>JACEFZ010008470.1:52500-65765 GCA_014155875.1 Cepaea nemoralis
ATACATACATACATACATACATACATACATACATACATACATACATACATACATACATACATACATACATACATACATACATACATACATACATACATACATACATACATACATACATACATACATACATACATACATACATACATACATACATACATACATACATACATACATACATACATACATACATACATACATACATACATACATACATACATACATACATACATACATACATACATACATACATACATACATACATACATACATACATACATACATACATACATACATACATACATACATACATACATACATACATACATACATACATACATACATACATACATACATACATACATACATACATACATACATACATACATACATACATACATACATACATACATACATACATACATACATACATACATACATACATACATACATACATACATACATACATACATACATACATACATACATACATACATACATACATACATACATACATACATACATACATACATACATACATACATACATACATACATACATACATACATACATACATACATACATACATACATACATACATACATACATACATAATAAAAATACATTACAACATAAAACCCAATTCAAATAATACTAATACATAAAAATACTACTTTTAAAAAATTAAAATATACAACATAAAATTTTTAAACTTTTTTAAAATAGTCTTTTTTAAAAATAGTTTAAAGCCCTTAATTTAAATAGCCTTTTTTAATTTCCCAAGTTAAAAAATGATTCATTTTGTAGATTAAATTTTAAACCGAAATATAAAAAATGGTATTAAACAAGTTGGCAAATGGAGAAATTTTCAAGTTTGACTTTAAAAAGGGAAAAATTTTCCGATACCCTTTTAAAACCTTATGATTTCCTATGCCCAAGTTTTTAACCGGAAAAAAATTGGGGCCCCAAAATTTCTAACGTCCAGCCCATGGGTTAAAGGACATGCAAAATTCATTTAATTTAAAAAAAGCGGGGGTTTAACGAAAGCGGGAAAAAACTTATAACACAAAAAACAAAAAGGCCCCTCTTTTAAACTTTTTTAAAGGGGGGTTTTTGGAACCTGAAGCCATTGGGGGGTTAATGGTTACTTTATAAAAAACCCACAAAAAAAACAAAAAGATTTAGTTTCAAAAATTACGGGAAAAAAATTTTATGCCCCCAAAAAAAAATTTGTTTTTTCCTTGGGGGGGAAATTTTGTATTAGGGGGCATAGGGTTTTGGATTACTGCCCTATCAAAACTTTAAATAAAAAAAACAACCCAAACAAAAAAAGGCCCCTTTTGGAAAACTTTACAAAAGGGAAAAAATTTTTAGAAAACCAAAAAAAAACCCCCAAAGGCCTTTTTTCCCTTTTTCCGGGCGTGGGACCCAAATTTTTTTAAATAGGGGGGAAAGGGGAGCATTTAAAACCCCGGCCCCCTTCTTAAAAAATTTTGGAATTTGCATAACTACAACAAACAATTTTTAAAAAAAACCCCCAAAACAAAAACACCAAAAACCCCTTCCCTTTTCCCCCGGGGTTTTTTTTAAAAATTTTAAGGGTTTTTAAATTAAAAATTTTTCCAAAAAAAAAAGGGAATTTTTTCCCTCCTTTTGGGCTTTTCCCCAAAATTTTTTTAAAAAGGGGACCCCATTATGTGGGCATTTTAAAAAGGTTTATTTTAAAAAGCATTTTGGGGAATTTAAGGGTTGGGGGGGGAATTTTTTCAGGGGGGAAATTTTAAATTTAAAAGGGAAAAAAATTAAAATGCTAAACCCCAATTTTTTTTTTTCATTTTAATTTGTCCCGAAGAATTTTTTAAAACCGTAAGTGAAAGGGAACACTTTTTTTAGGCCTGAGAAAAGGGGTTTTTTTTAATTTTTTTCCCCCTTTAAAAAGGTAAGGGTTTGGGGTTTATAAGAAATTGGGGGGGGTACTTTTTAACATAAAAGGTAAAAAAGGGGCCTTTTGGCCAAAAAAAAGAAATCAACTAAAATAAAAATTTTTAAAAGGGGAAACCCCTTCCCCCCCCCCTTTTAAAGGGATTTTTTGTTCAAAGGGGGAAAAAGGTTTTTAAGTGTTAAAGAAAACCAGTTAAATTGGGAAAGTTTTTCCCTCCATTTTAATTCTGGGGCCTCCCCTGAAATTTGTTTATATTTTGACCCCCAAATAAATTTTGGGTTTGCCTTTTTTTGAAAATTTAGTTCCATTTTGAACTTTTAAGGGTTTGGGGATTTAGGAAAAAATTCCCCAAAAAGGGGGGAAAAAAATGGGGTTCTAACAAAAGGGGGAAAGGGGGCGGGAAAAAAGGTTAAACCCCTTTTTTATCTAAAAAAAATTTTTTTTAAAAAGAATTAGGGGCCTTGGATTAACCCCTTAAAACCTATCTATTAAATTTAAAAGGCCCTTTTTTTAGAAAAAATTTGTTTTTTCATAATTTTTTTAATTTCCTTAAAAAATGAAAGAAAATTTTGGCCCTTTCCTTTTTGGGGGTTTCCCCTTTAAAATTTTTTCAAAAACCATAAAAAAAGCCTTTTGGGCCCTTTTAAAAAAGAAAAAAAAAAATAACAAAATCAAGAAGATGTAAGAATAAATTTAAAAGTTGGAAGAAAATTCAACCCAAAAATAGGGGAAATGTGGTTTTGAAGCAAAATCCGGAAAGGGTAGAAAAAATTTTTAAAGAAATTTTTTTTAAAAAAAAAAAAATGAAATAAAATTAAAAGGGGGGAAAAAAAAAAAATTTTTTAAAAAAAAAACGCAAAGTTTTTTTTTGGGTCAACTTTTGTTTGGGCCCCCAAGTTTTTGGCCCCCCCGGGCTTTAAAAATAGGGAAAAAAAACCCCTTTTTTTTTGGGACAAAATTTGGCAAGGGGGAAAAAAATTTTTTTTTTTGGGGAAAAAAAAGGGGAAAAAAAAAAAAAAAAAACTGGGTGCCGTAGGCTTTCATGATTCTCCGCAGATCTCTGCCTTTGGTTTTCTGGATCAACTTTGCTGTTGATATTCCTCCATGCCACCGTCCCAATCCATGCAGCATCATTTCTCGTGGTCTCCCTCTGCCTCTCTTCCCCTCGATCTTTCCAGTTGTCACGATGTTCTCCAGCGCCTCTCTTCTCATCACATGAACAAAATAAGCTGTTTGTCTCTTTCTTGGACTTGTGAAAATAAACATATACTGGAAACAGCATGCTGAAGTAAAGACTGATAATGAAGTAGGTCAATATCCGTCTAGTAAGAAATATGTGCGAAGATCTTTTTTTTCTCTATACAATCAGCTGAAAGATGCTGATGTTGACAGCGATGTCCTGTAAAGGATATGCAAGCATTTTTTTATACAGTGAAAATAGTTATTTTGAAATTTAGAAAATATGAGGAAGCCATTAGGGAACATAACATTAAACACGGTGAATAACTGGGGTTAGAATTAAATTGTAAGAAGACAGAGATTACGAGTCCTTTCTAAGAAGGAAACAAAATACTACAATGTAATATTCGAATAAATGTGAATATTCGTAAACAAGTGAATCGGTACAACTATTTCAGAGCAGTCATAATATTTCATAGGAGGTGCCTTGAAGAGACTTAGAACAAGAATCGCTATGGCAAAGGTAGCCTTTTGCTAAGATAGAAACAAACTGCCAATTAAAAGATGTCAATTGCAACGAGATCAAGAGTGTTGAAGTGCTACATAGAACCTGTACTTTTGTATGGATGTGAACCGTGGACAATGAGCAGTCAAGCTGAAAAACATCTGATGGCTGTGGAAATGTGGTTTCTGACGAAAATGCAAAGAATACCATGGACAGATAGAAAAACCAATGAGCAAGTCCTACAAAAGGCAAATGAAAATCGTAAACTGATTAGAGAAATTAAACGCAGTCAGTCAAACTTGTTTGGGCAAGTTATGAGCAGAAACTAAACTAGAGAACTTGGTGACAACTGGCAAGATTGAGGGGGAAAGAACAAGGGGAAAGCCAAGAAGAAAAATATCTGGATGACTTGACCACATAGCATGTTGAGACAAGCACACAAAGCTGAGCCACGACAATTGTCATAGTGTAAGATGGTGAAAAGTGACCGTCTTCGCTTACCGACATGGCGCGTGATATATACGAGCTGTTGACTCATCCTCATTATGTCTTGAACTAGTATGTGTGTACGTCCTACTGCAGTGTCTGCCATATACCTCGACCTTTTTCTATAGTTTAAACGTATATGCTTTTTTTCGAAGCTGTGTATCTAAGAGCAGTGGTATCGCAGTGACCAGCTAGCTAGTCTGCCGGCCGGGTGGTAATGTGTTCTAATCTTCTTCGAAATGGGGACTTTTTAAAACTTACTTCAGCCTAAGGTGGGTACCATTAAATTTTATGGGAAGTAAATGCGATGACTTGATATTGACTACAACACCCACTGAGTGTCGATTGGTCTCAAAATATAGGGCGAGCACGTTACCAAACTGTTAGCGAACTGCACTGAAGTTGTCATGATCACGGATGAGAGGCGGTTTCCTCGTTTGGGCTCGTCGTCTGCGAAAGTGTGGAAAGATTGGCAAGCATTCAAACCTACAAAATGCGATGACCCAATCACATTACATGCCCATAACAGGAAACTTGTTCGTGACAAAATGAAATAGAAGAATGAAAACCATATTCACAATACGCCGCGTGGTTTTAAAGAGACCCTTTACATTTTGTATCTCGGTATGTAGACATGCGTGATTATCACTTTCTCACATTGTTGGTATTTGTTCACAAATAATGTGAGTATATAAATCTGCAACCACTCTTTTCTGTCAGTGTGTACATTAATTTTTTTGCAGGGGTATCAGCAAAAGCGACAATTCATAGCGTCACAAGGCAAGTCAAACATTTGTATAATAGCGTAAAATTGTGACATTTAATAGTAATACAAGTGGACAATAAAAGTGGATAGCCAGTGGTTTTGTCATAAGATAAATAGTACATGGGTGCTTTACAAACTGCATCACAATGACATCAGATATGTGTATTAAATACGTCAACCTTCACGATATGGTGTCTCTGTAGTTAACATGTTTATTTTATTATTATTATTGTCATCATCATCATATAACTAGTTACACACAGTTAACGTTTACCTCAGTTAGATACCTCACTTGCTTATACATATCCAGAAAGTCATATATAGGAAATAATATCACGCACTCATTGTGTGAGACAGGGCGCATTCTGGTTACACAAACAGAGTACAGGGGCGGCGCCCTGGCTCGGTTATGCCACTGTATGTAGCATTTAACCTGCCACTTACACAGAATATTATGTTCACTTTTATTTATAACGTAAAATGTATAATCAGTAGAACATTCTGGGTTCTTACAAAGTTAAGTTACACAGAAACATGTGTTCTTTCTCGTTTCTTCATATTCCGTGTCTGGAGCAGACATCCGGGATCATTACACTTCAATCCTCTATGTCAGTGGTTCTCAGCCGGTGGGGAATTCCCCCCAGGGGAGGGGGAGGGGGGGGGGGGTTCCCAGGGGGTAATTGAGATTAGTTCAAGATCGCTTTAATACAAGAACCGATTGCTTGATAATGTTTTTCCCTCCATACTTTACAATTATGTACTTCTCACCCTTCTGAAATTCGTTTTATAACGTAAGTAGACCCGCAAATAACGTTTTATTTAGTCGTCTAGACTTGGTCAAGTATTGTGAGGTTTTAAGAAATATACAAAGGCCCCTATGAGTGAGGTTTGATATAAAATATATCTATATATGATAGTAGATATAATAAGGGTTTGATATAGCAAGTTGTCTAAGGGCATCCCCTAATGGGATGGATAATCATTCCCGAACCGCCCTTTAGAGGAACAATATAATTTGGCTCGGAACCCCCACTGTGCAAATCTTAGACTTTAAGTTTATACACAGAAATTATCAAATGAAAGGTTTCCTCTATAAGGCATATATATATATATATATATATATATATATATATATATATATATATATATATATATATATATATATATATATATATATATATATATATATATATATCCTGGCGATTCGCCACAGCAACAGAGGAACATGTTCCCTCCCCAATAATGTTGACTGCATGCTATCTGCCAACCTCATGTGGATCTAACATTAAATGTATCAAAAGTGACACAAGTCAATTGGACTCAACAGTAGTTGACCACAACATCAACAATGGAAGATACTTCACACAGTTGAACATAACATTCACAATAACTGTACTCAACAACAGTTGAACAAGACATTCACTATGAAATATTCTCAACAACAGCTGGATAAGACATTCACAAGGAAATGGTCTCAACAACAGCTGGACAAGACATTCACCACGAAATGTACTGAACAACATCTGAACAAACCATTCACAATTCACTGCACTCCACAACAGTTGATTAAGACATGCATTAGGAATTTACTGAACAACCATTTTCAACACCCCTTTCTTTTTCTTGGGACTGGTGGAATCAAATGAAGACCCGGGTTCCACCCAGTGAAATCAATATGCACATCAACAAAATATATGCATTGTTACACATAAGTGAGAAAAACCATTAGATACTTCACTTCAAACAACCCACAGATTCCCAATCCAATAAAAATCATAACTCTCCTCCATCTATCAGCATCACAATCCATAAACTCCTGCTTCAACATTAGACCTAATATAATTAAATAATATTTCTTCATTGTTCACCGAGGAAAAAAGAAAGTCACATGTACTGGGCAAAACATAAGTAAATAACCACTGTTCTGGTCCAATTATCATCCTGATAGCCACCAGTAAGCGGTGTTAGGGACGGTCCCAGGTAGTAGCCATCTCATGAAATATCCCATACAAGTTCATTCCCTCCTGTGAAACAGTATCTGAAGAGATAAGATTATAAAGAATTCCTGGTAATGACGAGACAGCCTGTAAGAGCTGACACTAGAGATCATTCAATAAGGTGAGTCCCCACTCCTCCTGTTAATGGGAAAGTAAAGGCTCGGTACATGAAGTCCATGACGTTCTGAAGACCACCCAGAGAGGTGGGACATAAATCCAACATTCTGCAGCATCGCACAAAGCAAGTCTAACGCACCAAGTTTTCAGAATGGAATTGAAATTTCAGAACACTGGTTCTGGACTGCAACGAAATATCCAGTTTGGAATGGGAACAAAACCAAAACACTGGCTCTTGCACTATAGGCAGTAATCCAGTATAATAGATGGAATTAACAAATTAACTCAGAAACCACCTCCTTCTTAATACGCCACAGCTAATTGTGAGCTGGGTTAGAAATTCCCCAAAAGAACCTATAATCCTAGCTTGAGGATAAATATGGTAGTTCCATGTACACACAGTAGCCACCCATCCATGTACTGCTGAGGAAAACTGAGGCCAGGGGGTCATTTAATAGATAGAGTGTCCTCCTCGCGTTGTCTTGAGGGTACTTCCTTAGAGCCTTGACAACAATGTATACATCCCTTTCAGTGCTATCAGCATTGGCAAATGAAGATGTAGGTTTAGGCTGGTAATTCCAACTCGAAGTCACTTTGGTAAGCATTGGAGTTTCCCATTAAAAAAAGGAGCTGAAGTTCTGAGCTGGGGACTCCCATTTGGTTGTCCCAATTAAAGGCCTCTCCACCATGACTTTCTTCTGTTGATGCAAAAAAAAAAAATACCTTGCTATACATTTATATGAAAATCATATGTAAATAATCAAAGTATCAAAATACATAAAGGAGATTCAAGGAAATGGAGAGGAGAAGGGAGGGTGTTGCTCATGCACCAATCTCCTCATATTGGTGATGGTGTGTATTCTACTCAAATGGACAGTGGGTGATATGTTCTCATTATTCGCCCTATATTTGTGATGGACACTGACATCTCTTGCTGAGTTGGGGACATCATTACACAATCAAGAGAATGATAATGTACCTGTACAGATAAGTCGGAATTCTCACAAGATTCAGGCACAAAGAGACCTGGGCATTATGAGACAGACATTATAAGGCAAGCTTCATGAGATTGTAGCATGAGGCAGGCCTCCTGAGACAGATACCCTGAGATAAGTATAATGAGGTAAATCTCATGAGACAGACATGCTGAATCAAGCATCATGAAGCAGATATGAGACAGATGGGAGACAGGCATAATTTACAAATACAAAATGCAATATGTAATGTGTAATATGAAATATAATTTGACCAATGGCCAGACCAATCACCAATCCCTATGGGGAGTACTTTTGGTACAAGGATTCCTATCCCATCCACACTCACACTGCAATGCCAGTCCTCCCCTCTCTCAGACTAAACTCAGTTCACAAGTGTTATCCTACATCACCATCACATCATTTGCTCTATCCCTATTGGGTAACATTAGTATATTTTCCACAGCAGGCAAGGCATCATCTTATAAGCAATATTCACATGTGAAACAAAACACATATGAAAAACATGTCCTTTCCCCTGAATCATGGCCTGAGCCATCAGATATATATTCAAAAAACATAGCCAAGGTTCGAACACATATTGTCCTTTTCTGAACGCAGTTCGGAAACCCAATCAATGTTGCAAAGGATCAAATGCACTTAATTCAGAGATAAATTGCATATAAGGCAAATATTTATGAGTGCTTTTAGCAATTCTCATGAACGTAAAATAATCACCAGTCATCAGAGGAATTGGGTTATTCTGACATAAAATGCATGTCCTGCAAACATATGAATATAATAAGGCGTCTTTCTTCTCATGTGAGATAGTACCAATACAATTAACATCTCACTCACTCAAACATTCTCAGCATCTACAGGGAAAAGATTACATGTTACATCACACATTCTGACCACAAGAGTGATAAGACGTAGACTCACAAGAGTATTACTACAGTCAATTAAGAATGTGCAATGATATGCTTCCATAGGAAAGTACTATAGAGCATGAAAAATGCAGATATGCTCTGCGAGTGATATACAGACATCAGGCACACCGCAAAATTCTTATAGCAGACGAACGATAGACATGGTAATAAAGTATTCAGTGGTTTAGACATGACAGCCTGATAGAAAGCACATTCAGTATAACCTCTCAATGAAGTACTGATCTAACTTTCACATTTCTCATATAAATACTCTGTTATTCGTCTCTTTCACAAGGCACTGCCACAACATATAAAAATGATTTATAGGCCCACCTGTGACAGGGAAATTAAATGGGCATATATTAGCACCACATCTTTAAAAACGACCCGTCCTGATGGAATCCGAAATCATAATTGTTAGACCATGGTGTTGGCCCAAAAAGAAAGCGTTCCTAGCCAGGCATTAGCCAATCAAATGACTGCATGCACCTTTATCATACCCTGCCCTGTTCGAGAAGCTTCTATCTTAAAATAACTCCGATATCAGGAGAGATTCCGTTCATTATTAGAATGTTGAGAAATGTTTACTGGACTGAGACTGTGGATGAATTACCACGTTATGTTACAAATATTGTTATTAAATTTAGCTTCCATTTTTACGTATACTATATAAGGGGGGTGGGGGGGTTATAGGGAGGAAATACGAAAAGGGTGGGGTGACAGGACATTCTGAACATAAAGTGAAGGGGTGCATGAGCCAAAAAAGGTTAGATCCCTGCTCTGTGTCATCTGATATGTTTATGAAGTTAGCGTTGCCTGTATTATTATTTGTTGCCCACAATTTAAGCTTTCCACATAATATGTCTGTCTATCTTGCCTCTTTTCTGTTGTATTTTCCCACCACAAAAGCGATCCCTGTTCAGCTATTTTAGCAGTAATGACGAGGGAACAAAATACAGGAGCAGAGGAAACTGCCAGCAAGGTTAGGACTAAACGAAGGATAGAAGGGACGTAGCCGTGTATTACAGAATGACAGTGACACGGATGACAATAGTGAAATATTTTACCCAGACTTAGGAGGCCCCTGTTTTTCATGAGTGGTGTCAAGAATAATTAGTATAATGTCTTCGATAAATACAGATTTCAGACTGGAATATGATCAAGAAGAATCCATCACTATACAGAGAATCGATCAAAATCACAACAATAAAGGAGCAAGGAATAATTTAAGAATAAAAAACGAAATCGCGCTAACGCGGAATAAACACCCTACGGACGTTGTGTGAATTTAAATAGGACTACTAAACCTCAGTGTTTGTTCGGTTGTTTGTGTTTCCCTGTCAATTATATTCTAATTTAAACCATTCAAATGCTGTTGTTCTGTTAAAATGTGTCATGCTGTACATAATAACATGTCTCTGAAATAATAGGTCCTACGAAGATTATTTTAGAAGACTTTGTCCGCATGCTCTGGGAACAAGAAATTCAAGTGGTTGTCATGCTTACTAACCTAACAGAGGATGGGAAGGTATTGTGTATGCATGTTGTTTGTATCTAGGGGTTTCTAACTGTTTGCGAAACCTATGTACTATATTACAAATGTGGACACTCAGCTTTACAACTCAAATTAGAAATCGACAAGTCCTGTGTTAAGTGCTATTTTCCGATTTGTATGGACTTGCTTCTGAAGGGAATAATTTTGTATTTTCATGGCTAGGTGATAGATCCTGAAGATGACAGTAAGAAAATCTCTCGAAACCTTGCTATATTTACGTGTGTTATTGTGTCTGCACTTGGCCAGCATATAGTGTTCTAATTACGGAGTCTCGCAAAGTTTGTTTTATGCGGTCGTATTTACTAATGACTTGCGGGAGTCCTTCAAGAAACAAATGAAGATCGTAAACTGATTAGAGACATTAGACGTAGATAGTCAAAAAAAATATGTTCAGCATGTTATGAGAAGACATGAATTGGAGAATTTGATGACGACTGGCTAGATCGAAGGGAGAAGATCAAGGCGAAGACAGAGAAGTAAATACCTGGATGGCTTGGCCACGTGGCATGGTTGAGACAGGAACATAGAGCTGATCCACGACTATGGTGATCGAGTGAGCTGGCACAACATGACAGCCCATGCTTATCAGCCATGGCACATGATGGATGGATGGATGCGGGAGATGGAAGGCGTTTTCTTCTTATTCTATCGCCTAGTGCAGACTGTAGAGTGTTAGGGTGCCACGGCCAATGCATTCATAGTCTTTCCATTATCTATCTCCAGTAAGTGTGTGTTTGTGTTTGTGTTTGTGTATGTGCGTGTGTCTTCAGAAATTGTGATCAATAATATTGTGGTCAATCATGTCCACATTTCACTGCCGACACGTATTAATTTAATATACAAGGGGAGGAGCTCGAGACTGCACTGGAAACCATCGACCTGGTTTGTATCAACAGTGGCTGTGTCACCAGGACAGCAAGCCGTCCAGGCGATGAGGACAGTGCTATTGATCTGGCGCTAGTTTCACCTTCACTCACTACAGTGTGTAGATGGGGTGTCCTAGGACACCATGGCAGCGACCACCACCCATGCAGCATATTGGTGGAGAAAGGCAGAACCAGGCAGCACAAGCTAAAGGTAAAGACGTTCCAGTATGACAGTACAGGGCAAGATGTGGTGAGTAAAATAAGACGTGACAAGCGCAGAACGTTTCAGGGCAGGAAGAAAAGGAAAAAAAGCTGGGAGCAGCCACCGTGGTGGAGTTTCGAGGTGGAGAAGGCTTGGGTGGATAAGCGTAGTGCTGTAAGGAGATGGCAAAATGCCAAGAAGAACAGAGCTGGTCATCCTAGTCCCTGCTTGCACTTAGAAAGAGAGATGCACACAAAAGTAAGCTATTTCAAAAAACTGGTCACGGTGGTTAAAAGCGAAAAATGGGCAGAGGTGTGTCAAAGAGTAAGCACAGACAAGTCACTGAAATTGTTCTGGCGACTACATAAAAGCATGAGTGGTGTAGTCAAGAATAAGAGCATTTCTGACTTCCAAGGTGCTGACCTCATCTGGCAGAGGACTGACGAGGACAAGGGCAAAGCCCTCTTTGAACGCTACCTTGAGCAGAGCAACCAGACAGACATGGGAGGCCGGAATCTGGCCAAGGAGGTCACCTCAGACAGATGCAAGGCCCAGAACACTTCGGATGAAGACACAGTGACAGTGAAAGAAATCAAGGCTGTGCTTCGACGATCAAAAAACAGTGCTCCAGGTCCTGATGGCATAAGATACGACGACATAAATAGGTGTACCGACAATGAGCTAGAGAAACTAGCAGACATGTACAACAACAGTATAGGGAGTGCTAGCATCAAGGAGGAATGGTTACACAGCTATCTGATTCCCTTGCCGAAGCCTGACAAAGACCACAAGAAAATTCAGGGATATCGAATTATAACCATGCAGAATACAATAGGCAAGCTGCTGGAGAAGGTAATTGCCAGGAAAATATCAAGCCAACTAGAGAGGCAAGGTGTTTTCCCACCTACCCTGGGTGGGTACCGTCCAAAAAGAGAAACCTGGACCAATGCAGCAGTCTTTGCCCACGATGTCTATGAAGGTTTCCACTCAGGCACTGAAACCGTTGCTGCAGCGATTGATCTTGAGGACGCATACAACAGAGTACCACTGGATTTTTTAATGTTTCAGCTTCTTGAACTAAACGTAAGTCCATTCCTCCTTAGTTGGATCGCTGCAGCTCTCTTCCAACGGAAAGTAGTTTTTAGATGTGGCAGTTGGACTTCGGAACCAACAACAATATATCCTGGCCTACCACAGGGATCACCATTATCTCCGGTACTGTTCAACGCCTACACAGTGAGAATCACCAGTGAGCAGATCACTGGACCTGGCAGGACATTGTCATATGCCGATGATGTTTTAGTGTATCGTCAGGGTAAGGATAGAGAGGAGGTTGCTGTGGAACTACAAACCGAACTCAATCGCATAAGTACTTGGTGTGATGAAGCTGGGGCAATGGTCAACCCAACAAAGGCAATCAGTGACTTGGTTCTCGTTGAATAATCATATTGTCAACAATCCAACACCAACTGTAATGCTGTGTTCAGAGACGGTGGAAAGAACGCAGGCAATGAATTACCTGGGGATACGGTTTGATCGAAGCCTTGCTTATAATGTGCACATAGACCAGGTGATAACAAAGGCCAAGCGGGGTTTGGCAGCGATGCGGGTGATGGCGGCAGCAAACTGTGAGCAGCGCCATCTATGTCTTCTGTACGAGGGGCTGGTCATGTCTGTTTTGGAGTATGCAATGGCAATCCTGACTGTCCCGCTTAAGGCAGAAATAGGGAAAAGGATGGGGGAAAAAGGG
>JACEFZ010008471.1:0-83944 GCA_014155875.1 Cepaea nemoralis
ATGTCGCCACGATCTGTACAGAGCAGGAACTCACAAGACGTGTTGGTTTAATACAAATACTGTTTATTTCTACATGATGACAAGTTAGGTTCTTCTCTAGTCCAAGGCCTGATGTTAACTGCCCTTGCCAACCCAATACGTCACGATTGAGCATCTCTCACCCTTTCACTCTCGATGCTCAATCGTGCTGTATCTATTTCCCACTAGATACTAACCAATATTCCCCTACTGTTACATAATGCGCATAGCTTCATTCTGTATCCTTTCCATCCTTTCTATCTGCTTATGGCTGAGAGTCAGGATTGCCATTGCATACTCCAAAACAGACATGACCAGCCCCTCGTACAGAAGACATAGATGGCGCTGCTCACAGTTTGCTGCCGCCATCACCCGCATCGCTGCCAAACCCCGCTTGGCCTTTTTTATCACCTGGTCTATGTGCACATTATAAGCAAGGCTTCGATCAAACCGTATCCCCAGGTAATTCATTGCCTGCGTTCTTTCCACCGTCTCTGAACACAGCATTACAGTTGGTGTTGGATTGTTGACAATATGATTATTCAACGAGAACCAAGTCACTGTTGCCTTTGTTGGGTTGACCATTGCCCCAGCTTCATCACACCAAGTACTTATGCGATTGAGTTCGGTTTGTAGTTCCACAGCAACCTCCTCTCTATCCTTACCCTGACGATACACTAAAACATCATCGGCATACGACAATGTCCTGCCAGGTCCAGTGATCTGCTCACTGGTGATTCTCACTGTGTAGGCGTTGAACAGTACCGGAGATAATGGTGATCCCTGTGGTAGGCCAGGATATATTGTTGTTGGTTCCGAAGTCCAACTGCCACATCTAAAAACTACTTTCCGTTGGTAGAGGGCTGCAGCGATCCAACTAAGGAGGAATGGACTTACGTTTAGTTCAAGAAGCTGAAACATTAAAAAATCCAGTGGTACTCTGTTGTATGCGTCCTCAAGATCAATCGCTGCAGCAACGGTTTCAGTGCCTGAGTGGAAACCTTCATAGACATCATGGGCAAAGACTGCTGCATTGGTCGAGGTTTCTCTTTTTGGACGGTACCCACCCAGGGTAGGTGGGAAAACACCTTGCCTCTCTAGTTGGCTTGATATTTTCCTGGCAATTACCTTCTCCAGCAGCTTGCCTATTGTATTCTGCATGGTTATAATTCGATATGCCTGAATTTTTTTGTGGTCTTTGTCAGGCTTCGGCAAGGGAATCAGATAGCTGTGTAACCATTCCTCCTTGATGCTATCACTCCCTATACTGTTGTTGTACATGTCTGCTAGTTTCTCTAGCTCATTGTCGGTACACCTATTTATGTCGTCGTATCTTATGCCATCAGGACCTGGAGCACTGTTTTTTGATCGTCGAAGCACAGCCTTGATTTCTTTCACTGTCACTGTGTCTTCATCCGAAGTGTTCTGGGCCTTGCATCTGTCTGAGGTGACCTCCTTGGCCAGATTTCGGCCTCCCATGTCTGTCTGGTTGCTCTGACCATGGAAGTCATGGCAGTAAGTAAAGCAATAATATGGCTCGAGACACAGACATTCACTAGGGCTTGTTTCCTTAGCGACTCAATGAACATGATCAAGAGGATAGAGGAGGGGTCGATCCGAAGAGAATGGCTGCTGCCTCTGAAGCGGTCTCGGCTGGCAAAGATTAGTTTCATCTTCGTGCCAGGTCATGCGGGAGTACAAGGAAATGAGCGGGCTGACAAGCTCGCAGGTGAGGCTACTGTGGAGGGCGGACGCGCCATGGACCAGGCTGACATTCTGAATGCTCTACGAGAAGTGAGACTTTTGCGAGAACCAAGTGATGACTGTGAATCTACAACAATGGCCAGACTGCGGGAGCAGCAAATTAAAAGAGGGGTGGCCAAACAAGAACACTATGCAGGAAGCCAAAGAAGATTGATAAACCAACACAGAACTGGCGTCGTTAGCCGCTACACGCTGCGGGATTTGCTGAGGAGGGGATCCGAGAACTTATGGACTGAATGGTTCGATGTGCAACGAGGATGATCTGTCGACTAACTAACTAAAACAGCGTAGATAAGGAACTAACATAAATATCAATCAGCACGCACGCGACATGTCAAGGTTGATCATGTGACCTGAGGCAACTTCGTGACCAACACGGCTGACAAGTTATTGAGGCGAGAAGATCTGATAACGTTAACATCTCCGCTACAGCAGCAAACTTGATGTAGAAATATTTACGGACTGAAAGTCATGTGTATATTACTAACCTACAGTCTAAAATAGAAGAACATGGAACAAGCTATATTTCTGAGCAATGTGTCGGAAAGTTCCATTGAAAAGCTAACAGTCAGCCAATTATGTTGTTTGTCCATCAAGAATGATGATGACCATTCATTTCATCCAGTGGGGTGAAAAATGACTTGCGCGATGACTTGGAGTGAGGAAGAGTTACGCAATTCGTCGACCTCACTCTCTCGCCTGAGTCCATCTGAGTCCAGTGGCAAGACAAGTCGAGACGACTGGAGACGAATACAGGTGCAGTTTATGACCACTTTGCCGTGCTCATTACGTTCCACAACGCTTTGCAGGTAAACGTCGTCTTGCCCGTTGAATCAGGAATGATTTCTTCCGCGCAGTCTGCTGAATCCTATCTTCACATGCTGGGTAGGCATACCCTAGTTTACCGCTTGGTTTGACACCAAATCAGCTACCCATGCCTGGTTTAGCCAGCCTCTCACAGCTGTTGTCCGGGGGGGGGGGGGGGGGGGGTTGGCCGCTGTCGCATGCTGACAGCTACTAGGAGCCACAGGCACGAGCTGGGTGTCAGGCTTGGACCAGTGGGGGATGGGTCCTGAAAAGGACAGAGCCAATTACATCATCACGCAACAGATCGATTGCAGAGACAGTAGCACGGCAAATTGTGTGTCAAGAGTTCGGGTGTTAAGACTTTGTAAGTACAGTACTTTAGGGTAACAACAGTTGTGTAGTGACGGTAAGAGTGACATGTTCGCACTCATGACGATAATACTACCATAGTCCCGTGATTAGTGACGGTGTGCAAGTGGCTGTGTACGACTACGCGATAAAAACCAAATCGCCTTGAATGTTAATGAGGCTATGTTGGCGGTACATCAGAACGTGTTTACATTTTTTATAATAAAGGATGTGGAGATTAGGATGCTGGTGTTATGCAGTCATTTTCCCCGTTGTCCTTATTACCCCTGCCTAACTACTCAAAACGAGCCAAATGAGATTGTTGGCATAAACTATATTAAGAACCTGCGAGAAAAAAAAAATACAACTAAACAACAGCACGTGTACAAACATACCAAGTGGCGGAATGGATCCAAACATATTAGTTGTCAAGAGGCAAAGTTAATGAAAGAAAATTAACAGTGTAAAAAAACAGTTAGTTGCATATCTTTTACAGGACGTCACAGTCAACCCCAGCATTTGTTGGCTGTTCGTAATTTCTTGGCAAGTTCACGCTCAGCAGCTTGCCATTGTTTTCTGAATGACCGGCACTTATACCTCTGTATGGGAAACCAACCCAAGGTGGTCTGCTGCCAAATCGCCCGCAGCTGTGTTTCAAACGCGATATGTTGGAGTACGAATTGTGTCTGTAAATCCTTCGCCACAGAGACGGTCTAGTATCTAATATTGTATATAGTATCTAATTAGTACAAGATGATATGATGAGATGATTCCAACAGAGAATTACAGTTCACCTGGATGTGAGGACGTCGGCATACTGACGACTTAAGAGAGGGCATCGGGGACAAAACAAGGGATGTTCAGAGGGCATCGGGGACAAAACAAGGGATGTTCAGAGGGCATCGGGGACAAAACAAGTGATGTTCAGAGGGCATCGGGGACAAAACAAGGGATGTTCAGAGGGCATCGGGGACAAAACAGGGGATGTTCAGAGGGCATCGGGGACAAAACAAGGGATGTTCAGAGGGCATCGGGGACAAAACAAGGGATGTTCAGAGGGCATCGGGGACAAAACCAGGGATGTTCGGACAGAACAAGGGATGTTCAGACAAAACAAGGGATGTTCAGACAAAACAAGGGATGTTCAGAGGGCATCGGAGACAAAACAAGGGATATTCAGACAAAACAAGGGATGTTCAGACAAAACAAGGGATGTTCAGGGGGCATCGGAGACAAAACAAGGGATGTTCAGACAAAACAAGGGATATTCAGGGGGCATCGGGGACAAAACAAGGGATGTTCAGACAAAACAAGGGATATTCAGGGGGCATCGGGGACAAAACAAGGGATGTTCAGACAAAACAAGGGATGTTCAGACAAAACAAGGGATATTCAGACAAAACAAGGGATATTCAGGGGGGCATCGGGGACAAAACAAGGGATGTTCAGACAAAACAAGGGATGTTCAGACAAAACAAGGGATATTCAGGGGGCATCTGGGACAAAACAAGCGATGTTCAGACAAAACAAGTGATGTTCAGACAAAACAAGGGATGTTCAGGCAAAACAAATGATGTTCAGGAGGCATCGGAGACAAAACAAGGGAATGTTCAGGCAAAACAAGGGATGTTCAGGCAAAGCAAGGGATGTTCAGACAAAACAAGGGATGTTCAGGAAAAACAAGGGATGATCAGGCAAAACAAGGGATTTTCAGGCAAAACAAGGGATGTTCAGGCAAAACAAGGGATGTTCAGGCAAAACAAGGGTTGTTCAGGAAAAACAAGGGATGTTCAGGCAAAACAAGGGATGTTCAGGCAAAACAAGGGATGTTCAGGCAAAACAAGGGATGTTCAGGCAAAACAAGGGATATTCAGGCAAAACAATGGATGTTCAGACAAAGCAAGAGATGTTCAGACAAAGCAAGGGATGTTCAGAGGGCATCGGAGACAAAACAATGGATGTTCAGAGGGCATAATGATACTCAGAATTAGCAGAATGAAGAACATAGACGTTCTTACTCTTTCGTCTTGAAAACACGAGATCCAGTTGCCATCTACAGCGGTCTGAAGATGTCTGTGCTTCCTCAGCCAAAGTCTGGTTCCACGTCTAAGGTAGATGATGAGATAAAAGAATGCTAAATAATATAATAATAGATAATAGAAAGATAGATGAGATAATAGAAAGATAGATGTTGAGATAAATGAAAGGTTGATGTTGTAATGTTAGAAAGGTAGGTGTTGAGATAGTAGAAAAGCAATTGTTGAGATAATAGAAAGGTAGATGTTGAGATAGAAGAAAGTCAGGTGTTGAGATAATAGGTAAATGTTGAGATAATAGAAAGGTAGATGTTGAGATAAAAGAAAGACAGGTGTTGAGATAATAGGTAAATGTTGAGATAATAGAAAGGTAGATGTTGAGATAAAAGAAAGTCAGGTGTTGAGATAATAGGTAAATGTTGAGATAATAGAAAGGTAGATGTTGAGATAAAAGAAAGTCAGGTGTTGAGATAATAGGTAAATGTTGAGATAATAGAAAGGTAGATGTTGAGATAAAAGAAAGTCAGGTGTTGAGATAATAGGTAAATGTTGAGATAATAGAAACGTAGATGTTGAGATAAAAGAAAGACAGGTGTTGAGATAATAGGTAAATATTGAGATAATAGAAAGGTAGATGTTGAGATAAAAGAAAGACAGGTGTTGAGATAATAGGTAAATGTTGAGATAATAGAAAGGTAGATGTTGAGATAAAAGAAAGACAGGTGTTGAGATAATAGGTAAATGTTGAGATAATAGAAAGGTAGATGTTGAGATAAAAGAAAGACAGGTGTTGAGATAATAGGTAAATGTTGAGATAATAGAAAGGTAGATGTTGAGCGAATAGAAAGGTAGATGTTGAGGTAACAGAAAGATAATATAAAAGTGGATGTTGAGATAAAAGAGAGGTGGGAAGAAAAAAGAAAAGAAGAAGCCTAAGAAACTCCGGGGGAAACCGATGGTATACCCAGTCTTACACTACGACCGTGAGAACGACTTCGAGTACTATATCGATGACGGTTAAATCATCCCATGGCTGACCACGGAGGAAGAAAACTTTAGGCAGCAGTATCGCAAACGCAACAGTGAAAACAGGCACAAGGAGGCAAATGAAAACGCCGAGAAGCTCCTAAAGAAAATACACAATAAAGGAGACAAAAAGACCAAATCAAAAGTCCTTTTAAGGACTGCAACCAATCAAGCCAGGAGCCTGCACCAACAAAGAAAACAAGTGGAAACATGCACAAAGGACAGCCGCCAACCGATCCCCCAGCTGGAGTGGGATAACGAAAAGTCCTTATAAGGTCTGCAGCCAGTCAAGCCAGACGAGCCAGGAGCCCACACCAACAAAGAAAACCACAACAACAGAAGAGCACAAAGGATAGCCGCCGACCGATCCCACCGCTGACGTCACAGACACAAAAGTTACATAACCAGTCCGAGATAGGACTCACAAGACACGAATTAGGGTGAATAAACCCACAAAAACCACGGACCTCAACAATAACCACAGCTGATGAAGCAGGTTAGACGAGGACGAATTTGGAATTTTTGTTTTTGAAAATTGGAACTGGAATTGGAAAAGAGAGAGTAGATACTCTAAGACTTCCTTATTGGTATTCATAACATTGGGTACTCACACGAAATCCGATGTCTTGTAAACATATGTGTTTATTGACACTTTTAATGTTTAATGTTGTTTCTTGACTCGTTCAACGATCTTTTATGTACACAGTTTAAATAAACAACGAAGTCAGGTCTAGTAGATATGACTGAGCTACCGTATGGCAGTAGACGGTACTAGCTGCTTTATGTCGTTGCCGAATATTGGGGGGCACCCAAGAAAACCCAACACCCAACATTGTGCCAACGGCTTTGGGAAGAGGAACGCAATTTGGAGGACACAAGCCTTCTTGTCTTGGTGCGAGGAAAAGCAACCTCAAGACTAAATGTCATGGCAGACAAGACGCTAAACTTTGTCGGCAATTGGTCTAGGATCGAAGCTCAGATGGGCAACAATTCAGCTCAGGCTTTCTGCTATGGGGAGGTTATTATATCTTTAAAAATAATCACAATAACTATCGTGTATCAAGACGCCAAGGTGCCAAGATAAATAAACAAATGAATAGGGTACATGGGACCTTACTCCTCTCTGTATATTTATGTGTCCTTTCCTGCCTGTTTTAACGACCTATGCATCTCTATACCTTCTTCCGAAGGACGCTCCAGCTGCTTGTTCCTTGCCCAGAGATTTGCACCATATAACCAAGAAATAAAAGCTGAAATCTATGACTAGACTCCACGCAAAGCGGAAGAAGAAGAAGGTAATATTTTAGGCGCTTAAAAATAATAATCTGTTGAAAAAACATACTTGACAGAGAACAGAGAGTTGTATGTCATAAAGGAAAACATACTTAACGGAGAACAGAGAGTTGTATGTCATAAGGGAAAACATAATTAACGATGAACAGAGAGTTGTATGGCATAAGGGAAACTAGAGAGTTGTATGTCATAAGGGAAAACATAATTAACGAAGAACAGAGAGTTGTATGTTGTCATATATTTTTGAAGGGAGTGGGAGATCACTGTAGTGCATGCCCCATCTCTAACAAAAGATGTAGAGCCCCATCCTCTTCTATCTTCAATAACCCCAGAATATGAACCTTGAGTTATCTGCAGGCCTCGTTTTGTTAAGTATTGTCTAGGAGATATAGATTATGGCCCTGGTAAGAATGGTAATTTACTAATTGGGAATCTGCCCCTTCTCCAATGATTCTTAGCTCTGGAGCCCCTTTTAGTTTATCAAATCTGAGGAAAGTCAGGAGAATTTTCTCAGCCTGATTTAGATGAAGAAAACATGGATGTTGAGCAGTTTATAGGTATAGAGTCTTTTATTTCCCCCTTTAGTAAGTCCTTATGAGTTAATTTATCTTTTAACAATCAAACACATAATCAATCACATTAGATTTTGACAACATGATGTACAAAGAAGTTGTTGACACAGATAGGTTTGAACTTGACAAATTAACAGAAGGTCAATTCATGTTAATCATTTATTGACTGGCCTGAGCCTTCTGGTCAGTACATACATCTCTATTGTGCTTTACACAAAGTAATAGAACAGTTGCACATTGGACCATTGTCCCAGACAATCAATAACAAGCATCAATATATGAGATGTCAACAAGTGTGAAAACATAGTAAACATTTTGATGTTGTACATATTAAGTATGATAGTGGTGTCTCAACCATAAACATTATCAGTTTTTCCTGAAATTGGGTGTGGGTTCGACCAAGGAAAATGTAACCTGGTGACTGGAGGATTAGGTAAGCCAGGGTCCATTGACTGATGGATCCACTTCAGGTCTGCCCGTATAGCTCCACTGAAGGCCTCCCCATGCTCTGCTCATAGCGAAGTCATCCTCCCTCTCACTTGTGGTTCATCTCCTCTCTCGGCTTCCCTCCCTCAGGTCTGATTTAGGTGGTTAGTTTGCTGATGTGTTGGGTGGTTGTTGGTATGTAGCCACCAAGATCACTCGGATCCAGACTTTTGCCTTGTCCATTGAATTTTTGATCACACACTCTTCTCACCTCCGTCCATGGAGCGAATTCAGACAAAAGTGCGGCTGATTAACATTTCTGATGAAATGGGGATATATGTTAATTATGCACTGGCGCGAAGGCGGGTCAGGTGGTTTTTTCATCCAATGATTTTCCGAGCTTGGTCTGATGAAATCCTTCCAAGAATCCACGTCATTTGTCACTTGTTCAGTTCCAGTTTCGATGTTAAGTTTTACGTCCCAATCTCCAATTGCGTTTGTGAAGTCAATTTCTTTTAATGTTGTTTCCTCTTTTTGCGGCATTTGTTGATAAGATGAATAATGTTGGCTGCGTTATGCCACATGGCCCCACTCCAGATTGTTCTATGGTATGGAACTATGTTTCCAACATTTTCAGTTATCAAGCTGTTCCCATTTGTCCTCCCCTGTATTCTTTTCTGCATCTGATTGACCTGGTTCATCAGGCACTGGGTGTCGACTCAGGAAGTCCGCTCCCACATTCATTTTCCCAGGAACATATTCAACCTGGAACGAGTAAGGTTGAAGAAGCAGCGACCACCTCATAAGTCGGGCATTCAGAGTCTTAGATGCTGCGAGAAACATGAGTGGTTGATGGTCACATTGCACTGTGAAATGTTTGCCATATAGGTATGCTTGAAATTTCTGTACACTCCATACGAGCGCAAGACATTCTCTCTCGATAGTACTGTAATTTCTCTCTGCTGCATTCAATTTCCTGCTAGCATAGGCTACAGGGAATAGCTCTGATGTTACATCTCCCTTTCTCTGCAACAGCATTGCCCCAATTCCTATGTTACTGGCATCGGTGCGCAGCACGAATGGTTGGTCGAGGTCTGGTAGATGTAAGACTGGATGAGCAGTTAATGCCTGCTTTAGTGCTGTGAAAGCTCTCTCACAGTCAGCTGACCAAGTGACTTTCTCTGGTTTCCCCTTTTTGGTAAGATCCGTTAAAGGTGCTGACAGAGTATTGAAGTCCTTGATGTATTTTTGATAGAATCCACATAAGGATACAAATGATCTTACATCCTTCTTTGTTTTTGGACGAGGTGCTCTCTGGAGTTTGTCCACTTTTCCCTCTTGTGGAGTTATCAGTCCATGAGATATCTTATGACCTAGAAAGTCCAATTCTTGGAATCCTATCTGACACTTCTTTGGTCTAGCCGTCAATCCAGTTTCTCTGAGGCGCCTGAACAAAAGATGCAGGGTTTCTACATGCTCTTCAAATGTTTCAGTTGCGATCAGGATGTCATCCATGAAGTGACTAATGTCTGGATGCTGTAGTGGGTCAAGTAATTTTCTCATCATACGTGTAAAGACGCTGGGAGCATTACTTAATCCGATGGAAGAACGTTGAACTCATAGTGTCCTCCAGGCGTGCTGAAAGCTAACCATGGTCTAACTTCCGGTTTTACAGGAATCTGGTAATATCCCTTACTGAGATCAATCCTAGTAAAGTACTTAGCTCGGTTGAGTGCTGTGAAGAGTTTATTCTGATCAGGCAGAGGTTCTGCTTGGAATTCAGTTATAGCATTGAGCTGTCGATAATCGATGCACAATCTATGTTCTCCGCTTGGCTTTCTCAATAAGACGACGCTAGCACTGTAAGGTGATTCAGATGGTGAGATTATTCCTGCGGTGAGCAGCTGTTGTATTTCTTCCTCTAAAGTCTTTTGCTTTGCATAAGGAACTGGGTAAGTCTTGACTCGCACAGGCACTGTGTCATTTAACCTCATGTCAAATTCCTCCAAATCAGTTCTTCCTGGTTTATCAGTAAGTACTTCTGCATATTTTGCCATAAGTTCCCTAATCTGCTTTTGCTGATCCTTTGTTAAGTTGGGATTGATTTCCACATCCTTAAAGGTCTCTTTGGCTTGCAGTTGGCACTCGACTCCCATTGTTGATCCTTCTTCGACTTCAGTAGCCACACTCATGGCCATCAGATGTGCAGGTTCGGTGGTTGAGGGTCTTTCATGATATTTCTTCAAGAGGTTTATGTGAAATACTTTCATCTTGCCTTTGACTGAAATTCTGTAGTTGGTACGTGAGATCTTCTCCGTCACTACATAAGGTCCTCTCCATCCGATTTGCAGCTTATTCTGACTGGTTGGAAGCAGCAACATCACCTTCTCTCCTACCTCTAACTCTCTATCCTTTGCCTTGCGGTTGAAGTTACGAGCAATTCTTCGTCTGGCTTGACGTAGATTGACATTCGCTTGTTTCCAACTGTGTTGTAAACGATTTTTCAACTCGGCAACATATGTGGATGCAGTCACGACTGTATCATCTGTAGTATTATCAGTCCATGTTCGGAGTAACGCCTCCAATGGTCCTTTGATTGGTCGTCCAAACAACAGTGTGGCTGGAGCAAAACCTGTTGAGTGATGGGGTACTTCCTGTAAGCGAATAAAGCTGCGGGTAAATACAAGTCCCAATCCTCTGTCTTCTCCTGGGCAATTTTGCGCAGGATACTAATCAATGTCCCGTTCCACCTTTCCACAAGTCCATTTGACTGAGGGTGATATGGTGAACTGAAGATATGGCGTGCATGAAAAAGTCTGAAGGTCTCTTCCGTGAGTTTACCACGAAACTGTGAACCGTTGTCCGTCAAGATCCTTTGTGGGAATCCTAGACGTGTGAATATTCCTAATAATGCATCAGTGACGTGTTTAGAGTCACAGCTGGGCATAGGAACTGCTTCGGCCCACATGGTTGTTGTGTCCACAAGCGTTAATATGAATCGGTTTCGCCTCTTCGTTGCTGAAAGAGGTCCGATTATGTCTACTGCCACTTTCTCAAATGGAATTCCAGTGATTGGCGATTCACCCAACATTGCCGGTGGTGTCCGGTGTTTTGGTGATACTTTCTGACACTGTGGGCATGATTTTACAAACCGTTGTATGTCTGAGTTCATCCCTGGCCAAAAGTAGTGAGTGGTAATCCGCTGTGTAGTAGCGTTGATACCCATGTGCCCACTGAATGGTAGACTGTGACCCATCTCTAAGATCTGAGTCCTGTATTGAGTCGGTACAACAAGTTGATTAAACTCTTGTCCAGCTCGTCCTGCTTTTCTGTAAAGAAGTGCTGACTTCATGAACAGATCACCTTTACGTAGAGGTAATTGTGATTTTGGCAGTTTTCTGAAGCAGGGTTCCAAGGTGCTGTCGGCTTCTTGTGCCCTCTTCAGTTCCTCCGTTCGAGGGATTGGCGTAGTTGATTCTGGAGTTTTTGTTGCCTGTGATCGAGTGGTCATGGTCGCCATCGCCACAGGTTGAACAGGTTCTCCTAGAACGATAAATCTACACCCAAGGATTACAGGATATATTGGATCATCCAAGATTGCTGCCTTGATTGTCCCGGTGACATACCGCGAGGCTATGTTCACTTTTGCCACTGGAAGAGACATATTTGTTGAACTCTTCAGTGGTCCCTGCAATTCCACTATTTCCTCTGTCACCTGTTCAGGGTGAACCAAGGATGATGAAACAACACAGTCATATGATAATCCGGTATCATATAAACAGGTCGTTTGGAATCCATTTAGCAAGATGGATTCTACAACCGGAATACGAGATGATGTGTCTTGATGAGGTGTCTGTTTGGACGTTTCACCAGTGCTCACTTTTCTCTCTCTTCGGTTGGCCAAACATGCCGCTGTGTGTGGAGGTGGCTTCCTTCTGCAACTCTGAAATGTGTGACCTTTAATTTTGCAATGGGTACAGAATGGTTTGTCCTCCTTCGGCGCTGTTTGGACTGAGTGTTGAGTGTTTTTCGGGGATTTCCCCTTTTTCCCGGTGGCGACAGTGTTTTCACCCTCTTTTGGCTGTGGAGTTTTGTTTTGAGAGGGGGTGTTGTTCGAACGTCCCTTTCCTCCCATCTCCTTTTGAGATTTCTCAAATCTCTCTGCCAGGATGATTATAGTTTCCAGGCGGTCAGCCCCGTTTTGGGTTAGGAATGCCTTCATTTCGTTCTGCATTTTCCCCTTGATCTGATCAATGATAATCATTTCACGGAGTCCTTCATAATTTTCCTCAAATCCTCCCAAGCAAGTCCATCTTTGTATGTATGACTTCAGTCTTTCGACTAGCTGTGCGTAGCTCTCACCCGGTTCCTTCCTTGCGGCTTTGAACCTGAGTTTATAAGATTCGGCGTCCACTTCGAATCGGCTTAAGAGTGCCGTCTTGAGTGTTGTGTAGTTCTGTTGTTCCTCTCTAGTGAGTATTGAGAACACTTCATACGCCGTGGATCTTAAGGCTTGCGCTAACTTCGTCGCCCATCTACTCTCTTCAAGCCCACAGCTGACAGCCATTGCCTCGAAGCGTGATAAAAATCCTTCGATGTGGTCAGTCTGTTCATTAAAGGGGTCCAGAGGAAATGACATAGCTCCTGAATTAAGTTGAGAGACGTGAGGTGGTTCTGTCACTGGCGATCCTGATGAGGTTGAGGGTGTAGGACCACTCCCTTTCTCTATTCTCCGGATCTCCACTTCAATCTCCATTCTCCTCAACTCCAGTTGGTGTTGACGCTCTCTCTCCTTATCTTCCATTTCAGCCTGTAGTCGTTTCTCTTTCTCCTCCAATTCTGCTTGAAATCGTTTCTCTTTCTCCTCCAATTCTGCTTGAAACTGTTTTTTCCCTCTCAGCCAATTCAGCCTGAAGCTGTTTTTCTTTCTCAGCCAATTCAGCCTGAAGCTGTTTTCTTTGAGAGCCAATTCAGCTTGCAGTCTTTCCCTTTTGTCAAATGCATCCGAAACATAGTTAGCTAGCTCAAGGCCATCTAACCCGCATTCCCTACCTGTTTCTGTTATTTGGGCTCTAAACTTTGCAGTTTCCGCCATGTCTATATTTTATTGCTGTGCTCTGATTAACAATATAATTGCAGCTAGTCTGATCTGCGTACGCTTGTCAGTCCCTGATCTGCAAAGATACAACAGAGCATGTGCAATATTAAAAACACCCTATGTTATGTCTGTCTGTCAATGCTGGAAAAGCCAAAGGCAGCAGGCACTTAAGTAACCACAATTAATTCCTAATAAAGAAAAGAATCTGAAATTAGACAGAGGTTTCCCAACGGATACGATTTTCCGGTGGTTGATGAAATGCTGTTAAGTTCAGACCTTACAGGAATAGAACACCTTCTCTGGAAGAGAAGTAGTGTTGGTAGAGTAGATACACACTATATATTTCACCTGGAGCACCTCTTTCTGAAGTAGAAGCAATATATGAACATGGCTCCTTCTCCAGGAGTAAAGATTAATCACCTATCTTATTTATCTATAAATGTCATTCATATCATGTGGCTGTCTATCAATACCCCACATGGTATCTGTTAAACATTCTAGAAAATGACAATGTTCAAAATCTAAAGATAACTGTGTTCATGTATTTTTAGGTGATTGTTTAAAGGTTAATATATGAGAACCATCCAGGACTTAGCCCACAATATGTCATATATTTTTGAAGGGAGTGGGAGATCACTGTAGTGCATGCCCCATCTCTAACAAAAGATGTAGAGCCCCATCCTCTTCTATCTTCAATAACCCCAGAATATGAACCTTGAGTTATCTGCAGGCCTCGTTTTGTTAAGTATTGTCTAGGAGATATAGATTATGGCCCTGGTAAGAATGGTAATTTACTAATTGGGAATCTGCCCCTTCTCCAATGATTCTGATAGCTCTGGAGCCCCCTTTTAGTTTATCAAATCTGAGGAAAGTCAGGAGAATTTTCTCAGCCTGATTTAGATGAAGAAAACATGGATGTTGAGCAGTTTATAGGTATAGAGTCTTTTATTTCCCCCTTTAGTAAGTCCTTATGAGTTAATTTATCTTTTAACAATCAAACACATAATCAATCACATTAGATTTTGACAACATGATGTACAAAGAAGTTGTTGACACAGATAGGTTTGAACTTGACAAATTAACAGAAGGTCAATTCATGTTAATCATTTATTGACTGGCCTGAGCCTTCTGGTCAGTACATACATCTCTATTGTGCTTTACACAAAGTAATAGAACAGTTGCACATTGGACCATTGTCCCAGACAATCAATAACAAGCATCAATATATGAGATGTCAACAAGTGTGAAAACATAGTAAACATTTTGATGTTGTACATATTAAGTATGATAGTGGTGTCTCAACCATAAACATTATCAGTTTTCCTGAAATTGGGTGTGGGTTCGACCAAGGAAAATGTAACCTGGTGACTGGAGGATTAGGTAAGCCAGGGTCCATTGACTGATGGATCCACTTCAGGTCTGCCCGTATAGCTCCACTGAAGGCCTCCCCATGCTCTGCTCATAGCGAAGTCATCCTCCCTCTCACTTGTGGTTCATCTCCTCTCTCGGCTTCCCTCCCTCAGGTCTGATTTAGGTGGTTAGTTTGCTGATGTGTTGGGTGGTTGTTGGTATGTAGCCACCAAGATCACTCGGATCCAGACTTTTGCCTTGTCCATTGAATTTTTGATCACACACTCTTCTCACCTCCGTCCATGGAGCGAATTCAGACAAAAGTGCGGCTGATTAACATTTCTGATGAAATGGGGATATATGTTAATTATGCACTGGCGCGAAGGCGGGTCAGGTGGTTTTTTCATCCAATGATTTTCCGAGCTTGGTCTGATGAAATCCTTCCAAGAATCCACGTCATTTGTCACTTGTTCAGTTCCAGTTTCGATGTTAAGTTTTACGTCCCAATCTCCAATTGCGTTTGTGAAGTCAATTTCTTTTAATGTTGTTTCCTCTTTTTGCGGCATTTGTTGATAAGATGAATAATGTTGGCTGCGTTATGCCACATATGTCATAAGCGAAACTAGAGAGTTGTATGTCATAAGGGAAAACAACAATGGACGATCAATCCGCAAGTGTTGATTGGCACTCATAGACGAAAGGAAGAGAGTAAATATGGGTGCAGGTTGGTAGTGGGCTTCTTACTGTGAGATACAAATATTGCGTCCAGAGCATTCGTTGTTGATTTCAGATGTAAAAAAAAAGGTGACAATAGCATCAATCAATCAATCAATCAATCAATCAATCAATCAATCAATCAATCAATCAATCAATCAATCAATCAATCAACCAATCATTCAATCAATCAGTCAATCAATCAATTAATCAATCAATATATCAATCAATCAATCAGTCAGTCAGTCAATCAATCAATCAATCAATCAATCAATCAATCAGTCAATCAATCAATCAATCAATGAGACAGGGAAAACAGTTCAGCAATTAACTTGTCAATCAATAAATTAATTAGTACATCAGTCACCCAGTCAAACAAGCAATAAGTCAATCAAGCAGTCCAACAGTTGATCAGTCATCCAATCAATAAATACATAAACTAATCATTCAATTAAATAATCATGTAACGAGACAATGACACAAGCAAACAATTAACTAGTCAATCAATGAATCAACTAGTCAATCAGCTAATCGAACAATCCATCTATCAATAAATCGATCGATCACTATATCAACCAATCACTCACTAACTCAGAATTCTAGTCACCAATGCATCAATCAAACAATCAGTCCTTCAACATCAATCCACCAATCAATCACAGTCATGACTGTTGTCAATCACAGTTCTACACGACACAAACATCGAGGTCAGCATGGATGAATGGATAACAGCGCTTGTTCTGAAACGTCATGGGTGCTGATGGCGAGGTAGCGGGTTCAACCCCTACACGGATTAGGTGGACTAAAATGTTGACATCTCGCCCTTGATTTGGGGACGTAAATTACAAGCACCTCAGAAGTCAGAGCAGGTTCGCCTGATGACGAGCGACACTAGTAATATGGAAAGCTAATCCACACGCAAAAACCAGCCCAGTGCACTAGAAGAGGCAGCATGTGTATGGACTACGACTGAGTTTAAAGCAAGGGAACGCAACAAAACAAGAAAACAAATTCTAAATGTTTATACTCACCAAAGGGTTCAAATTCTCCCTTGTCCTAACGTTGTTGAAATAAGTCAGAAACTGGTAAGCGACATCGTTGCCGTTCCCCGAAACGTCTGTACCATGGAAGCAGATGGTAAACACAACGACGTTCACAAGGGATACATAGAACTTCATCCTGTTTTCTGTTTAATGAGCTGTAGACTACGTTCTGTGAAAGAGGGAAACACACTGTGGACAACAATAAAAAGTTTACAGTAAATAGTGTAGTTACGATCAGTTAAATGTAGTAGACCAGTGGTTCTCAACCTTTTTTGGCCCGTTCCCCCCTTCACCATATTTTCAGAACGTCATTCCCCCCTTTCTATTTCCTCCCTTAAACCCCCCCCCGCCCCTACACAGTTACGTAATAATGGAAGCTAAATTTAATAGCATATACTAAAACAAATCTATATGTCTACATAAAACATGATTTGCGGGTCTACTTACGTTATAAAATGAATTTCAGAAGGGTGAGACGTACAGAACAGTAACGTATGAAGGGAAAAACAATATCAAGTAATCGGTTCTTGTTTTAACGCGATTAATGAAATAATCTTAATCCCCCCCCCCCCCCTGGAAACCCTAAAATTACCCCCTGGGGAGGGGGGGGGGAGGAGTTCCCCACTGGTTGACAACCACTGTAGTAGATTAATTAACTAACTTTCTATATCTGTACTCTTATGAGTTATGTCAATTAATCACCCAATCGATAAATCAAGCAATCAACTATTCATGAAGAAGAAGGAGGTAGTTAGGAATTATATATTTTCTTTATCTAAAAGCTCCGTGACAAAGTCGTTACAAATGCAATTCGTAATTCTGCACTCCGCGTTCGAAACACAGCTGCGGGCGATTTGAAAGCGGAACGCTTTGCGTTGGTTTTTACACAATGGAATGAGTGCCGGTCGTTCAGAAAGCAATGGCACGTAAATTTGCAATGAAATCACAAACAAACAAAAATCAATGCTGGGGCTGAATGCGACGTCGCGACGTCCTGTAAAGGATATGCAACTAACTATTTAAAACCCACAAAGAACGAACAACATTATACTACACCGACCCCCTTAGTGATGCTTTGTTTACGTCACACAGTACTCGTCCTGTTAAGGCGAACTGGTAAACTCAGAGTGATGACTGGAAACTTAGTAAAGAGTCTGTTGTCTCGAAAGCAGCCTTAGTTTTAATGTGTATTCGGGTGTTGACTGTGCAGGTAGGTGGAAGCAGTAAAACCTGTCATTTGCATTTATTTATGGCGCTGGTGATTTGGAGGGGCGATTGATTGTGAAATGGTTAATGACATATACTTAGGGCTTAATCAAGCTTGTGGATGTCTAACTAGATGCTCTGTCCGTCCGTCCGTCCGTCTGTCTGTCTGTCTATGCGTCCGTCCGTCCGTCTGTCTGTCTGTCCGTCCGTCTCTCCGTCCGTACTCTGTCCTTCCTGGTACAGTGGACACAATATGCTCGCAAGTTAGCGTCAAGCCACACAGGACAACGTAGAATCAACAAACATAAAACAATTAAAATATTGAACACACCATTAAAAGAACGCAATCTATTTTCTCGATTATACGTCTTTATTTCTTATTCGAAACAATGCATTCCCTTAGTTAATTTAATCACAAAAGCCACAAGCAATATATTGCCCAACATATCAACAGGTACATTGTGCAAGATTCTGTTTGTGGATTTTGTGTTTAAAGTTGTTTCTGGTGTCCGATAGCTGTTATATGTTGATAAGCGAGATAACTCTCTACTTGTGGACAGTCAAGAGTTGCAGTACATGAGTTGTTAGTCTTCCTAATCATCCGTTTCAGTACATAAATTGTTATTCTCACTGATCCTCAATTTCAGCCTGAAACGGTCAAGAGAAACATGTTATTTAATCAATTTACGCAACATAGGAGATATGGAGGTGGTGGAAAATGTAGAATATCTTGGGTCATTGATTACCAACAATGATGACACAATGAAAGAAATTAAACGACGACTATCAATTGCTCTTCAAAGACTAAAACAACTGAATAAATTATGGAGTTGGACAGTTTTTTTTTTTTTTTTTTTTTAAAATTCGCATATCCTTTTACAGGACATCGCTGTCAACAGCAGCATCTTTCAGCTGTCTGTTGATTTCTTGGCAAGATTACGCTCAGTAGTTTGCCATTGCTTTCTGAGCGGCCGGCTCAGTTATCCCGCAAGTCACCAGCGAGAGTAGAACCGCTCCCAGTTCTCGCCCGCTACGAGACTCTGCGTGATAAACGGGATTACGGAGAAAGTATTGTAACCCCTAGGCCAGAGAGACCGGCAGTTGGACAGTTAGAACAAAAATTAGATTTTTAAGAGCATGCATCTTTCCCATTGCAACATACGCCTGTGAGACCTGGACGCTTACTAAACAGTGCATAAATGCTTTTGAATGTACATGTTATAGACGGGTTCTAAGAATGTCTTGGGTAAAGAAAAGAACAAATGCATCCATACTTCAAGAGCTGAATATTGAAGAGGGTTGGCTATTAAAGACGATAAAACAGAGAAAATTGAAATATTTTGGTCACTTGAAACGTCATGAAAGTTTGGAGAGAACAATAATGGAGGGATATATGCCTGGGAAGAGAGGAAGAGGAAGGCCAAAGAGAAGATGGGTGCAGGATGTGGCGGATGATCTCCAGATGGGTGTATCAGACGCGGGACATCTTGCTTGTGATCGAGAAGTTTCCCGGAGGATTGTTATGGGAGCGAGATTCTGCAAAGGACATGCTACTGAATGAATGAGGTGATATGTATTTTGGTTAGTTTAGTTTAGTTTAGTTTAGTTTAGTCGATGGATCAACATCACGGCACACGGATGTAACCTATAAGTGCTCCGTTCTCCTCCTAACTCAAACCTGAGTCTGGAGAAACTCAGCTCAGTGCACGAACTCCGTATCACCGGCGAGGATCCTGAAATACTTTGGGTAGATTTTTAACTCGAAATTTTTCCCGGGCAGCGCCGTTAAGCTACTCTGTTTCGATTTCTAACTGCCAAGGGATTCTTTTTTACGTGCGCAACAATATACACGGGCGATCTCACTACGCAGAGACCAGGGGAAATTTTATTACTAGAAGTCCACGTGAAAAATAATCCCGGTCCTCACCGGGGCTTGAACCCGGGACCTCCAGCACTCGAAGCGGACACTACCTCCGAGACCACGCTAGCTCCCATATATTTTGGTAATGCGAAAAGCAGTGGGCGTATTAACGACGTTGATAGGGAACTGCACTTTTAATGACATGAGCACGGCCGTACACTGTTTCAACGCCTGGAACTCGTCGCCTGCGAAAGTGACGGAACTATTTGCCATCTACTTCTCCCTGCTTTCAGGCCTACAGAAATACCCTAACCCCATCACCATTATATCAGATAAACACGATTTCAATAAAAAACCATCTGGGACAGAACAATGTAAAACGAATACCAGAAAGCGAAAACTTGCCTTAATGCAGGTTGCGTTGCCATTGTTACAGACACATACTTCGTCGTCATGGGAAAACACCTCCAAGTCAGGGATTGTTTCCCCTGAGACAACACATGGACTGTCTTCGTCTGCCAGAGAAAGAAAACACGATGTAACTTTCCATACATGTCTTTTCATGGACCACAAGTCATTGTTTTCTGAGAGAGAAATAAAACACGATGTAACTTTTCATACATGTCCTTTCATGGACCAGGACTCGTTTTTCCCCAGACAGAAAGAAAACACGATGACATAGCTTTTCATTCATGTTCTTTCATGGACCAGAACTCATTGCTTTCCGAGAGAGCAAAAAAGAAAAAAAAAGATATAACTTTTCATACATGTCTTTTCATGGACCACAAGTGAATATTTCCCGAGAGAGAAAGAAAACACGAAGATGTAACTTTTCATACACGTCCTATCATGGACCAGAACTCATTGTTTCCTCAGACCAAAAAACAAACAAACAAAAAACGATGATATAAGTTTTCATACATGTCCTTCCATGGACCACAACTCAATGTGTCCTCAGACAGAAAGAAAACACAAAGATGTAACTTTTCATACATATCCTTTCATGGACCAGGACACATTGTGTCCTCAGACAGAAATAAAACACGAAAATATAACCTTTCATACTTGTCCTTTCATGGACCACTACTCATTGTTTCCTGAGAGAGAAAGAAAACCCTATGATGTAAAGTTTCATACATGTCCTTTCATGTCGTGTAATATTTAGTTTCGTGTTCTCTGTCTGAATCTGTTCCCTTTGCCCGTTGTTTAAAAGATGGGCTATTTTGTAACCCACCTGCTGATATTGTGGTGTATGTCGGCCACGGCTGACAGTTGAGAATTAGCTGGGTGTAGATCTTTCCTTCGTTGATGCTCTTGAGCTGTGGAGCTGTTCTCGTCGTACTGATGATGTGATTGTAATCCCGTCTTGCACCTTTTAAACATGAATGAAGCGTTTTCTTCCCAGCGCGTTCGTAAGAACAATGCTTGATTATTTATTTTGATGGTAGGCACTTATTTATTTTGATGGTAGGCAATACAGATAATTTTGTTTCTTCTGAGCAGTTTGTTTTAGCAAGATCTTCGCGGGAAAGATAGTGATGGCTGAGTGTGGCTATTCTTGGATTATCTTCGAGGCGCTGGTATGCGATTTCTTCTCTTGTCTGTCTGGTTGGCGTCTCCTGACGCTGCTGGGCTCTGCCGTGTTTGGGGAAGCTTCGTTCATGTCGTTGCCAGCTGCGACTGGCGCATCTCTTGGTTTGCGGATGTGTGACGTCACATGGCCAACAGCAGAAATCTTCTGCTTCTCCTCCACTTTCTTTTCCCCGGCGTGGTAGATCGCGTACCGGTTTGCTGCATGTTCAGTGCCAGCGATCCTCATGTACATTCTCTTGGTGAGACATGCTCTCGGCAGCAATAGACCATCATTCTGATGATATTTACAAACACCACCTTTTCCTAAACCGGCCTTATTGCTGAGGGGATAACGAGACGCGAAGTTTCAAAATTGCCCTGTCATACCAGGTCGACGTGTCGAAATCAGCTGTACGGGATTTGGAAGCAAACCGTTTTGCCTTGACTTCTCTGGTATGAGGCATGGCCATTCAGAAAGCAATGGCGAACTACTGAACAATCATTGTTAGTAATTCTCGAACAGCGAACACACGCTGGAGTTGATTGCAACGTCCTATAAGGGATATACAACTAACTGTTAAGTGTCACCTAATATATACAGCCCTTTGATCTGAGACAGCAGGTCCAATTTGCAGGTTGTCCAACTTAACGGCCCACAACTGTTAAAGATGCCCAGCGTAGACCGTATGTATGAGTCAAGGCAAACATTTGCCGTAAAAGCGAAACCACGCATGTTCAATGTCCGCCACACATAGACCCCTGAATAGATAATGTAGGGAGGACATGGGTGGAACTGAAAGATGTAGGGAGGATATGGGTGGAGCTGAAAGATATAGGGAGGACATGGTTGGAGCTGAAAGTTGTAGGGACGACATTTTTGGAGCTGAAAAATATAGGGAGGACAACACTTTTCTCTGGCTGTCTTCAACTATCTCTCTTTTCACTAATCTCTGGCTGTCTTCAACTATCTCTATTTTCACAAATCTTTCGAGTTCTCACATGATCAAGTTTTTGTCTTCTCATGATGTGGCCCAATAATGAAGATTGCCTCTTTCTGATGTTTGTGTTAAGTTGTTTTTGCGACTAAGCCTCTCTCAAAATATTCAGATAGCTCATTGTGGCTGTCTAGGGAATTGTCAACATTCTATCTCCAAAGATTCCACGAACTTCTCCGCTCGTGGACTAATTGTCCAGGATTGGCAATCTCAGAAGTACAACAGGGACGTCTATTGACTTCAAGTCCATTCATGGACCAGGAAATATTATAATGGATATCTATTAATAAAACAACATTGCGGAATTATCACAGAAACATGCCATTACCTGTTTCATCGTCTGCATTCAAACCAATCATTCCCCACAGAAGCAGCAGAACTAAGCAGACTATGGCAGCCATTTCGCTTCTTTAAATAGATTCCTACACGTCAGCAAGCTAAGACATTTGGGGTAAGATAAATGAAAGGTTTAATGAGATGAGATTTCCAGTTTCTTTACCATTCATACTAGGCATTCCCATAATTTTATGAAAAATATTCATCACTCAGTTTATGACACTGGGTCTATCCCAGAACCTAACTGGTCGAAGAAATCCTTCTATGGCTGGGGGATGAACTAGTGCCTATGACTTGATAAACACGGACACTAACCACTAAGACGTTGCTGCTCACTTAGAAATAAAACTCATGATTTGACGAGGATGGTGTGAACGTCTTCTTCTGGGATAGTTTCACATCGGATGTTGTTTGTTCAATGTCTACATTTGTTCAGTGATTGTGTATCGTCACTGTCTACATTTGTTCAGTGATGTTGTATGGTCCCTGTCTACACTTGTTCAGTGATGTTGTTTGGTCCATGTCTACATTTGTTCATTGATGTTGTAAGGTCCCTGTCTACATTTGTTCAGTGGTGTTGTATGGTCCCTGTCTACACTTGTTCAGTAATGTTATATGGTCCCTGTCTACACTTGTTCAGGATCCTTCTATACACTTGTTCAATTATGTTGTATAGTTCTTGTATACACTTATTTAGTGATATTTGATTCTTCTATACATTTATTCAGTAATGTATGACCCTTCTATACAGCAGTTCAGTAATGTTGTATAGTTCTTGTATACACTTATTCATGATATATGATCCGTCTATACACTTATTCAGGTATGTATAATCCTTCGTGAATAGGTACAGCTATCTCAGAACAATCATTACATCTGATGGGAGATGCCTTGAAGAGATTAGAACAAGAATTGCCATGGCGAAGGTAACCTTTAGCAAGATGAAAAACATATTGACCAACAAAAAGATATCAATTGAAACGAGAAAAAGAGTGTTGAAGTGCTACATAGACCCTATACTTTCATATGGATGTGAAGCGTGCACAAGGAGCAGACACGCTGAAAAATATCTGATGGCTGTGGAAATGTGGTTTCTGAGGAAATGCAAAGAATACCATGGACAGACAGAAAATCCAATGAACAAGTCCTACAAGAAACAAATGAAGATCGTAAACTGATTAGAGACATTACACGTAGACAGTCAAAATATTTTGGGTATGTTATGAGAAGAAATGAATTGGAGAACTTGGAGACGACTGGCAAGATCGAAGGGAAGAGACCAAGGGGAAAACCAAGAAGTAAATACATGGATTGCTGGGCCACGTGGAATGGTCGAGACAGAAACACGGAGCTGATCCACGACTCTGGTGATTGAGTGAGATGGCAAAACAAGACTGCCCACGCTTACGGCATGGCACATGAAGGATGGACAATTGTTCAGTTATGTTGTATAGTTCTTGTATACAATTATTCAGTGATGTATAGTTAGTTAGTTAGTCGACAAATCATCCTCATTGCACACAGACAGATTCAGTCCATAAGTGCTCAGATCTTCTTCTCAGCAAATCCCGCATCGTGTAGCGGCTCACGACACCAGTTGGTTTATCAGTCTTCTTTGGCTTCCTGCGTAGTGTTCTTGTTTGGCCACCCCTCTTTTAACTTGCTGTTTTCGCAGCCTGACCATGGTTGTATATTCATCAGGTTCATCAGTGATGAATTATCTTCTATGCACTTATTCAGTGATGTATGATCCTTCTATACACTTATTTAGTGATATATGATCCTTCAATATACTTGTTAAGTTATGTTGTATAGTTCTTGAATGCACTTATTCAGTGATGTATGATCCTTCTATACATTTGTTCACTCGTGTTGTATAGTTCTTGTATACACTTATTCAGTGATATTTGATCCGTCTATACACTTATTACCATGGTCTGGCAAGAATGAGACAACGAGGAGTGACGAAGGGATCTTGCCGACGCTCAACGCTCAAAGGAAAGGCGAGACGGACTTATAATCAGATTGCTACTGGTACTATTAGTGTTGGAACTCTTCGCTGGCTGCTGAGGATGGGGACGGAGCACTTATGGGAATGCCCCGAATGCTGTGATGTCGATTCCTAAATCAATCAATCAATCAATCAATCAATACACTTATTCAGATATGTATGATCCGCCCACGCTTTCCGGCATGGCACATGATTGATTGATTGATGATCCTTCTATACACTTGTTCAGTTATGTTGTATAGTTCTTGTATAAACATGTTCAGTAATGTATGATCCTCTATACACATGTTCAGTAATATTGGATAGTCCTTGTCTACAGTAGTTCAGTGATGTATGATCCTTGTATACACTTGTTCAGTGATGTTGTATGATCCTTGTACACACGTGTTCAGTGATGTTGGATGGTTCCAATCTGACACGCATTCATTTTATTGTCATGTTCCTGTCAACACGTATTCAGTGGCGTTGAATTGTCCCAGTCAGCGCTTGTTACACAATGTTGTATGTTCCCAGTGTGATGAGTGTTCAGTTTGTTGTAAGATCATTATCTTTGCGTAATCAGTGTTGTTGGTTGGTGATTGTTTATATTTGTTCAGTGATGTTGAATTGTCCAGATTATGCTAGTTCAGTGATTTTGTATGGTCCCGTCCACTCCTCGCTCAGAAATATTGTATGGTCAATGTATACACTTGTTCAATTATTTTGAGTGGTCACTGTCTTTATTTTTTTTTTTTTTTAAATTCGCATATCCTTTTACAGGACATCGCTGTCAACAGCAGCATCTTTCAGCTATCTGTTGATTTCTTGGTAAGATTACGCTCAGTAGTTTGCCATTGCTTTCTGAGCGGCCGGTTCAGTTATCCCACAAGTCACCAGCGAGGGACGAACCGCTCCCAGTTCTTGTCCGCTACGAGACTCTGCGTGATAAACGGGATTACGGAGAAAGTGGTGTAACCCCTCGGCCAGAGTGACCGGCGGTCGCTGTCTAGGCGTGTTAATTAATTTTGCGTCAGCGTAATTAAACAGCTCTGTGGTTAAGGGATTACAGACGCAGTTCATAATCTCACATACCGCGTTCGAAACACATTTGAGGGCGATTTGACAGCAGACCGCCTTGCGTTGGTTCTTTAAAAATGGCATGAGTGAGGGTCGTTCAGAAAGCAATGGCGAAGTACAGAAAGTAAACTTGCCAAGAAATCACGAACAGCCAAAAAAATGCCGTGATTTACTGTGATGTCCTGTAAAGGATATGCAACTAATTAAACGTTTGTTGAGTGATGTTATATCCTCAATAATTTCTCGTATTCAGCGATGTTGTATGGTCCCACATGGCGCTTGTTCAGTGATGTTATATGTTTCATGCATACTCTTGTTCAGTGATGTTGTATGTTTCATGCATACTCTTGTTCAGTAATGTTGTATGTTTCATGCAAACATTTGTTCAATGATGTCGTATGTTTCATGCATACACTTGTTCAGTAATGTTGTATGTTTCATGCATACTCTTGTTTAGAAATGTTATATGTTTCATGCATACACTTGTTCAGTAATGTTGTATGTTTCATGCATACTATTGTTTAGAAATGTTGTATGTTTCATGCATACTCTCGTTCAGTAATGCTGTATCTTTCATGCATACACTTGTTCAGTGATGTTGTATGTTTCATGTTTACCCTTGTTCAGTAGTGTTGTATGTTTCATGCATACACCTGTGTAGTAATGTTGTATATAACATTGTATATAACATTGAACAAATGTTTGCATGAAACATACAACATTACTGAACAAGAGTATGCATGAAACATACAACATTACTGAACAAGAGTATGCATGAAACATACAACATAGTAATGTTGTATGTTTCATGCATACTCTTGTTCAGTGATGTTGTATGTTTCATGCATACCCTTGTTCACTGATGTTGTAAGTTTCATGCATACACTTGTTCAGTGATGTTGTATGTTTCATGCATACTCTTTTTCAGTGACGTTGTATGTTTCCTGCATACCCTTGTTCAGTGATGTTGTATGTTTCATGCATACTCTTGTTCAGTGATATTGTATGTTTCATGCATACTCTTGTTCAGTGATGTTGTATGTTTCATGCATACTCTTGTTCAGTGATGTTGTATGTTTCATGCATACTCTTGTTCAGTGATATTGTATGTTTCATGCATACTCTTGTTCAGTGATGTTGTATGTTTCATGCATACCCTTGTTGAGTGATGTTGTATGTTTCAAGAAAGTTTCCACGAAAGTTTGTCCAAATAGTGCGGCTATTTCATGACAGCATGCAGGCAAGAGTACAGGAAAATGGTGAGCTGTCTGAACCCTTTCCTGTCACCAATGGAGTGAAGCAAGGATGTGTCCTGGCACCAACACTGTTCAGCCTCATGTTTTCAGCCATGTTGATGAATGCCTTCGAGAACGACGACATTGGAATAGACATCAACTACCGTATGGATGGAAAGTTATTCAATCTCAGAAGGCTGAAAGCTAAAACCAAAATTAACAGTGGCACCGTCAGAGAGCTCCTGTTTGCTGATGATTGCGCTCTATACGCCAACTCAGAGGCGGACATGCAACATAATGTTTCAGCTTTCTCACATGCCTGTGCCAACTTTGGGCTCAATATCAACTTGGAGAAGACTGTAGTTATGTACCAGCCAGCTCCAGGGAATAATCACACTGTGCCGAATATCAAAGTGAATGATCATAGACTAAGTGTTGTGGACAAATTCACCTATCTTGGCAGCACCGTGTCACAAGCTGCCACAATCGATGACGAAGTGAATGCAAGAATCTCCAAGGCCAGTGCAGCCTTTGGCAGACTGTACAAGAATGTATGGGACAGAACTGGAATAAGCCTGCAAACAAAGCTAAAAGTCTACAAAGCAGTTGTATTATCCACACTGCTATATGCTTGTGAAACCTGGACTGTTTATCAGCGACACGCTAGGAAATTAAACCACTTCCACACAGTCTGCCTAAGGAAGCTACTGAAGATTAAATGGCAAGACAAGATTCCAGACACTGAAGTCCTAGAAAGAGCATCCTTACCCAGTATCCACACTCTACTGATGAAGAATCAGATTCGCTGGGCTGGTCACTTGACTCGCATGCCAGATCACAGGCTCCCTAAACGAATTTTTTACAGCGAACTGCGTTGTGGTAAACGCTCCCAAGGTGGCCAGAGGAAACGTTTTAAAGACACTCTGAAAATTTCACTGAATGCTTTTGGAATTCATCAAGGCACCTGGGAGGCTGCAGCCAGAGACCGAAATTCGTGGCGTGCATCATTGCGCAAAGGTGCAGTTATATGTGAGGCAACCAGGACTGCAAGAGCTGTGAAGAAAAGGCAGGACAGAAAAATCACTGCAGGAAATCCTCCTCCAGAGACGTCAAGCATTCTTTGTCCACATTGTCAAAGAACATTTCGAGCCAAAATAGGCCTTATCAGCCATCTTAGAACCCACGGCTCCACACCTTCAACCCCACTGGATGAAATGAATGGTCATCATCATTCTTGATGGACAAACAACACAACATGTTTCATGCATACTCTTGTTCAGTGATATTGTATGTTTCATGCATACTCTTGATCAGTAATGTTATATGTTTCATGCATACACTTGTTCAGTAATGTTGTATGTTTCATGCATACTATTGTTTAGAAATTTTGTATGTTTCATGCATACTCTCGTTCAGTAATGCTGTATCTTTCATGCATACACTTGTTCAGTGATGTTGTCTGTTTCATGCATACCCTTGTTCAGTAGTGTTGTATGTTTCATGCATACACCTGTTTAGTGATGTTGTATGTTTCATGCATACACTTGTTCAGTGATATTGTATGTTTCATGCATACACTTTTCAGCAATGTTGTATGTTTCATGCATACACTTGTTCAGTGATGTTGTATGTTTCATGCATACACTTGTTCAGTGATATTGTATGTTTCATGCATACACTTGTTCAGTGATGTTGTATGTTTCATGCATACACTTGTTCGATGATGTTGTATGTTTCATGCATACACCTGTTCAGTGATGTTGTATGATTCATGCATACACTTGTTCAGTGATGTTGTATGATCCCAGTCCTGCGCTAGTTCAGTGAGACGCCGTAAACATAGCACGTAGTAACTTTACTGCGTGGCGCCCGACCCCACATTCCTAACCCCCTTACATGGTTGTTTCTATACAAATGGAATAGGACACGGGTGGTATCTGAACAAATGGAATAGGGCACGGGTGGTATCTGAACAAATGGAATAGGGCACGAGTGGTATCTGAACAAATGGAATAGGGCACGGGTGGTATCTGTACAAATACCAGACGCTATAAGGCACTGGGTGTCGGGGTGGCATAGTGGCTAGTTCACATAACTGTTGTTCCAGCAGTGCTGGGTTTGTATCCCCTCACAAAGCCGGGACATTAACAAGGATCACTTGATCCAGGGGTTGACCCAACCTCGTGACAATTGGGTAATCATCCCATGAGCCCAAGTGTCGTGAAATACTGAGAGTTAATGATTCCAAGATAGACGACTGTATACACCGACTGACCAGGTGGAGGAAGGGTTAACAAGCGAAGCAGTGGGGGTAACGGACAAAGGAGTGACCGGGCGCATGTGTTTATAGGTCAAGACACAGAAGGGGCCGGCTAACCGCACAGGTAAACTGTCGAGTGGAAAAATTGGTTTGCGACTAAAGCAGAGAGATTATTGGACAGCATATTGCGGTATGGATGTGAAACGGTTCAGAGCTAATTTTCCACTAACGATGATAATGCAGTCTGGATGTGAGGTGTCCAGCAATGTCAAGGACTATGCGGCAAAAATGACCGATATAAAGAGTGGCAACTCTTTGTGTAAGTTTAGTGTGTGTTCCAAACTGAACTGAAGGAGATATGTTCTTGAGTGGGAATAGAAATACACGTCCCTAATGATGGAAAGAGGGGATAGTAGTGTGTTATTCGCTAAGTGTTTTTCGATTCCAGGAACATAGATGCCTAAATAAGGTATATTAGAGTATAGTTTAGCATAGGAATATAGATGTGAGTGAAGTGCATTTAACATTGCTTTCTATTAGTAGGAATAGTATAGACGATTAGGTGAATCTTCTATCCTATGTCAGAGTGGGTTTTTTCGGAAGCCTTTTCATTTCGGCTGGAGGAAAAGACACTCACATAGGAGGGAAGAGGAAGCAGACACAGATCTCATTATTAAATGTATATCACACAGGTTTCCATACCAGTGCGGGACTTATCAACTAAGAGATAACACAGATGGCTGTGGTCAAGTTCACCCAGTGTTGATAACCCACAAGAAAGCACTTTAAAGTAATAAAGCACGACACTTGTGCATAAGAAAGGAAAGAAACGAATTGTCATCGTAAGAAGTAAGGAGGACAGAGAACGGAAAATAGAGATCATTTAAACTAATAGAAAAACCCAATGGACTCAGTATCGAAGAGTTACAAGGTGCATACAAAGTGCCTATATCAATTAAGAACTATCCAGTGTAGAACTGTTACAGGACAAAAATAGAGAACACTAGAAACTCGATGTGTTTTTCCAGGATGGAATTAAGAACGCTATAAGATAATAAAGAACATTCAGTTTACGCTGACAGCATATGGTGATCGGGTTAAATACATTCATACAGTGGTGAACATTTTTTTCATTACAAAAAACGGATATATCTACCGACTCAAGCAGACGGAGCTGTCAGGGTGAGACCGTTCTGTTATATCTATGTCATGTCCTGTACTCTAGCTGAGAGAAGAGACCAGAGAAACCACGGAGACTATCTATCAACATCTTATCTGGCAGACACACTAGAAGAACATACCAACTACATAAACAATATCCATACATACACCAGACATAGTTTTTATTAATAAATTTTTTATCTTATCGTTGAAAGGAACTGTTGTCGGAGTATGTGTTGAGAGAATAATAGAGAGAGTGAAAGAAATAGATATATGGAAGGGAAGACAGAAGAGAGGAGTGTAGACCAAAGTCAGTCAATAATCCCAACAGATAATAAGTTTAAAGATGTGCTTGTTGAGTCCAGTCTCCTCTCGGGAATTTAACAGGACACCAAGTCATGTTTAAAAATCCACAATACAGAATTGAACCCAGGTATATCGCATCGGCAGATATAAGTGCGATCATTTCCTGGAGCCGAGGTGATGTAGTGGCTAGACGCTGGCCTGCCGGGCAAGTGGTTATGGCTCCGTGCCGCTTCAGGACGGGTGGGAATGTTTAGCAACTGACCAAGGCTCCCAGGCCAAACCAGCTTGAAATGGGTACCTGAAAATGTCTCGCAATGACCTTCTTTGGACAACCATCACCTTCAAATTAATCTCATATTTGCGGTTGTCTCAGTCACAGGATTATTAATCTGAGCCACGGGATGCACCCTAATGTAACGTCTCTTCTGAGGTTGAACGGGGTAGGGGTAATGGTATAATCGAAATCGAAGTCTTGTGAAGTTAAGGCGACCTGTGTGACACTGACCAGGTGACCCAAGTACCCACTGGTGTATGACAATATCGGTGTAGCACCATATACCAGTGAGCTCGGGGCGTGTAGAAGGTTCCTTTTACCATGACGTTCACAGCAATATTGTGACGTCACTGTCACGACGGAGTGTTTATGGGTTTACAAAAATGTGGCGCCCCCTAAATAATCAAACATGAAAGATCTCCAACTGAGACTGCCCAGCGATAATGTTCAACATCAGCAGTCACGGAACAATCCATTCGGACAGGCTTCAAAATAAGACATCTCTAGAACACACTTGATGAGCCATCAGATCAGTGATGAAGTCCGTCTCTGTCGTTCAACAATACAGTCGTAGTAATTCATTAATATTCGATCTTCTCATGATAACTATTACGTATCTCCTGCAAGCCAGTCATAACCTGAGATAATGCTCAGTTAGCCATTGAATGTTTATCTCTATCATTATCGGGTGTCATTATAATCTCTCAGCCACAAAATTGCAATTACCGCCTTTCTGAAGAAACATTCCTCTGAATCCCTGCACATGCAAAAGTGTCTGCATAACACAACCCCGCATATAGCGGTTACCAAGTGGCTACCCGAATAAATATACTAGGCCGGTGGTTCCTCCAGCCAACCGCCGCCTTTCTTCTTCAGAAACTGTATGCTGGACTCCATTATGCTAGGCGGCCGGTTCCTCCACGATCCGCCGCCTACCTCCTGGGGACGCTCCAGCCCGATCTAATGTTCGTTACAACACGTCAGCAGGTAACCATACCTCACACATGGGCAATACTGGTGCGGCTCAGTGCAACCAATAGATCGAGACGTTGCCAACAAAAACCACGAGACAGGGGGGGGGGGGGGGCGGGGATTTGGTCGCTGATCTTTGCACCAGATCAAACACCCCCTGGAGCTCACAAGCAACAGACAAATAAACACATACTTGCCTGAGATACACGTACGTCTCGCGTGGCTCCACAAACTGGTTTCAACGTTAGTACAGGGGACAATCCTCAACCATTGGGAGACGTGGCCATAGATGATTGGTTGGTTCTACACACACTCCGAGCTCATCTATAGGAATGACGTGTCCATGTCTGCTGAGGTGGCTTGATTGTTATTTGCGATTCTTATTCAATCATGTGCCGTCTCCACAATGATGGCTGTACTGGATCTCCAACTCTGTCTCTCGCCTTGATTGCACATTATTTCAGACTGCTGGTCGTCCATCTCTTGTTGTTATCTTCCCACTTACACTTGCATCATTGTCTATCTCTTGCTCGTTTGCCTTCAACCTTATCCCGTTTGGTTTTTATAAAGGAGTTATTATGTCTTTTAATGTTGCTGAACTATTTCGCATTGCCTCTTTTGTATTTCGCTATTTTTTTTGGAAGATGCCTGATGTCCTTGTGTCTTTATTGTTATGCACATTGCAGAACACACGAAAACAAGAAGGAAGTATTGTTATCAGCCTACAAGATATTCGAACCCTGGCTCCTCATTCTGAAGGTATCTCGAAGTTTATGGCTACTAGTAACCGTAGAAGCAAACAGCAGCGTAGATATTATAATATGCGAAACTATAAAAGACAAATTTGCACATTTTCTTACCACAACATACGGATTTGAACTTATGCTGCTTCGTTCGTTCGTTAGTTCGATCGTTCGTTCGTTCGTTCGTTAGTTCGTTCGGTCGGTCGGTCGGTCGGTCGGTCGGTCGGTCGGTCGGTCGGTCGGTCGGTCGGTCGGTCGGTCGGTCGGTCGGTCGGTCGGTCGGTCGGTCGGTCGGTCGGTCGGTCGGTCGGTCGGTCGGTCGGTCGGTCGGTCGGTCGGTCGGTCGGTCGGTCGGTCGGTCGGTCGGTCGGTCGGTCGGTCGGTCGGTCGGTCGGTCGGTCGGTCGGTCGGTCGGTCGGTCGGTCGGTCGGTCGGTCGGTCGGTCGGTCGGTCGGTCGGTCGGTCGGTCGGTCGGTCGGTCGGTCGGTCGGTCGGTCGGTCGGTCGGTCGGTCGGTCGGTCGGTCGGTCGGTCGGTCGGTCGGTCGGTCGGTCGGTCGGTCGGTCGGTCGGTCGGTCGGTCGGTCGGTCGGTCGGTCGGTCGGTCGGTCGGTCGGTCGGTCGGTCGGTCGGTCGGTCGGTCGGTCGGTCGGTCGGTCGGTCGGTCGGTCGGTCGGTCGGTCGGTCGGTCGGTCGGTCGGTCGGTCGGTCGGTCGGTCGGTCGGTCGGTCGGTCGGTCGGTCGGTCGGTCGGTCGGTCGGTCGGTCGGTCGGTCGGTCGGTCGGTCGGTCGGTCGGTCGGTCGGTCGGTCGGTCGGTCGGTCGGTCGGTCGGTCGGTCGGTCGGTCGGTCGGTCGGTCGGTCGGTCGGTCGGTCGGTCGGTCGGTCGGTCGGTCGGTCGGTCGGTCGGTCGGTCGGTCGGTCGGTCGGTCGGTCGGTCGGTCGGTCGGTCGGTCGGTCGGTCGGTCGGTCGGTCGGTCGGTCGGTCGGTCGGTCGGTCGGTCGGTCGGTCGGTCGGTCGGTCGGTCGGTCGGTCGGTCGGTCGGTCGGTCGGTCGGTCGGTCGGTCGGTCGGTCGGTCGGTCGGTCGGTCGGTCGGTCGGTCGGTCGGTCGGTCGGTCGGTCGGTCGGTCGGTCGGTCGGTCGGTCGGTCGGTCGGTCGGTCGGTCGGTCGGTCGGTCGGTCGGTCGGTCGGTCGGTCGGTCGGTCGGTCGGTCGGTCGGTCGGTCGGTCGGTCGGTCGGTCGGTCGGTCGGTCGGTCGGTCGGTCGGTCGGTCGGTCGGTCGGTCGGTCGGTCGGTCGGTCGGTCGGTCGGTCGGTCGGTCGGTCGGTCGGTCGGTCGGTCGGTCGGTCGGTCGGTCGGTCGGTCGGTCGGTCGGTCGGTCGGTCGGTCGGTCGGTCGGTCGGTCGGTCGGTCGGTCGGTCGGTCGGTCGGTCGGTCGGTCGGTCGGTCGGTCGGTCGGTCGGTCGGTCGGTCGGTCGGTCGGTCGGTCGGTCGGTCGGTCGGTCGGTCGGTCGGTCGGTCGGTCGGTCGGTCGGTCGGTCGGTCGGTCGGTCGGTCGGTCGGTCGGTCGGTCGGTCGGTCGGTCGGTCGGTCGGTCGGTCGGTCGGTCGGTCGGTCGGTCGGTCGGTCGGTCGGTCGGTCGGTCGGTCGGTCGGTCGGTCGGTCGGTCGGTCGGTCGGTCGGTCGGTCGGTCGGTCGGTCGGTCGGTCGGTCGGTCGGTCGGTCGGTCGGTCGGTCGGTCGGTCGGTCGGTCGGTCGGTCGGTCGGTCGGTCGGTCGGTCGGTCGGTCGGTCGGTCGGTCGGTCGGTCGGTCGGTCGGTCGGTCGGTCGGTCGGTCGGTCGGTCGGTCGGTCGGTCGGTCGGTCGGTCGGTCGGTCGGTCGGTCGGTCGGTCGGTCGGTCGGTCGGTCGGTCGGTCGGTCGGTCGGTCGGTCGGTCGGTCGGTCGGTCGGTCGGTCGGTCGGTCGGTCGGTCGGTCGGTCGGTCGGTCGGTCGGTCGGTCGGTCGGTCGGTCGGTCGGTCGGTCGGTCGGTCGGTCGGTCGGTCGGTCGGTCGGTCGGTCGGTCGGTCGGTCGGTCGGTCGGTCGGTCGGTCGGTCGGTCGGTCGGTCGGTCGGTCGGTCGGTCGGTCGGTCGGTCGGTCGGTCGGTCGGTCGGTCGGTCGGTCGGTCGGTCGGTCGGTCGGTCGGTCGGTCGGTCGGTCGGTCGGTCGGTCGGTCGGTCGGTCGGTCGGTCGGTCGGTCGGTCGGTCGGTCGGTCGGTCGGTCGGTCGGTCGGTCGGTCGGTCGGTCGGTCGGTCGGTCGGTCGGTCGGTCGGTCGGTCGGTCGGTCGGTCGGTCGGTCGGTCGGTCGGTCGGTCGGTCGGTCGGTCGGTCGGTCGGTCGGTCGGTCGGTCGGTCGGTCGGTCGGTCGGTCGGTCGGTCGGTCGGTCGGTCGGTCGGTCGGTCGGTCGGTCGGTCGGTCGGTCGGTCGGTCGGTCGGTCGGTCGGTCGGTCGGTCGGTCGGTCGGTCGGTCGGTCGGTCGGTCGGTCGGTCGGTCGGTCGGTCGGTCGGTCGGTCGGTCGGTCGGTCGGTCGGTCGGTCGGTCGGTCGGTCGGTCGGTCGGTCGGTCGGTCGGTCGGTCGGTCGGTCGGTCGGTCGGTCGGTCGGTCGGTCGGTCGGTCGGTCGGTCGGTCGGTCGGTCGGTCGGTCGGTCGGTCGGTCGGTCGGTCGGTCGGTCGGTCGGTCGGTCGGTCGGTCGGTCGGTCGGTCGGTCGGTCGGTCGGTCGGTCGGTCGGTCGGTCGGTCGGTCGGTCGGTCGGTCGGTCGGTCGGTCGGTCGGTCGGTCGGTCGGTCGGTCGGTCGGTCGGTCGGTCGGTCGGTCGGTCGGTCGGTCGGTCGGTCGGTCGGTCGGTCGGTCGGTCGGTCGGTCGGTCGGTCGGTCGGTCGGTCGGTCGGTCGGTCGGTCGGTCGGTCGGTCGGTCGGTCGGTCGGTCGGTCGGTCGGTCGGTCGGTCGGTCGGTCGGTCGGTCGGTCGGTCGGTCGGTCGGTCGGTCGGTCGGTCGGTCGGTCGGTCGGTCGGTCGGTCGGTCGGTCGGTCGGTCGGTCGGTCGGTCGGTCGGTCGGTCGGTCGGTCGGTCGGTCGGTCGGTCGGTCGGTCGGTCGGTCGGTCGGTCGGTCGGTCGGTCGGTCGGTCGGTCGGTCGGTCGGTCGGTCGGTCGGTCGGTCGGTCGGTCGGTCGGTCGGTCGGTCGGTCGGTCGGTCGGTCGGTCGGTCGGTCGGTCGGTCGGTCGGTCGGTCGGTCGGTCGGTCGGTCGGTCGGTCGGTCGGTCGGTCGGTCGGTCGGTCGGTCGGTCGGTCGGTCGGTCGGTCGGTCGGTCGGTCGGTCGGTCGGTCGGTCGGTCGGTCGGTCGGTCGGTCGGTCGGTCGGTCGGTCGGTCGGTCGGTCGGTCGGTCGGTCGGTCGGTCGGTCGGTCGGTCGGTCGGTCGGTCGGTCGGTCGGTCGGTCGGTCGGTCGGTCGGTCGGTCGGTCGGTCGGTCGGTCGGTCGGTCGGTCGGTCGGTCGGTCGGTCGGTCGGTCGGTCGGTCGGTCGGTCGGTCGGTCGGTCGGTCGGTCGGTCGGTCGGTCGGTCGGTCGGTCGGTCGGTCGGTCGGTCGGTCGGTCGGTCGGTCGGTCGGTCGGTCGGTCGGTCGGTCGGTCGGTCGGTCGGTCGGTCGGTCGGTCGGTCGGTCGGTCGGTCGGTCGGTCGGTCGGTCGGTCGGTCGGTCGGTCGGTCGGTCGGTCGGTCGGTCGGTCGGTCGGTCGGTCGGTCGGTCGGTCGGTCGGTCGGTCGGTCGGTCGGTCGGTCGGTCGGTCGGTCGGTCGGTCGGTCGGTCGGTCGGTCGGTCGGTCGGTCGGTCGGTCGGTCGGTCGGTCGGTCGGTCGGTCGGTCGGTCGGTCGGTCGGTCGGTCGGTCGGTCGGTCGGTCGGTCGGTCGGTCGGTCGGTCGGTCGGTCGGTCGGTCGGTCGGTCGGTCGGTCGGTCGGTCGGTCGGTCGGTCGGTCGGTCGGTCGGTCGGTCGGTCGGTCGGTCGGTCGGTCGGTCGGTCGGTCGGTCGGTCGGTCGGTCGGTCGGTCGGTCGGTCGGTCGGTCGGTCGGTCGGTCGGTCGGTCGGTCGGTCGGTCGGTCGGTCGGTCGGTCGGTCGGTCGGTCGGTCGGTCGGTCGGTCGGTCGGTCGGTCGGTCGGTCGGTCGGTCGGTCGGTCGGTCGGTCGGTTCGGTCGGTTCTTCTTCTTCTTCTTCTTCTTCTTCTTCTTCTTCTTCTTCTTCTTCTTCTTCTTCTTCTTCTTCTTCTTCTTCTTCTTCTTCTTCTTCTTCTTCTTCTTCTTCTTCTTCTTCTTCCTATTGCTTTTACCGTGAAGAGTTGCAGAGAGAAGGCATAAATAATCTTCTGTGTTCCATTGTGTTGTGCTTATACTATCGTCATATTTGATTCTTCAGTTTTTTCTACTTATCTAGCCAGCTCTTCCTGGGCCGTCTTCTCACCTTGTACCCCCATGTTCTCACGCAGAAATGTCGGAAGCACTTAATTCTGTAGTGTTCTATACAGCCAGTAATAGGTATGTATTATAGGTGATTTATGAGAAGAAATAAATTGGAAAACTTGGTTACATCTGGCAAGACTGACGTGTAAAGAACAAGGAGAAGACAGAGAAGTAAATACCTGGATGGCGTGGCCACGTGGTATGGTTGAGACAGGAAAACTGAACTGATCCATGACTCTGGTGATCGCGTGAGTTGGTGAAACATGACCGCCCACGCTTATCGGCATGACATATGATGATGATTATACGTGTTATCCCTACACTTGTACTTAGTCTCTCATGTTGTCTGTCTGTCTGTCTGTCTGTCTGTCTGTCTGTCTGTCTGTCTGAAGACACGCCAAATCATCCCATGGCAGTTCTTCAAGTATTTGGTGTTCTGGATCAACTCTGCTGATGACATTCCTCCCTGTCGTAGTCTCAACCCATCCAACATCAGTTCTCTTGTTCTGCCTCAGCGTCTTTTGCTACTGATCTTTCCTGTTGTCACGATATTCTTCAGTGATTCTCTTCTCATCATACGGTCAATGAATGCACTTTGTCTGTTTCCTACAGTTGTATATGATGGTCAAGATTCATTAGCCTCTTTCAGGTAATCGTTGTTAGTTACTCTAGTGGTCCACGGAAGTCTAAGCTGTTATAAGGCATTAGAGACCTAAAATGACAAAATGTGATCTAAAGATGTCAGAATGTGACATTGACGCATTTAATGTGATCTTAAGTTTTCCGGCAATAAACAATCATTCAACTGTACTGATGTAAAAATGTGACTGCTCAGTTTCTCAAATATCAAGATGTAACCACAAACATAAACTTTGTCTCGTGTACAGTGTGTGCTGTAGTTTATAAAAAAATAGTACGGACTACTTCATGAAGCAACATTCAATACAACCTGTCAAATGGATGACATTCTAACTCCATGTACTGACCATACAATACAACCTGTCAAATGGATGACATTCTAACTCCATGTACTGACCATACAATACAACCTGTCAAATGGATGACATTATAACTCCATGTACTGACCATACAATAACAGCGGGCGGAGTGATACTGACCACACCACACACCGAGCGCCCATCGACGAAAACACATGTATCTAGTACGTATGTCCTATGCTCTTTAAGGCATGTAAGCGGGAGTCTCCGTGGCGAAGTGGTCAAGCCGTTTGACTCGGGCTCCGGAGGTTGTGGGTTCGATTCCAGGCCGCGTCCTTCAGTTCATGAGTTATATTTTTCGGAGGCTCATGTGGGTCGTCGCTAGAGCTACGGTGCTTTGTGCGACGCTTTCCGCGCTGCGGAAAGGGACCGAGCCATATGGGATAAAACCCGGTGCAATGAAGTCGACCATGTCGACTTTTAAGCGACTTTTTTAAGGCATGTAAAATGGCACTTTACATAGGCACTTCACTTTACATAAGCATTTCACTTTACATAGGCACTTCACTTTACATAGACACTTTACTTTACATAGGCATTTCACTTTACATAGACACTTTACTTTACATAGGCACTTTACTTTAAATACGTACTTTGGTGTACATAGATACTTTGCTTTTCTTAGGTACTTTACTTCTCATATGTACTTTCGTTTACTTAGATACTTTACATAAGTACTTTACTTTGCAAAGGTACTTTACTCCGTAGACCTGTTACAGCTCTCAGGTTATCCCTCTAAAGGTGAAGCCAGCCAGCCAACAACCTTTTCTCATTGGATACCTATATAGGAATCCTTGTGCCGGGTACAGGTGGTATGACTGCTTCACTACAATGATGGATAGAGTGTTTACAGCAGGTAGAGAAGTTATGATACTAGGTGACTTCAACATAGATATTAGTAAATCCAACCAGACATGGGAAGATATCACTCTTTCCTACAATTTAAAACAACAACTAATAAACCGTCCCACAAGGGTTACTGACACATCCTCAACTATAATTGATCATATATATGTTACTTGTCCAGTTAATATTATTGAATGTTCTATTCCTGTTAGTACAGTTAGTGACCATTACCCAGTATGTTGTACGTGGTCGAAAATTGGGTTCAAATCTCTTAAAAATAAGCATTTACGTATTAAATTTAGAAATTTTAAAGCATTCAACCATGATTTATTTTTGCAAGACTTAAAAAAGCACCTCTTGATCACGTTTACCAGCTTCCTGACCCGGACGATGCATTAGCTTTCTGGACAAAGACAATCTACAATGTGTTCGATAAACACGTGCCAGTCAAAGAAGTTCGAGTCAAAAATTAACATAAATCCCCATGGGTCACTAGTGAAGTTCTGAAAATCATGAGAGAGCGAGATACAGCATACAACAATAAAGACTTCATCAACTAAGGAATAAAGTTAAATATGAAATTCGTAGGATAAAAAAGGATCATTAACAAAATTTGATTGTAAATAATTCAAACAGTACAAATGTATGGAAGGCTATTAACTTGCTAACCAACAAGAAACGCCCTACAGAGTCAACAATACCAAATTCTATAACATGAAATGAATTCAGTCAGTTTCTTTCAATCAGAAATAGAGAATCTAAAGTCTTCAATACCAGACTCATCGTGTAATTTAAGTTCACTGGCATCATTCTGTGAGGAGAAGTGCACCAGAAATATTCCCGCTGAGATTCCCTTAATGTTTGTTGCAGACGTTTATAAATATCTCTTAAACCTCAAATTAACAAATTCACACGACCTAGATGGTATCAGTAATAGAATTCTTCGTTGTGCTGCACCAGTCATTAGTGAGTCCTTAACGTTCATATATAACCAGTGCCTGGCCAAAAACTACTTTCCATCTGCATTTAAAATTGCTAAAGTGTTTCCTCTACTTAAAAATGGCTCTATCGATAATAGCGTTTTGGGTAATTATAGACATATCTCCTTAATATCGTCGCTATTAGAACCACTAGAAAAACACATTCATAAAATAACGTTACACCATTTAATTAACAACGATCTGATAATTAACAGTCAATCTGGGTTTCGACCTAAATATTCTTGCCTTTCAATAATAATAGTAAATATAAACAGAAAGGTACGTGTAGCTTCCGCGAAAAGATGAGATATTTTCATTAATAGAGATACTAAATAAAAAGACAGACGATCTAGAACATCTTGTAGAAATTTCGAGCAGCTCGGTCCATTCCAGAGTTTTAGGAGGTCACATCTTCATATTTGCTTCACTGAAATAATAGACTCTACGCTATGTCCTTCCTGGTATGGTGGACACAATATGTTCACAAGTAAGCCACAAACCACACAGGACAACGTAGAAGTAACAGATTAAAAAAAAAATTGAAATATTGAACAAACCATAAAAAAAGAACACAATCTATGGTCAAGATTTTAAGGCCTTTATTCGAAACAACGCATTTCCTTAGTGAATTTCATCACAGACACAAGCAACATCGTGCACAACATATCAACAGATACATTGTGCAACATTCTGTTTGTGGATGCTGTGCGTAAAGTTGTTTCTTGTGTCCGATAGCTGTTATATGTTGAAAGGAGAGATAACTTTCTACTTGTGGACAGTCAGACCTTCCTGGTCCCCAATTGGAGCCATCTCCGATTCCTGAAACGGTCAAGAGAAACATGCAATTTAACCAGTTTACGCAACATAGGTGATCTATATTTTGGTAATGCGAAAAGCAGCCGGCGTGTTCCTAGCGAACTACATTTATAAAGATATGAGCACTGTATTACACTGGTTCAACGCCATAGCTCGTTTCCTGCAAAGGTGAGGTAAATATTGGCCGTCTACTTCCCTCTGCATCCAGGCCTACAGAATATGATGGCGCTATTTCATCATACACTCAAAGCAGGAATTTGTTTCTTATCTGTTGTGTTTTAATGCGAAAAGTCCAATACCATATATTTTATATCTACCTTGGGACGCAGAGGTGTTTCCAAGGCACCAGGGCCAGGTTCTATACTGGCCTATACCTACTAACACGTCCTAGTCGTGTGTCCTGGGCAACAGGTCCCTTCGGGGTGCTGGCTAACGTAGTATGATCGCTGATTCTTCCGAAGTCGGAGAGTATCTACCTGCACAGCGAGGAACCACCAGTCTGTACACCAATAAGCCAGACATGGGACTAGGGATACTCACGCAAACCTCAGGTCCGGTATGACATCACACTGATGTTGGACAACAGGATGTCTTCATCCAACATACAGGACTTCGCGCTGGAGATCACAGCCAGCGAACACAAGCAAGCAAGCAAGCAAGCATATCAACCCTGCCTAAAATGGCTATCAACAAATGTCGTGGGAAGTAAAATCCATCGCCGTGATATTGATTACGTCACCGATCGAGTGCCGATTGGTTTGTCAAAATATGGGTCTTGGACCGTCCGCGGAATCAGTCTTAAAGTGTGCAACATTGTCCTATTCTTACTTTTCATACACGAGGGAGCATTAAGTGGGAGAAATGGTCAGACAGAGAGACTTTACAGCGCGACTTGATAAGAAGGACTTTCTGCAAAGGCCAGACAGACAGACAGACAGACAGACAGACAGACAGACAGACAGACAGACAGGCACGCAGGCAGGCACGCAGGCAGGCAGGCAGGCAGGCAGCAGAAATAGATGTTATCATGAAATGCAAGGAAGCGTAAAGACAATTTAAAATCTTATTTCAGAATACAAACTGGCTCTTAATCAGTTTCCCAAGTAAGGGTAGTGAGGATCGAGTAACTTGTGCATGTGCAATAGCGATTAAAAATAACTGCCCCGCAATAGATTTGCACCTTGAAAGAACGGCGAAGTATTATACGTTTATTTTGTGTGTGGCCAAAGGATTTGAAACCATGTAAAAGTTACAGAAGAATGATAGTTCAGTATGGAAGCAGTTGCTTGAGTCAGAGGAAAGTGTATGAATGGGTAGATAGATTTGAAAATGGAATACAAAACCTCAGTGATGAACCAAGTAGTCGGATACCTTCAAGTGGGGAAGTCACGATCACCATCTTTTGGGATATCAAGGGTGCATTTCCAGAATAAGGGTGAAACTTAGACTAGTGCTCGATACAGCTGCATGCTAATGAACAAACTGAATACCGCGATACGATCAAAATGTAGAGGATTTTTCTCAAAAGGAGTTTTGCTGCTGCACGACAACGCCCGCCCTCATAGGCATGTATACAGTGATCTGAATGTTGCGGTCTTAAAACATCCATCATACAGTCCAGATTTCAGCCATTGGACTTTCACTTATTTGGACACTTGAAAGAATATTTGTGGAATCAGATGTTTGCAGATGATAACGAGGTAATGGTGGCGGTCCAAAATTTGTGTAAGGCCACACCCAAATACTTTTTCCTAGAAGACATCAACAAGCTAGTGGACAAGTGACCAAGTGTTTTGCCAGACATGGGGCACTATATTTAGAAATAACACATACACACAATTTCTGGTTCGCACTATTGTAAAAATAAAGCTATTCGTAACATTCCTGTTACTACATGACCTCCCCCTCGTGTGTGTGTGTGTGTGTGTGTGTGTGTGTGGGTGCGTGCGTGTGTGTGTGTGTGTTTTTATGAGAGCCAATGTCGGTTTTACAAACTGTCTCAATGCGTATTCGAATCCTGCCAGCTGCCTGAATCGGTTGACATTGAAATACAAGGATTGGTAGAACCACGCGCGCGATCAGAAGACATAACCATCTACACAGAATGTCCAGCGCGCAGTGATGTCCTTGGACATAGCATAATCTAACATAACATTTTACGTCTAGAAGACATCATCATATACACAGAATGCTCAGCGTCCAGTGGGGTCTCTAGACATAGAATAACATAACATTCTCGTCTAGAAGACATCATGACAAGCCCAACGAATTTGGACTTCTGACGTGAGTAGCCAGATCTCTTTGTGAGTTAACTTTTTGTATGTTATCTTCATTGCTCTTTCTATCCGTCCACGATGTTCTCATAATTCTTCTGTGCAACCGCATCTCCCCAGCTTCTACATAATTCCTCAGCTGTCTCGCTGAATATATTGCGAGACATCATCTGTACAGAAGCTAGTTTGCCATTGCTTTCCTTCTTGGCATTGGAAACTCTGGTGGGTGACTTCAGACACTGTCTCTATAAAGACATCTTGTGGCTACCGTTGTGAAAACTGAGACCATAATCAACAACTATCTGTGGGCTGCTAGCCAGCTTCATCCATCACCAGCTCGCATGACTTATCATGACTTAAAAGGACAACTAAACAGGTACTCCACCTTGCCCAAGGGTGTCTCGTAGGCTAACTGTGGCAAGGAGGCATATTACGTCTCTTTCGATAAGGAGTACCCCTACCCTACTACCATTATTTGAGATAACACGATGTCAATTAACAACCGCCTGGGACAGAACAATTTAAAACGAATACCAGAAAACGTAAACTTGCCTGAATGCATTCTGGGTTGCCACTCATACAGATGCATATTTCTCCGTTACGGGAAGTCACCTCGAAGTCAGGGACTGTTTCCCCGTAGATCACACAAGGATTGCCTCCACCTGCCAGAGAAAGAAAGCATGATGATGTAATGTTTCACGTGTTCTTCCTTGGACCACGAGTCATTGTTTCTTGACACACAAAGAAAAAACCGATAATGTAACTGTTCATACATGTCCTTTCTTGGACCACAACGCATTGTTTCCTCAGACAGAAAGAGCACGATGACTTAACTTTTCCTCAGACAGAAAGAGCACGATGACTTAACTTTTCATACACGTAATTTCTTGGACCACAACCCAAAGTTGCCTGAGACCCATTGTTTACTGACTGAAATAGATAGCAAAATTGGGTCAGCATCATCATCAAGTACCATGCCAGCTGGCTTAGGCGTTCACGTCTCTCCACAGATCTCGGTCTTTGGTGTTCTGGATCAACTCTGATACTGGTATTCCACCATGTCAGCGTCTCAATCCATCCAGTATAATTTCTCTTGGTCGGCCTCTGCCTCCCTTCCCCTAGATTGTTCCAGTCGTCACGATGTTCTCCAATGCCACTCTTCTCATCACATGACAAAAGAAAGCTGTTTGTCTTTTTTTTATTGTTGTATATAATGTTCCATTTTCATTAGTCTCTTTCAGGCAATTGTCGTTAGTTACTCTGGAAGTTCAAGGAATTCGCAACATTCATCTTAGAAACCACATCTCTGTTGCTTCCAAGTTCTTCCTAATTTGAAAAATAAAATGTTTCTTCTAAATCCAAATTTACATTCCAAGATTCACTGCCATACAGCAACATATGTTCTATATAGCACTTCAGCACTCTCTGTCTTACATGCATTGATAGCATAAGACAGTTTTCCTTTTCTGAAATGCAGCTGTTGCTTGCCGTATTCTGTGATCCTGAAAGATGTAGGGGGGGGGGGGGCATGGGTGGAGCTGAAAGATGTAGGGAGGACATGAATGGAGCTAAAAGATGTAGGGATGTTATAGGTGGGGCTGAAAGATGTAGGGGGGGGGCATGGGTGGAGCTGAAAGATGTAGGGATGTTATAGGTGGGGCTGAAAGATGTAGGGGGGGGGCATGGGTGGAGCTGAAAGATGTAGGGAGGACATGAATGGAGCTAAAAGATTTAGGGATGTTATAGGTGGGGCTGAAAGATGTAGGGGGGGGGGCATGGGTGGAGCTGAAAGATGTAGGGATGTTATAGGTGGGGCTGAAAGATGTAGGGGGGGGGGCATGGGTGGAGCTGAAAGATGTAGGGAGGACATGAATGGAGCTAAAAGATGTAGGGAGGACATGAGTGAAGATAAAATATGTAGGGAGGACATGGATGAAGATAAAATATGTAGGGAGGACTTGGGTGGCGTTTTAAGATATAGGGAGGACTGCCATGGGCTCAACTGGTTATTGGAGTCCAGTGCGACTTTTGTGTTCATTGCGGCTTGTATGGCAATAGTTCTGTCTAGTGCGCCCGCCTTCATAGCGGTATGACTATTTATTCTTTTCCTCTCCAGTCGGCACCATGGTCATTTCTCAGCAAATAACCTTACTGAATTGTTACACTGCTGTCATCTACACGTTACACAAACTCACCACAAACACCACTCAACATAACAGTAACAGGTGGACTCAAACGCCAGCTGTAATTTTGTTCGTGTATTGCGTTACACAGACTAAGATGAACACCGTCACTATAACATTTATATATTCAACACTAAAACTACACAACGTTTTCTACACACAGACTATCTTAAAAGAGTGGCTCAGTGTTTGCCATTACTCATCATCGTAACGTGGTCCGCACTCGGCGAAACCACAACCTAGACTGCCTGTCCGGATCCCGCTTTCTGTTGACCTCGAAGCGAGTCCCATCGTTTTCACGTTGCGTGAAAAGTACCAACTTTTCACGATCCAGGCGTCCAATTTCTGAAAACTGCCAAAACGTCTTATCTCATCTTTATTCTAATTTGAGTTATGGCAATGGCATGGGTAGCTGAAAGATATAGGAAAGACATGGGTAGGGCTGAAAGATGTATGCAGGACATGGGTGAGGCTGAAAGATGTAGTGAGCACATGGATAGCTGAAAGATGTATGGGGACATGGGTAGAGCTGAAAGATGTAGGGAGGACATGGGTGGAGCTGAAAAATGTAGGGAGGACATGGGTGGAGCTGAAAGATGTAGGGAGGACATTGGTGTAGCTAACGGATGTAGCAATACAAACAACGGCTTAGGGAACAACTGGCCTGCCAGCCCGATAGTTATGGGTTCAGGACTTAATAGGATGACCGGCTCTAGGTGGTTGATGTGTTAGACGGTCAGTCTATCAACAGACGGATCTAACACATCAGCCACCTAGAGACGGTCAGTCTATCAACAGACGGATCTAACACATCAGCCACCTAGAGACGGTCAGTCTATCAACAGACGGATCTAACACATCAGCCACCTAGAGACGGTCAGTCTATCAACAGACGGATCTAACACATCAGCCACCTAGAGACGGTCAGTCTATCAACAGACGGATCTAACACATTAGCCACCTAGAGACGGTCAGTCTATCAACAGACGGATCTAACACATCAGCCACCTAGAGACGGTCAGTCTATCAACAGACGGGTCTGGCACATCAGCCACCTACAGACGGTCAGTCTATCAACAGACGGATCTAACACATCAGCCACCTAGAGACGGTCAGTCTATCAACAGACGGATCTAACACATCAGCCACCTAGAGACGGTCAGTATATCAACAGTCCGGTCTAACACATCAGCCACCTAGAGACGGTCAGTCTATCAACAGTCCGGTCTAACACATCAGCCACCTAGAGACGGTCAGTCTATCAACAGACGGATCTAACACATCAGCCACCTAGAGACGGTCAGTCTATCAACAGTCCGGTCTAACACATCAGCCACCTAGAGACGGTCAGTCTATCAACAGACGGGTCTGGCACATCAGCCACCTAGAGAAGGTCATCCTATCAACAGACGGATCTAACAGATCAGCCAGCTAGAGACGGTCGGTCTATCAACAGACGGGTCTAACACATCAGCCACCTAGAGACGGTCGGTCTATCAACAGACGGATCTACCACATCAGCCACCTAGAGACGGTCATCCTATCAACAGACGGATCTAACACATCAGCCACCTAGAGACGGTCGGTCTATCAACAGACGGATCTAACACATCAGCCACCTAGAGACGGTCGGTCTATCAACAGACGGATCTAACACATCAGCCACCTAGAGACGGTCGGTCTATCAACAGACGGGTCTGGCACATCAGCCACCTAGAGACGGTCGGTCTATCAACAGACGGGTCTGGCACATCAGCCACCTAGAGACGGTCGGTCTATCAACAGACGGGTCTGGCACATCAGCCACCTAGAGACGGTCGGTCTATCAACAGACGGGTCTGGCACATCAGCCACCTAGAGACGGTCGGTCTATCAACAGACGGATCTAACACATCAGCCACCTAGAGACGGTCGGTCTATCAACAGACGGATCTAACACATCAGCCACCTAGAGACGGTCGGTCTATCAACAGACGGGTCTGGCACATCAGCCACCTAGAGACGGTCGGTCTATCAACAGACGGGACTGGCACATCAGCCACCTAGTGGTGGTCGGTCTATCAACAGACGGATCTGGCACATCAGCCACCTAGTGGTGGTCGGTCTATCAACAGACGGGACTGGCACATCAGCCACCTAGAGCCGGTCAGTCTATCAACAGACGTATCTAACACATCAGCCACCTAGTGGTGGTCGGTCTATCAACAGACGGATCTAACACATCAGCCACCTAGTGGTGGTCGGTCTATCAACAGACGTATCTAACACATCAGCCACCTTGTGGTGGTCGGTCTATCAACAGACGGATCTAACACATCAGCCACCTAGAGACGGTCGGTCTATCAACAGACGGGACTGGCACATCAGCCACCTAGTGGTGGTCGGTCTATCAACAGACGGGACTGGCACATCAGCCACCTAGTGGTGGTCGGTCTATCAACAGACGGATCTGGCACATCAGCCACCTAGTGGTGGTCGGTCTATCAACAGACGGGACTGGCACATCAGCCACCTAGAGCCGGTCAGTCTATCAACAGACGTATCTAACACATCAGCCACCTAGTGGTGGTCGGTCTATCAACAGACGGATCTAACACATCAGCCACCTAGTGGTGGTCGGTCTATCAACAGACGTATCTAACACATCAGCCACCTAGTGGTGGTCGGTCTATCAACAGACGGATCTAACACATCAGCCACCTAGAGACGGTCGGTCTATCAACAGACGGGACTGGCACATCAGCCACCTAGAGACGGTCAGTCTATCAACAGACGGGTCTGGCACATCAGCCACCTAGAGACGGTCGGTCTATCAACAGACGGGTCTGGCACATCAGCCACCTAGAGACGGTCGGTCTATCAACAGACGGGACTGGCACATCAGCCACCTAGAGACGGTCGGTCCATCATCAGACGGGACTGGCACATCAGCTACCTAGAGACGGTCGGTCTATCAACAGACGGATCTGGCACATCAGCCACCTAGAGACGGTCAGTCTATCAACAGACGGATCTGGCACATCAGCCACCTAGAGAAGGTCAGTCTATCAACAGACGGGTCTGGCACATGAGCCACCTAGAGACGGTCAGTCTATCAACAAACGGATCTGGCACATCAGCCATCTAGTGACAGTCGGTCTATCAACAGACGGATCTGGCACATCAGCCACCTAGAGACGGTCAGTCTATCAACAGACGGATCTGGCACATCAGCCACCTAGAGATGGTCAGTCTATCAACAGACGGGACTGGCACATCAGCCACCTAGAGAAGGTCAGTCTATCAACAGACGGGACTGGCACATCAGCCACCTAGAGACGGTCGGTCTATCAACAGACGGGTCTACCACATCAGCCACCTAGAGACGGTCGGTCTATCAACAGACGGATCTACCACATCAGCCACCTAGAGACGGTCGGTCTATCAACAGACGGATCTAACACATCAGCCACCTAGTGGTGGTCGGTCTATCAACAGACGGGACTGGCACATCAGCCACCTAGAGACGATCAGTCTATCAACAGACGGGACTGGCACATCAGCCACCTAGAGACGGTCGGTCCATCAACAGACGGGTCTACCACATCAGCCACCTAGAGACGGTCGGTCTATCAACAGACGGATCTACCACATCAGCCACCTGGAGACGGTCGGTCTATCAACAGACGGATCTACCACATCAGCCACCTAGAGACGGTCAGTCTATCAACAGACGGGTCTGGCACATCAGCCACCTAGAGACGGTCGGTCTATCAACAGACGGATCTAACACATCAGCCACCTAGAGACGGTCAGTCTATCAACAGACGGATCTACAACATCAGCCACCTAGAGACGGTCGGTCTATCAACAGACGGATCTACCACATCAGCCACCTAGAGACGGTCGGTCTATCAACAGACGGGTCTGGCACATCAGCCACCTAGAGACGGTCGGTCTATCAACAGACGGGTCTGGCACATCAGCCACATAGAGACGGTCGGTCTATCAACAGACGGGTCTGGCACATCAGCCACCTAATGGTGGTCGGTCTATCAACAGACGGGACTGGCACATATGCCACCTAGAGACGGTCGGTCTATCAACAGACGGGTCTAACACATCAGCCACCTAGAGACGGTCGGTCTATCAACAGACGGATCTAACACATCAGCCACCTAGAGACGGTCGGTCTATCAACAGACGGGACCGGCACATCAGCCACCTAGAGACGGTCGGTCTATCAACAGACGGGTCTAACACATCAGCCACCTAGAGACGGTCGGTCTATCAACAGACGGATCTAACACATCAGCCATCTAGAGACGGTCGGTCTATCAACAGACGGATCTAACACATCAGCCACCTAGAGACGGTCGGTCTATCAACAGACGGATCTAACACATCAGCCACCTAGAGACGGTCGGTCTATCAACAGACGGATCTAACACATCAGCCACCTAGAGACGGTCAGTCTATCAACAGACGGGACTGGCACATCAGCCACCTAGAGACAGTCGGTCTATCAACAGACGGGACTGGCACATCAGCCACCTAGAGACGGTCGGTCTATCAACAGACGGGACTGGCACATCAGCCACCTAGAGACGGTCGGTCTATCAACAGACGGGACTGGCACATCAGCCACCTAGAAACGGTCAGTCTATCAACAGACGGATCTAACACATCAGCCACCTAGAGACGGTCGGTCTATCAACAGACGGGTCTTACACATCAGCCACCTAGTGACGTTCGGTCTATCAACAGACGGATCTAACACATCAGCCACCTAGAGACGGTCAGCCTATCAACAGACGGATCTAACACATCAGCCACCCAGAGACGGTCGGTCTATCAACAGACGGGACTGGCACATCAGCCACCTAGAGACGGTCGGTCTATCAACAGACGAGGACTGGCACATCAGCCACCTAGAGGACGGTCGGTCTATCAACAGACGGGACTGGCACATCAGCCACCTAGAAACGGTCAGTCTATCAACAGACGGATCTAACACATCAGCCACCTAGAGACGGTCGGTCTATCAACAGACGGGTCTTACACATCAGCCACCTAGTGACGTTCGGTCTATCAACAGACGGATCTAACACATCAGCCACCTAGAGACGGTCAGCCTATCAACAGACGGATCTAACACATCAGCCACCCAGAGACGGTCGGTCTATCAACAGACGCGACTGGCACATCAGCCACCTAGAGACGGTCAGTCTATCAACAGACGGATCTAACACATCAGCCACCTAGAGACGGTCGGTCTATCAACAGACGGGTCTAACACATCAGCCACCTAGTGACGGTCGGTCTATCAACAGACGGATCTAACACATCAGCCACCTAGAGACGGTCGGTCTATCAACAGCCGGATCTAACACATCAGCCACCTAGAGACGGTCGGTCTATCAACAGACGGGTCTGGCACATCAGCCACCTAGAGACGGTCAGTCTATCAACAGACGGATCTAACACATCAGCCACCTAAGAGCCGGTCATCCTATCAACAGACGGATCTAACACATCAGCCACCTAGAGCCGGTCATCCTATCAACAGACGGATCTAACACATCAGCCACCTAGAGACGGTCGGTCTATCAACAGACGGGACTGGCACATCAGCCACCTAGAGACGGTCGGTCTATCAACAGACGGATCTAACACATCAGCCACCTAGAGACGGTCAGTCTATCAACAGACGGATCTAACACATCAGCCACCTAGAGACGGTCAGTCTATCAACAGACGGATCTAACACATCAGCCACCTAGAGACGGTCAGTCTATCAACATGACGGATCTAACACATCAGCCACCTAGAGACGGTCAGTCTATCAACAGACGGATCTAACACATCAGCCACCTAGAGACGGTCGGTCTATCAACAGACGGGTCCGGCACATCAGCCACCTAGAGACGGTCAGTCTATAAACAGACGGGTCTGGCACATCAGCCACCTAGAGACGGTCGGTCTATCAACAGACGGATCTAACACATCAGCCACCTAGAGACGGTCAGTCTATCAACAGACGGATCTACCACATCAGCCACCTAGAGACGGTCGGTCTATCAACAGACGAATCTAACACATCAGCCACCTAGAGACGGTCAGTCTATCAACAGACGGATCTAACACATCAGCCACCTAGAAACGGTCGGTCTATCAACGGACGTTTCTGGCACATCAGCCACCTAGAGACGGTCGGTCGATCAACAGACGGATCTAACACATCATCCACCTAGAGACGGTCGGTCTATCAACAGACGGGTCTGGCAAATCAGCCACCTAGAGACGGTCGGTCTATCAACAGACGGATCTAACACATCAGCCACCTAGAGACGGTCGGTCTATCAACAGACGGGTCTGGCACATCAGCCACCTAGAGACGGTCGGTCTATCAACAGACGGGTCTAACACATCAGCCACCTAGAGACGGTCGGTCTATCAACAGACGGGTCTACCACATCAGCCACCTAGAGACGGTCGGTCTATCAACAGACAGGTCTGCCACATCAGCCACCTAGAGACGGTTGGTTTATCAACAGACGGGTCTACCACATCAGCCACCTAGAGACGGTCGGTCTATCAACAGACGGGTCTAACACATCAGCCACCTAGAGACGGTCGGTCTATCAACAGACGGGTCTGGCACATCAGCCACCTAAACACAATCTATGGTCAAGATTTTAAGGCCTTTATTCGAAACAACGCATTTCCTTAGTGAATTTCATCACAGACACAAGCAACATCGTGCACAACATATCAACAGATACATTGTGCAACATTCTTTTTGTGGATGCTGTGCGTAAAGTTGTTTCTTGTGTCCGATAGCTGTTATATGTTGAAAGGAGAGATAACTTTCTACTTGTGGACAGTCAGACCTTCCTGGTCCCCAATTGGAGCCATCTCCGATTCCTGAAACGGTCAAGAGAAACATGCAATTTAACCAGTTTACGCAACATAGGTGATCTATATTTTGGTAATGCGAAAAGCAGCCGGCGTGTTGCTAGCGAACTACACTTATAAAGATATGAGCACTGTATTACACTGGTTCAACGCCATAGCTCGTTTCCTGCAAAGGTGAGGTAAATATTGGCCGTCTACTTCCCTCTGCATCCAGGCCTACAGAATATGATGGCGCTATTTCATCATACACTCAAAGCAGGAATTTGTTTCTGATCTGTTGTGTTTTAATGCGAAAAGTCCAATACCATATATTTTATATCTACCTTGGGACGCAGAGGTGTTTCCAAGGCACCAGGGCCAGGTTCTATACTGGCCTATACCTACTAACACGTCCTAGTCGTGTGTCCTGGGCAACAGGTCCCTTCGGGGTGCTGGCTAACGTAGTATGATCGCTGATTCTTCCGAAGTAGGAGAGTATCTACCTGCACAGCGAGGAACCACCAGTCTGTACACCAATAAGCCAGACATGGGACTAGGGATACTCACGCAAACCTCAGGTCCGGTATGACATCACACTGATGTTGGACAACAGGATGTCTTCATCCAACATACAGGACTTCGCGCTGGAGATCACAGCCAGCGAACACAAGCAAGCAAGCAAGCAAGCAAGCAAGCATATCAACCCTGCCTAAAATGGCTATCAACAAATGTCGTGGGAAGTAAAATCCATCGCCGTGATATTGATTACGTCACCGATCGAGTGCCGATTGGTTTGTCAAAATATGGGTCTTGGACCGTCCGCTGAATCAGTCTTAAAGTGTGCAACATTGTCCTATTCTTACTTTTCATACACGAGGGAGCATTAAGTGGGAGAAATGGTCAGACAGAGAGACTTTACAGCGCGACTTGATAAGAAGGACTTTCTGCAAAGGCCAGACAGACAGACAGACAGACAGACAGACAGGCACGCAGGCAGGCACGCAGGCAGGCAGGCAGGCAGGCAGGCAGGCAGCAGAAATAGATGTTATCATGAAATGCAAGGAAGCGTAAAGACAATTTAAAATCTTATTTCAGAATACAAACTGGCTCTTAATCAGTTTCCCAAGTAAGGGTAGTGAGGATCGAGTAACTTGTGCATGCGCAATAGCGATTAAAAATAACTGCCCCGCAATAGATTTGCACCTTGAAAGAACGGCGAAGTATTATACGTTTATTTTGTGAGTGGCCAAAGGATTTGAAACCATGTAAAAGTTACAGAAGAATGATAGTTCAGTATGGAAGCAGTTGCTTGAGTCAGAGGAAAGTGTATGAATGGGTAGATAGATTTGAAAATGGAATACAAAACCTCAGTGATGAACCAAGTAGTCGGATACCTTCAAGTGGGGAAGTCACGATCACCATCTTTTGGGATATCAAGGGTGCATTTCCAGAATAAGGGTGAAACTTAGACTAGTGCTCGATACAGCTGCATGCTAATGAACAAACTGAATACCGCGATACGATCAAAATGTAGAGGATTTTTCTCAAAAGGAGTTTTGCTGCTGCACGACAACGCCCGCCCTCATAGGCATGTATACAGTGGACACATCACAGTGATCTGAATGTTGCGGTCTTAAAACATCCATCATACAGTCCAGATTTCAGCCATTGGACTTTCACTTATTTGGACACTTGAAAGAATATTTGTGGAATCAGATGTTTGCAGATGATAACGAGGTAATGGTGGCGGTCCAAAATTTGTGTAAGGCCACACCCAAATACTTTTTCCTAGAAGACATCAACAAGCTAGTGGACAAGTGACCAAGTGTTTTGCCAGACATGGGGCACTATATTTAGAAATAACACATACACACAATTTCTGGTTCGCACTATTGTAAAAATAAAGCTATTCGTAACATTCCTGTTACTACATGACCTCCCCCTCGTGTGTGTGTGTGTGTGTGTGTGTGTGTGTGTGTGTGTGTGTGTGGGTGCGTGCGTGTGTGTGTGTGTGTGTGTTTTTATGAGAGCCAATGTCGGTTTTACAAACTGTCTCAATGCGTATTCGAATCCTGCCAGCTGCCTGAATCGGTTGACATTGAAATACAAGGATTGGTAGAACCACGCGCGCGATCAGAAGACATAACCATCTACACAGAATGTCCAGCGCGCAGTGATGTCCTTGGACATAGCATAATCTAACATAACATTTTACGTCTAGAAGACATCATCATATACACATAATGCTCAGCGTCCAGTGGGGTCTCTAGACATAGAATAACATAACATTCTCGTCTAGAAGACATCATGACAAGCCCAACGAATTTGGACTTCTGACGTGAGTAGCCAGATCTCTTTGTGAGTTAACTTTTTGTATGTTATCTTCATTGCTCTTTCTATCCGTCCACGATGTTCTCATAATTCTTACTGTGCAACCGCATCTCCCCAGCTTCTACATAATTCCTCAGCTGTCTCGCTGAATATATTGCGAGACATCATCTGTACAGAAGCTAGTTTGCCATTGCTTTCCTTCTTGGCATTGGAAACTCTGGTGGGTGACTTCAGACACTGTCTCTATAAAGACATCTTGTGGCTACCGTTGTGAAACCTGAGACCATAATCAACAACTATCTGTGGGCTGCTAGCCAGCTTCATCCATCACCAGCTCGCATGACTTATCATGACTTAAAAGGACAACTAAACAGGTACTCCACCTTGCCCAAGGGTGTCTCGTAGGCTAACTGTGGCAAGGAGGCATATTACGTCTCTTTCGATAAGGAGTACCCCTACCCTACTACCATTATTTGAGATAACACGATGTCAGTTAACAACCGCCTGGGACAGAACAATTTAAAACGAATACCAGAAAACGTAAACTTGCCTGAATGCATTCTGGGTTGCCACTCATACAGATGCATATTTCTCCGTTACGGGAAGTCACCTCGAAGTCAGGGACTGTTTCCCCGTAGATCACACAAGGATTGCCTCCACCTGCCAGAGAAAGAAAACATGATGATGTAATGTTTCACGTGTTCTTCCTTGGACCACGAGTCATTGTTTCTTGACACACAAAGAAAAAACCGATAATGTAACTGTTCATACATGTCCTTTCTTGGACCACAACGCATTGTTTCCTCAGACAGAAAGAGCACGATGACTTAACTTTTCATACACGTAATTTCTTGGACCACAACCCAAAGTTGCCTGAGACCCATTGCTTTACTGACTAGAAATAGATAGCAAAATTGGGTCAGCATCATCATCAAGTACCATGCCAGCTGGCTTAGGCGTTCACGTCTCTCCACAGATCTCGGTCTTTGGTGTTCTGGATCAACTCTGATACTGGTATTCCACCATGTCAGCGTCTCAATCCATCCAGTATAATTTCTCTTGGTCGGCCTCTGCCTCCCTTCCCCTAGATTGTTCCAGTCGTCACGATGTTCTCCAATGCCACTCTTCTCATCACATGACAAAAGAAAGCTGTTTGTCTTTTTTTTTATTGTTGTATATAATGTTCCATTTTCATTAGTCTCTTTCAGGCAATTGTCGTTAGTTACTCTGGAAGTTCAAGGAATTCGCAACATTCATCTTAGAAACCACATCTCTGTTGCTTCCAAGTTCTTCCTAATTTGAAAAATAAAATGTTTCTTCTAAATCCAATTTACATTCCAAGATTCACTGCCATACAGCAACATATGTTCTATATAGCACTTCAGCACTCTCTGTCTTACATGCATTGATAGCATAAGACAGTTTTCCTTTTCTGAAATGCAGCTGTTGCTTGCCGTATTCTGTGATCCTGAAAGATGTAGGGGGGGGGGGGGCATGGGTGGAGCTGAAAGATGTAGGGAGGACATGAATGGAGCTAAAAGATGTAGGGATGTTATAGGTGGGGCTGAAAGATGTAGGGGGGGGGGGCATGGGTGGAGCTGAAAGATGTAGGGATGTTATAGGTGGGGCTGAAAGATGTAGGAATGGGTGCATGGTGGAGCTGAAAGATGTAGGAATGTTATAGGTGGGGCTGAAAGATGTAGGAATGTTATAGGTGGGGCTGAAAGATGTAGGGAGGACATTGGTGGGGCTGAAAGATGTAGGGAGGACATTGGTGGGGCTGAAAGATGTAGGGATGTTATAGGTGGGGCTGAAAGATGTAGGGAGGACATTGGTGGGGCTGAAAGATGTAGGGAGGACATTGGTGGGGCTGAAAGATGTAGGGATGTTATAGGTGGGGCTGAAAGATGTAGAGGGGGGGGGGGTGGGCATGGGTGGAGCTGAAAGATGTAGGAATGTTATAGGTGGGGCTGAAAGATGTAGGAATGTTATAGGTGGGGCTGAAAGATGTAGGGAGGACATTGGTGGGGCTGAAAGATGTAGGGAGGACATTGGTGGGGCTGAAAGATGTAGGGATGTTATAGGTGGGGCTGAAAGATGTAGAGGGGGGGGGTGGGCATGGGTGGAGCTGAAAGATGTAGGGAGGACATGAGTGAAGATAAAATATGTAGGGAGGACATGGATGAAGATAAAATATGTAGGGAGGACTTGGGTGGCGTTTAAAGATGTAGGGAGGACTGCCATGGGCTCAACTGGTTATTGGAGTCCAGTGCTACTTTTGTGTTCATTACGGCTTGTATGGCAATAGTTCTGTCTAGTGCGCCCGCCTTCATAGCGGTATGGCTACTTATTTTCTTCCTCTCCAGTCGGCACCATGGTCATTTCTCAGCAAATAACCTTACTGAATTGTTACACTGTTATCCTCTACACGTTACACCAACTCACCACAAACACCACTCAACATAACAGTAACAGGTGGACTCAAACGCCAGCTGTAATTTTGTTCGTGTATTGCGTTACATAGACTAAGATGAACACCGTCACTATAACATTCATATATTCAACACTAAAACTACACAACGTTTTCTACACATAGACTATCTTAAAAGAGTGGCTCAGTGTTTGCCATCACTCATCGTTGTAACGTGGTCCGCACTCGACGAAACCTCAACCTAGACTGCCTGTCCGGATCCCGCTTCCTGTTGACCGCGAAGCGAGCCCCATCGTTTTCACGTTGCGTGAAAAGTACCAACATTTTACAACCCAGGCGTCCAATTTCTGAAAACTGCCTAAACCTCCTACCTCATCTAATTTGAGTTCTGGCAATGGCATGGGTAGCTGAAAGATGTAGGGAAGACATGGATAGGGCTGAAAGATGTAGGCAGGACATGGGTGAGGCTGAAAGATGGATGTAGTGAGCACAGGGGTAACTGAAAGATGTAGGGAGGACATGGGTGGAGCAGACAGATGTAGGGAGGACATGGTTGGAGCTGAAAGATGTAGGGAGGACATGGGTTGGGCTGAAAGATGTAGGGAGGACATTGGTGGAGCTAACGGATGTAGCAAAACAAAGAACGGCTTAGGGAACAACTGGCCTGCCAGCCCGATAGTTATGGGTTCGGGACTCATGGAATGTATCAAATAGACAAAGGATCCCGGGACGACCCATCCTAAAGTGGGTACCAGGAAATGTCCGGGGAAGTAAAGGCGGACAAGTGACACTGACCACATCAGCCACCTAGAGCCGGTCATCCTCTCAACAGACGGGTCTAACACATCAGCCACCTAGAGCCGGTCATCCTCTCAACAGACGGGTCTAACACATCAGCCACCTAGAGCCGGTCATCCTCTCAACAGACGGGTCTAACACATCAGCCACCTAGAGCCGGTCATCCTCTCAACAGACGGGTCTAACACATCAGCCACCTAGAGCCGGTCATCCTATCAACAGATGGGTCTAACACATCAGCCACCTAGAGCCGGTCATCCTCTCAACAGATGGGTCTAACACATCAGCCACCTAGAGTCGGTCATCCTCTCAACAGACGGGTCTAACACATCAGCCACCTAGAGTCGGTCATCCTATCAACAGACGGGTCTAACACATCAGCCACCTAGAGTCGGTCATCCTCTCAACAGACGGGTCTAACACATCAGCCACCTAGAGCCGGTCATCCTCTCAACAGACGGGTCTAACACATCAGCCACCTAGAGCCGGTCATCCTCTCAACAGATGGGTCTAACACATCAGCCACCTAGAGTCGGTCATCCTATCAACAGACGGGTCTAACACATCAGCCACCTAGAGTCGGTCATCCTCTCAACAGACGGGTCTAACACATCAGCCACCTAGAGCCGGTCATCCTCTCAACAGACGGGTCTAACACATCAGCCACCTAGAGCCGGTCATCCTCTCAACAGACGGGTCTAACACATCAGCCACCCAGTGGTGGTCGGTCTATCAACAGACGAGTCTAACACATCAGCCACCTAGTGGTGGTCGGTCTATCAACAGACGGGTCTAACACATCAGCCACCTAGAGTCGGTCATCCTATAAACAGACGGGTCTAACACATCAGCCACCTAGAGTCGGTCATCCTATCAACAGACGAGTATAACACATCAGCCACCTAGTGGTGGTCGGTCTATCAACAGACGAGTCTAACACATCAGCCACCTAGTGGTGGTCGGTCTATCAACAGACGGGTCTAACACATCAGCCACCTAGTGGTGGTCGGTCTATCAACAGACGGGTCTAACACATCAGCCACCTAGTGGTGGTCGGTCTATCAACAGACGGGTCTAACACAGCAGCCACCTAGTGCCGGTCATCCTCTCAACAGACGGGTCTAACACATCAGCCACCTAGTGGTGGTCGGTCTATCAACAGACGAGTCTAACACATCAGCCACCTAGTGGTGGTCGGTCTATCAACAGACGGGTCTAACACATCAGCCACCTAGTGGTGGTCGGTCTATCAACAGACGGGTCTAACACATCAGCCACCTAGTGGTGGTCGGTCTATCAACAGACGGGTCTAACACAGCAGCCACCTAGTGCCGGTCATCCTCTCAACAGACGGGTCTAACACATCAGCCACCTCGTGGTGGTCGGTCTATCAACAGACGGGTCTAACACATCAGCCACCTAGTGGTGGTCGGTCTATCAACAGACGGGTCTAACACATCAGCCACTTAGTGGTGGTCGGTCTATCAACAGACGGGTCTAACACATCAGCCACCTAGTGGTGGTCGGTCTATCAACAGACCGGTCTAACACATCGGCCACCTAGTACCGGTCATCCTATCAACAGACGGGTCTAACACATCAGCCACCTAGAGCCGGTCATCCTCTCAACAGATGGGTCTAACACATCAGCCAACTAGAGCCGGTCATCCTATCAACAGACCGGTCTAACACATCAGCCACCTAGAGCCGGTCATCCTCTCAACAGACGGGTCTAACACATCAGCCACCTAGAGCCGGTCATCCTCTCAACAGATGGGTCTAACACATCAGCCACCTAGAGCCGGTCATCCTCTAAACAGACGGGTCTAACACATCAGCCACCTAGAGTCGGTCATCCTATCAACAGACGGGTCTAACACATCAGCCACCTAGTGGTGGTCGGTCTATCAACAGACGGGTCTAACACATCAGCCACCTAGAGTCGGTCGGTCTATCAACAGACGGGTCTAACACATCAGCCACTTAGTGGTGGTCGGTCTATCAACAGACGGGTCTAACACATCAGCCACCTAGAGTCGGTCGGTCTATCAACAGACGGGTCTAACACATCAGCCACTTAGTGGTGGTCGGTCTATCAACAGACGGGTCTAACACATCAGCCACCTAGAGTCGGTCGGTCTATCAACAGACGGGTCTAACCCATCAGCCACTTAGTGGTGGTCGGTCTATCAACAGACGGGTCTAACACATCAGCCACTTAGTGGTGGTCGGTCTATCAACAGACGGGTCTAACACATCAGCCACCTAGAGTCGGTCGGTCTATCAACAGACGGGTCTAACACATGAGCCACTTAGTGGTGGTCGGTCTATCAACAGACGGGTCTAACACATCAGCCACGTAGTGGTGGTCGGTCTATCAACAGACGGGTTTAACACATCGGCCACCTAGTGGTGGTCGGTCTATCAACAGACGGGTCTAACACATCAGCCACATAGAGCCGGTCATCCTCTCAACAGACGGGTCTAACACATCAGCCACCTAGAGTCGGTCATCCTATCTACAGACGGGTCTAACACATCAGCCACCTAGTGGTGGTCTGTCTATCAACAGACGGGTCTAACACATCAGCCACCTAGTGGTGGTCGGTCTATCAACAGACGGGTCTAACACATCAGCCACCTAGAGTCGGTCGGTCTATCAACAGACGGATCTAACACATCAGCCACCTAGAGTCGGTCGGTCTATCAACAGACGGATCTAACACATCAGCCACCTAGTGGTGGTCGGTCTATCAACAGACGGGTCTAACACATCAGCCACCTAGAGTCGGTCATAATATCAACAGACGGGTCTAACACATCAGCCACCTAGAGTCGGTCATCCTATCAACAGACGAGTCTAACACATCAGCCATCTAGTGGTGGTCGGTCTATCAACAGACGAGTCTAACACATCAGCCACCTAGTGGTGGTCGGTCTATCAACAGACGGGTCTAACACATCAGCCACCTAGTGGTGGTCGGTCTATCAACAGACGGGTCTAACACATCAGCCACCTAGTGGTGGTCGGTCTATCAACAGACGGTTCTAACACAGCAGCCACCTAGTGCCGGTCATCCTCTTAAAACACGGGTCTAACACATCAGCCACCTAGAGCCGGTCATCCTCTCAACAGACGGGTCTAACACATCAGCCACCTAGTGCCGGTCATCCTCTCAACAGACGGGTCTAACACATCAGCCACCTAGAGCCGGTCATCCTCTCAACAGACGGGTCTAACACATCAGCCACCTCGTGGTGGTTGGTCTATCAACAGACGGGTCTAACACATCAGCCAGCTAGTGGTGGTCGGTCTATCAACAGACGGGTCTAACACATCAGCCACTTAGTGGTGGTCGGTCTATCAACAGACGGGTCTAACACATCAGCCAACTAGTGGTGGTCGGTCTATCAACAGACCGGTCTAACACATCAGCCACCTAGTACCGGTCATCCTATCAACAGACGGGTCTAACACATCAGCCACCTAGAGCCGGTCATCCTCTCAACAGATGGGTCTAACACATCAGCCAACTAGAGCCGGTCATCCTATCAACAGACCGGTCTAACACATCAGCCACCTAGAGCCGGTCATCCTCTCAACAGACGGGTCTAACACATCAGCCACCTAGAGCCGGTCATCCTCTCAACAGATGGGTCTAACACATCAGCCACCTAGAGCCGGTCATCCTCTCAACAGACGGGTCTAACACATCAGCCACCTAGAGCCGGTCATCCTCTCAACAGATGGGTCTAACACATCAGCCACCTAGAGCCGGTCATCCTCTAAACAGACGGGCCTAACACATCAGCCACATAGAGTCGGTCATCCTATCAACAGACGGGTCTAACACATCAGCCACCTAGTGGTGGTCGGTCTATCAACAGACGGGTCTAACACATCAGCCACCTAGAGTCGGTCGGTCTATCAACAGACGGGTCTAACACATCAGCCACTTAGTGGTGGTCGGTCTATCAACAGACGGGTCTAACACATCAGCCACCTAGAGTCGGTCGGTCTATCAACAGACGTGTCTAACCCATCAGCCACTTAGTGGTGGTCGGTCTATCAACAGACGGGTCTAACACATCAGCCACTTAGTGGTGGTCGGTCTATCAACAGACGGGTCTAACACATCAGCCACCTAGAGTCGGTCGGTCTATCAACAGACGGGTCTAACACATCAGCCACTTAGTGGTGGTCGGTCTATCAACAGACGGGTCTAACACATCAGCCACCTAGAGGTGGTCGGTCTATCAACAGACGGATCTAACACATCAGCCACCTAGTGGTGGTCGGTCTATCAACAGACGGGTCTAACACATCAGCCACCTATTGGTGGTCGGTCTATCAACAGACGGATCTGGCACATCAGACACCTAGAGGTGGTCGGTCTATCAACAGACGGGTCTAACACATCAGCCACCTAGTGGTGGTCGGTCTATCAACAGACGGGTCTAACACATCAGCCACATAGAGCCGGTCATCCTCTCAACAGACGGGTCTAACACATCAGCCACCTAGAGTCGGTCATCCTATCTACAGACGGGTCTAACACATCAGCCACCTAGTGGTGGTCGGTCTATCAACAGACGGGTCTAACACATCAGCCACCTAGTGGTGGTCGGTCTATCAACAGACGGGTCTAACACATCAGCCACCTAGAGTCGGTCGGTCTATCAACAGACGGGTCTAACACATCAGCCACCTAGAGTCGGTTCGGTCTATCAACAGACGGATCTAACACATCAGCCACCTAGTGGTGGTCGGGTCTATCAACAGACGGGTCTACACATCAGCCACCTAGTGGTGGTCGGTCTAATCAACAGACCGGGTCTAACACATCAGCCACCTAGTGGTGGTCGGTCCTATCAACAGGACGGGTCTAACACATCAGCCACCTAGTGGTGTCGGTCCTATCAACAGACGGGTCTAACACATCAGCCACCTAGTAGTGGTCGGTCTATCAACAGACGGGTCTACCACATCAGCCACCTAGTGGTGGTCGGTCTATCAACAGACGGGTCTAACACATCAGCCACCTAGTGGTGGTCGGTCTATCAACAGACGGGTCTAACACATCAGCCACCTAGTGTAGGTCGGTCTATCAACAGACGGGTCTAACACATCAGCCACCTAGAGTCGGTCTATCAACAGACGGGTCTAACACATCAGCCACCTAGAGTCGGTCGGTCTATCAACAGACGGGTCTAACACATCAGCCACCTAGAGTCGGTCTATCAACAGACGGGTCTAACACATCAGCCACCTAGAGTCAGTCGGTCTATCAACAGACGGGTCTAACACATCAGCCACCTAGAGTCAGTCGGTCTATCAACAGACGGGTCTAACACATCAGCCACCTAGAGTCGGTCTATCAACAGACGGGTCTAACACATCAGCCACCTAGAGTCAGTCGGTCTATCAACAGACGGGTCTAACACATCAGCCACCTAGAGTCGGTCGGTCTATCAACAGACGGGTCTAACACATCAGCCACCTAGAGTCAGTCGGTCTATCAACAGACGGGTCTAACACATCAGCCACCTAGAGTCGGTCGGTCTATCAACAGACGGGTCTAACACATCAGCCACCTAGAGTCGGTCTATCAACAGACGGGTCTAACACATCAGCCACCTAGAGTCGGTCTATCAACAGACGGGTCTAACACATCAGCCACCTAGAGTCGGTCTATCAACAGACGGGACTAACACATCAGCCACCTAGAGTCGGTCGGTCTATCAACAGACGGGTCTAACACATCAGCCACCTAGAGTCGGTCTATCAACAGACGGGTCTAACACATCAGCCACCTAGAGTCGGTCGGTCTATCAACAGACGGTCTAACACATCAGCCACCTAGAGTCGGTCTATCAACAGACGGGTCTAACACATCAGCCACCTAGAGTCGGTCGGTCTATCAACAGACGGGTCTAACACATCAGCCACTATAGAGTCGGTCTATCAACAGACGGGTCTAACAGACACATCAGGCCATCTAGAGTCGGTCTATCAACAGACGGGTCTAACACATCAGCCACCTAGAGTCGGTCGGTCTATCAACAGACGGGTCTAACACATCAGCCACCTAGAGTCAGTCGTCTATCAACAGACGGGTCTAACACATCAGCCACCTAGATTCGGTCGGTCTATTCAAGCAGGACGGGTCTAACACCATTCAGCCATCCTAGTGGTGGTCGGTCTATCAACAGACGGGTCTAACACATCAGCCCACCTACGATTCGGCGGTACTATCAACAGACGGCGGTCTAACTACATCAGCCACTAGCGTCAGGTCGTTCTATCAACAGACGGGTCTAACACATCAGCCACTAGAGTCGCGTTCTACAACAGAAGGGTCTAAACACATCAGCCACTAGAGTCGTCTATCAAACAGACGGGTCTAACACATCAGCCACCTAGAGTCATCGTCTATCAACAGACGAGTCTAACCACATCAGCCACTAAGAGTCAGTCGGTCTATCAACCGACGGCGTCTAACACATCAAGCCACTAGAGTCGGTCTATCAACAGACTTGTCTAACACATCAGCCACCTAGATTCGTCTCTCAACAGACTGGTCTAACCATCAGCCACTAGATCAGTCTATCAACAGGAAGGGTCTAAACACATCAGCCACCTAGAGTCGGTCTATCAACAGACGGATCTACCAACCTCAGCCACCTAGAGTCCGGTCTATCAACAGACGGGTCTAATCACATCAGCTCACAACAGACGGGCACCTAGTCGTGTCGGTCTATCAACAGACGGGTCTAACACATCAGCCACCTAGAGCGTCGGTCCTATCACAGACGGGTCTAACACATCAGCCACCTAGAGTCGGTCTCAACAGACGGGTCTAACACATCAGCCACCTAGAGTCGGTCGGTCTATCAACAGACGGGTCTAACACATCAGCCACCTAGAGTCGGTCGTCTATCAACAGACGGGTCTAACACATCAGCCACCTAGAGTCGGTCGGTCTATCAACAGACGGGTCTAACACATCAGCCACCTAGACGGTCGGTCTATCAACAGACGGGTCTAACACATCAGCCACCTAGAGTCGGTCGGTCTATCAACAGACGGGTCTAACACATCAGCCACCTAGAGTCGGTCGGTCTATCAACAGACGGGTCTAACACATCAGCCACCTAGAGTTCGGTCTATCAACAGACGGGTCTAACACATCAGCCACTAGAGTCGGTCTATCAACAGACGGGTCTAACACATCAGCCACTCGAGTCGGTCTATCAACAGAGGGTCTAACACATCAGCCACCTAGAGTCGGTCTATCAACAGACGGGTCTAACACATCAGCCACCTAGAGTCGGTTCGGTCCTATCAACAGACGGGTCTAACACATCAGCCCACCTATGATTCGGTCGGTCTATCAAACAGAGGGTCTAACACATCAGCCACCTAGAGTCGGCGGTCTATCAACAGAAGGGTCTAACACATCAGCCACCTAGAGTCGGTCGCGTCTATCAACAGAAGGGTTCTAACACATCAGCCACCTAGAGTCGGTCGGTCTATCAACAGACGGGCTAAACACATCAGCCCACTAGAGTCGGTCGGTCTATCAAACAGACGGGTCTAACACATCAGCCACCTAGAGTCGGTCGGTCTATCAACAGAACGGGTCTAACACATCAGCCACCTAGAGTCGGTCGGTCTATCAACAGACGGGTCTAACACATCAGCCACCTAGAGTCGGTCTATCAACAGACGGGTCTAACACATCAGCCACCTAGAGTCGGTCTATCAACAGACGGGTCTAACACATCAGCCACCTAGAGTCGGTCTATCAACAGACGGGTCTAACACATCAGCCACCTAGAGTCGGTCGGTCTATCAACAGACGGGTCTAACACATCAGCCACCTAGAGTCGGTCGGTCTATCAACAGACGGGTCTAACACATCAGCCACCTAGAGTCGGTCGGTCTATCAACAGACGGGTCTAACACATCAGCCACCTAGAGTCGGTCTATCAACAGACGGGTCTAACACATCAGCCACCTAGAGTCGGTCTATCAACAGACGGGTCTAACACATCAGCCACCTAGAGTCGGTCTATCAACAGACGGGTCTAACACATCAGCCACCTAGAGTCGGTCGGTCATCAACAGACGGGTCTAACACATCAGCCACCTAGAGTCGGTCGGTCTATCAACAGACGGGTCTAACACATCAGCCACCTAGAGTCGGTCTTATCAACAGACGGGTCTAACACATCAGCCACCTAGAGTCGGTCGGTCTATCAACAGACGGGTCTAACACATCAGCCACAAGAGTCGGTCTATCAACAGACGGGTCTAACACATCAGCCACCTAGAGTCGGTCGGTCTATCAACAGACGGGTCTAACACATCAGCCACCTAGAGTCGGTCGGTCTATCAACAGACGGGTCTAACACATCAGCCACCTAGAGTCGGTCGGTCTATCAACAGACGGGTCTAACACATCAGCCACCTAGAGTCGGTCGGTCTATCAACAGACGGGTCTAACACATCAGCCACCTAGAACGGTCGGTCTATCAACAGACGGGTCTAAACACATCAGCCACCTAGAGTCGGTCTATCAACAGACGGGTCTAACACATCAGCCACCTAGAGTCGGTCTATCAATCAACAGACGGTCTAACACATCAGCCACCTAGAGTCGGTCGGTCTATCAACAGACGGGTCTAACACATCAGCCACCTAGAGTCGGTCTATCAACAGACGGGTCTAACACATCAGCCACCTAGAGTCGGTCTATCAACAGACGGGTCTAACACATCAGCCACCTAGAGTGGTCGTCTATCAACAGACGGGTCTAACACATCAGCCACCTAGAGTCGGTCGGTATCTCAACAGACGGGTCTAACACATCAGCCACCTAGAGTCGGTCGGTCTATCAACAGACGGTCTAACACATCAGCCACCTAGAGTCGGTCGGTCTATCAACAGACGGGTCTAACACATCAGCCACCTAGAGTCGGTCGGTCTATCAACAGACGGGTCTAACACATCAGCCACCTAGAGACGGTCGGTCTATCAACAGACGGGTCTAACACATCAGCCACCTAGAGACGGTCGGTCTATCAACAGACGGGTCTAACACATCAGCCACCTAGAGTCGGTCGGTCTATCAACAGACGGTCTAACACATCAGCCACCTAGAGTCGGTCGGTCTATCAACAGACGGTCTAACACATCAGCCACCTAGAGTTCGGTCTATCAACAGACGGGTCTAACACATCAGCCACCTAGAGTCGGTCGGTCTATCAACAGACGGGTCTAACACATCAGCCACCTAGAGTCGCGGTCTATCAACAGACGGGTCTAACACATCAGCCACCTAGAGTCGGTCTATCAACAGACGGGTCTATCACATCAGCCACTCTAGAGTCGGTCTATCAACAGACGGGTCTAACACATCAGCCACTAGAGTCGTCGGTCTATCAACAGACGGGTCTAACACATCAGCCACCTAGAGTCGGTCGGTCTATCAACAGACGGGTCTAAAACATCAGCCACCTAGAGTCGGTCGGTCTATCAACAGACGGGTCTAACACATCAGCCACCTAGAGTCGGTCGGTCTATCAACAGACGGGTCTAACACATCAGCCACCTAGATCGTCGGTCTATCAACAGACGGGTCTAACACATCAGCACCTAGAGTCGTCGGTCTATCAACAGACGGGATCTAACACATCAGCCACCTAGAGTCGGTCTATCAACAGACTGGTCTAACACATCAGCCACCTAGAGTCGGGGTCTATCAACAGACGGGTCTAACACATCAGCCACCTAGAGTCGGCGGTCTATCAACAGACGGGTCTAACACATCAGCCACCTAGAGTCGGGTATCTATACAGACGGGTCTAACACATCAGCCACCTAGAGTCGGTCGGTCTATCAACAGACGGGTCTAACACATCAGCCACCTAGAGTCGGTCTATCAACAGACGGGTCTAACACATCAGCCACATAGATCGGTCTATCAACAGACGGGTCTAAACACATCAGCCACCTAGAGTCGGTCGGTCTATCAACAGACGGTCTAACACATCAGCCACCTAGAGTCCGGTCGGTCTATCAACAGACGGGTCTAAACATCAAACAGCCACCTAGAGTCGGTCGGTCTCGATCACAGACGGGTCTAACACATCAGCCACTAGAGTCGTCGGCTATCAACAGACGGGTCTAACACATCAGCCACCTAGAGTCGGTCTATCAACAGACGGGTCTAACACATCAGCCACCTAGAGTCGGTCTATCAACAGACGGGTCTAACACATCAGCCACCTAGAGTCGGTCGGTCTATCAACAGACGGGTCTAACACATCATCCACCTAGTGTCGGTCGGTCTATCAACAGACGGGTCTAACACATCAGCCACCTAGAGTCGGTCGGTCTATCAACAGACGGGTCTAACACATCCAGCACATAGAGTCGGTCTGGTCTATCAACAGACGGGTCTAACACATCAAGCCACCTAGAGGTCGGTCTATCAACAGACGGTCTAACACATCAGCCCACCTAGAGTCGGGTCTATCAACAGACGGGTCTAACACATCAGCCACATAGAGTCGGTCGGTCTATCAACAGACGGGTCTGACACATCAGCCACCTAGAGTCGGTCGGTCTATCAACAGACGGGTCTAACACATCTGTGACGAAACGCCTACAGATCGGCATATCTCTGCATAATAGCCCTTTGAAGGGAGTGCGAGGTGTTGGTCTCCCTTGAAATTAATATCAATTAATAGGGGATTTCCCTAGAAACGTCGTGCGGGGCGGAGCTATTCTAGTTATTTATAGAACAATCTAGAATGTTCCCTCAAGTGCGTACGTGGGAAATAGCTCTAAGTTCACGAGTGCTTCAGGCAGCACGGGTTGGTGGAACTTATCGTGACTCTGGTTTTCTTCATGAGTCATGAAAGTCACGCGGCCCGTGTAGGCGAGTGGACGGCGCACTGACATTGTCGGGGTCAGTCGCCCACCGAATCTCAGCGTGAACAGATCGCAGCCAACAGGCTGATGTAATTTTGATGTCAATAATCGCGGCCAGTGCGGACATCTGCAGTCAAGGTTGTGATTCTTCAATCACAGGTTAGTTGAATACTTATTCTATTATTTAATTGTTGTCGTGATGCCGTGCTGAGTTCCCGGAATGAATTAATTGCCGTCGCAAATTGAGTTATCCGTTACAGTTGGCGGTTGCATATTTAAGTAGGCTTTATCGATCAGCGATGTAATGTGTTACCTGGACGGGGCAAGCCGTATTCCACAGCGAGTGGTGTGTAAATAAAATAGGCCGAACGATGTGCGTTACAGTGTGTAGCAGTTACTGGTTTGGTTTATTAATTACGCAGGCAAGGCGACAGTTTGTCAGTCATTACATCAACATGCATGACGCTGTAAATGATAAGGTAGAGCTTATTATTAAAGATGTTGAATGTGCTTCGTGACATTAAAGTGGTGACTTAATTGTTCTATCAGTGATGGTGATTTTTTCGAGGAATCAAGGTGAGATCAGCAGTGGTGTATTTGCTGTGTGCAGATAGCCGTGGTATTCCGCGTAAGCCGAATGGTGTTGCATCGGTAGGATAACAGTTGATAGAAGGTATTCATGATACTATAGTTACTGCTTGTCATGTCCGTCCGCTATGATGACCGTGCATGTTCCATCTTACGTTTGTCTAGGCAGCGGGAGGTAGGCCGGTACGCCCAACTGATTGGTAATAGGTCCGACCCAATGCGATCGTGCAGATCCGAAGAGTGAACATACCCGATCGAGGGTGATGCGGCACTCCGTAATCGAGGCCGTGGTGTCTAGATAGATCGAGTTTGAACCTAACCGTTTCTGTCTCTATATTCTACTCTTCTGGAACCCTGATTCGTTCATGGAGTACTTGGAGTACTGCCGTGAAGTAGTAGTGTATGAGAAGAATAACCCCCCCCCCCCCCCCCCCCCTAAAAGGTGGAGTCAAAGTTTGGTAGTGGAGTCTGGAGGTTTGCTACATGGGATGACGTGACTTAAGTCGTCCACGGGACAAGGTACACGGGACTACAGTAGCTGTGGAAAGCGTAATTCGAGGCCTGTGGTGTCTAGATATGATCGAGGTTGAACCTAACCGTTTCTGTCTCTAATATTCTACTCTTCTGGAAACCTGATTCGTTTCATGAGTACTTGGCTATACTGCCGTGAAGTAGTAGTGTATGAGAAGAATAACCCCCCCCCCCCAAAAGGTGGAGTCAAAGTTTGGTAGTGGAGTCTGGAGGTTTGCTACATTGGATGACGTGACTTAAGTCGTCACGGGACAAGGTACACGGGACCTACAGTAGCTGTGGGAAAGTGTAATGGTGAATGGCCACCACAGCTGTGCTCGACCGGCACAGGTATGACTGACCTGAAAGATAGTCAGTGAATACAAGGGCAACTCAGGATCTGGGGCAGGGATCCCAGACCTGACACTATGGCTGTGATATGAGTTTGTTATTTAAGTGTAACAAGTCATGAGTTCTCCTTGGTTAATGCTATAGTAATGAATTATCAGGAGTATAATTCATTATAGTCATATAGTTATTAATGTGTGGAATTGATCAGTCCATGGGTTAAGGGATTGATGAATTGATGAGTCTGTCAGGAAGGAGATGTCCGGCTGGACACCTTCTCGATACAGTAATCCCTACACTGAAAGGAAAGTAAGTGTATATGTTGATTGATGATGGAAGATGAAACCGGATTGGACTGGCACCAGGCGAAGGATGCTTGACAGAGTCATACAGTCGACTCTGGTGCTAGGGGTTATATGTAGCCCAGAAGTGTTACTTGACTGAACAAGGGTGTTATTGCTTTTTCTAATATCATTATGCCTATACATTATAGTGACTAAGTATATCTATGATGTGATGATTTCATACTCATGTTGGTAGACATGAGGAATGTCTGAGAGGCAGGTGACGGGGTGGAGATGCTAGTAGTCTTTGTTGTAGTTGAGTACTCACACCAACCTCTCCGTGTTTCAGGATCTGTTATTACTATACAGAAGAAGATTCAAGAGCTTCACCATGAGCTCTATGGGCCCACTCATTCCAGTGCCTATCCAGAAGATTGATTGAGGCCATACTGGGAGTGGTCATCTGATTCTGCGAGATCAATGTTGGAAAGAGCTGAGTGCTGAATAAGTCGGTAGGTCTATGTTAGGACCTCCGTCAAGAGTCCGACGAGTGTCATCCGATCCTGAGAGGATCCAACACTGAAACGTCTGGAGATTCTGGCCAGTGATGCACTGGTGACATTCAACCTCAGGGTAAACCTTGGTGATTGCAAGGTAGTGAACTTCCAGTTGAGCAGAGTGATCATTGTTACCGGTCACCATGACCTGTGTTATATGCTTCTGGCCCGGCTGGGTTATGGGACACCATGTATCAAGTGATGCTTAAATAGTGTTTCTACATTGGTTACCTTTATTAAGCCAACATGTGGTCCAGTGATCTAGGACATTGATTACAACATTGGTGGGAACACCAGAGTGACATGTTTGTTAAGGTAGGGAGCTACCTCATGCCAATGTGATGAACTGTTGACAATGTTTGTTAAGGTAGGGAGCTACCTCATGCCATCGTGGTGAACTGTTGACAGTGTATGCTAGGTTGTGATTACTACCCATTGATCAGGGTAGTTACATGAGACTGTGTGAAGATCTATTTGTCCAGGGACATGAAATCAAGGTGAAGTGTTATAGTCACCTAATAGACTTTACCAGTGACATTGTGTGTTCATGTGGAGCAACCGCTCATTTTGTAGGTGACATATCAGTGTGTGGGTCACTTATGAGATAGAAGAGTGACCTGGCTCTTGTGTATTTTGAGACGGTGCTACCTGTACTTTTTCTGCAAGTGGGAGACCGCTAATATGCTAGGGTCGGCCCAGACTTCATCAGGAGTGGGACGAGTTAAATAGTACGACAGCAAGGAAGGAGCCTTGTTCATCGGTGCAGTGTCAGTCAGGCAGTGGTACTGCGCTTGATCAGCCCTTGCTTGGTTCTCTGTGTGAAGAGGGAACTTTGGAGAGGCAGCAGTCCTTGGAGTTCCAGTCCACTGGAGGAGCCTGGGTGAGTCGCGACCACGACTGGACAACCGCACGAGCTATCGTCCGCCTCCATGATGATGACTACTCATCTGCATCTCTGATATTGTACATAGTTCTTCTAGTCTGGCTTTCAGCCATCCTTCTCTGTGTTGTGGTTGACGTAGTTCAGAATTAAATTTTTGTTCTCTTAGCTATGACTTTGTGCAGTGATATGACTGGTGTCTGGTCCGAGCCCCCTTGGGGTTTGGAACCCTAGGTGAGGGAGGGGAGGTTAAGCTGTCCCGGCTTGTGTGGGGCCTGGTAGATGTAGAGTGCTATTGAGGTGGTTGGAGCAAAGGCAGGGGATAGTATCTATCGTGGCAAACCAGACCAAGCCCCGGCGGTTTTGTCACAAGATAGAGTGGGGGCTCGTCCGGGATCTTCTCTTTGTTCTGACATCTCGTAGGAATAGGTTATAGTGTCATCTGTCCTATACCTATTGTCTACTTGACGAGTAGGGCTACTGATACCTTTCTCTTCGACGTGGACAGACATTAGTTTAGTTAGTATAGATACATAGTTACAGTGTTGGTTGGAGTACAGTTAGCATTGTGATTGGGTATGGCATATCTATACTGATACTAAGTTACACGAAACATGGCTACTCGTACTTTAGATTTAGCTAAGGTGCGGGCATCTGCAACTGAGATGGGATTGGAAGGTGAGGAGTTCAAAGCCTATGTACTGGAAGTCGAGAGAGACTTCAGAGCAGAAGAGAGGGAGAGAAGAAAGTCAGAAATTGAGCTGGAAGCTCGAAAGGTAGCACTTGAAGAGCAAAAGTTGGTGGCAGACCAACAGGCACAACAACTGGCAGCTGACCTAGAGTCTAAGAAATTAGATGCTAGGAAGTTGGAATTGGAACATGAGTTCCGTATGAAGCAACTTGAGGTAGAGGCTAAATCTGTTGGTGAGTCTGAGGGAGCAGTAGGTGGAGTAGCTTTACCTAGCTCATCAGTAGCCAGCAGACCAGCTTACCATGCTATGAAATGGCCGTTTCCACCATATGAACCGGACCAAGAGAAGATAGATCAATTCTTAGAGAAGTTCGAGGCAATGTGTAAAGCTATGGGTTTAGAGCCTGAGCGTTGGAATCTTAAGCTTTCACAAGGACTCCGTGGCACCGCGTACGAAGTGTATGCGCGTCTTCCCCCAGGGATGGAAAATGATTATCCAACCCTGAAATCGGCTCTTTTGAAAAGATTCGAAATGACAGCCCATGCTTACAGGCGGAGGTTCAGAACTTCCAAGAGAGAACCAGGTGAGATGTTCTCGGCCTATAGTGTGAGGCTGAACTCATACCTGTTGAAATGGATGGCGTTGGCCAATTTCAAAGAGGATTATGAGAGTCTGAGAGAGTTGATGGTGGTGGATCAAATGAAGATGCAGATGTCCAAGCCTTTAAGGAATTTCTTAGGGGAAAATGGGGCGGAAAGGCTAGACATAGTAAATAAGTTAGCTGAAAGGTATGTGGAAGTCTATGGTGAGACTGGGGATTCCAGTCAGACTGATTCACAGAAAAGGCAGAAGGGGCTTGATCAGAAGCCCAAGACCAAAGGTCCCAAAGAATCATCCAATGTAGCAGATCCTGTGGTAAAAGACTCTGGTAAGAAACCCGAGAAGCAAAGCCCTCCCGCCTCCCCAAAACGGAAGTGGAGTCAGAGGTGGTGTAAGTACTGTAAGTCTCCTTCCCATAATACTGTAGATTGTCTGAGGAAGCCAAAGGACTTGCACTTTGCGTGTCTCGCCTCTACTAGAGGTAGACCTAGCGAGACCACACCTAAGGGTCGGGAGAAACCAAAGTCTGAGAAATCACCTGTGATCGAAACGATAGAGGTGAATGGGAAGCAGGTGGAATGTCTATACGATACAGGATTGCAGTTTGAAGCTGTAATCTCATCCCACCTTGTGAGCCCAGGGCAGCTCACCGGCGAGACAAGAGAATTTCAGCTGGCCATGAGGAGCTCCGTAGCTATGGACTTGCCGATTGCTCGGATTGACATTCGGTGCAGGTACGTTACGGGTAGCATCCAGGCGGCTGTGCTGCCTGATCCTATTTACCCTTTGATCCTCGGTCGTCCGCATGTATTCCTGGGGGACCCCAGGGAACATTGTCTAGTGAGCGCTAGGCAGGCCAGGGCTAAGGATGGAGAAAGGCAGTGTGGTAAGGAAATAGACCATTCTCTTGCGAGGTTAGTGAGCAGTGCTCAAAGTAGGGACCCGACTTTGCGTCCTTACTTACTGGAGGTGTCCCAAAGTTCTGTCCCGCCAACTCCGGGTCAGTTCTATGTAGAAAACCGGTTGCTTTATCGTAGAGCCGGACAAGGGGATAGCCAGTACGGTCAGATGGTAGTCCCTACTGACTACAGATCCCGCTTGATACATAGAGTGCATACCTTATCCTTAACCGGACATAAGGATGTGGGGGCAACAGTCCAGTGTCTTTCCAGCCACTACCACTGGCCTGGAATGACAGGCGACGTGCGGAGATATATCCGGTCGTGCCCAAAGTGTTGTCTGGCAGCACCAAAGCACAGGACCAGAAACGGTTTATCTCTGCAGATTGGAGATAGGGTTCTCGCGCTTCTCCCAATCGAGGGGGCGGAATTCGAACTCGGATGGCAGGGCCCTTTTCCTGTGGAGCGGATAATGTCCCGATCCACGTATGAGGTGAAGGTCCGCGGGGAATTGCGTAAGTTCCATTGTACTCTCCTTCAGAATTTGGAGAGGTCCGAGGTAGTTTCTCCACCAGATAGTGCGACTACCATCGCGCTAGATTCGGTTCTGGGTCCAGACGAGGGCGAGGAAGACTCAGTCCTACGCAGTACATCCTGTGGGGAGGGTCTGCGGTCTCCTGAGCGTTCAACCGTGGTTAGGGCGAACAGGCTCCGTCGGGAAGAGGCCCATGGTGATAAGCACACTGGGAATCGAGGTCGGACAGGCGAAGTCACATCTGGCACGACGGGATCGTCGGGTGACTCGATACGCCGACAGGCTCACTGTCCTTACTCGCGGGAGATAAGGCAGGAGCAAGGGTACTCCAGACGAACCTGGAGTAAGCGACCATTCATTTCGGTCGACATCCGCGAACAGTCCACGAGGGTGATGCCGAGTCGGGATAGGAGAAATCCTATTGTCGGAAGGGACGAACGAACCTTCAGTAAAGTAACCGATGGCCTACACCAGGTGGATGCGGTACAGTCCAGTGTAGACAGATCCTGTAAGCCAATCACCAGGCCGTTACGTTTCGGGCCTAATCGCTGGAGATAACGTATGTTGGAGGCGGTGGTTGGTGATCCAGCATCCATACCATTCTGGTGGATCTCCCCAGAGAAAGTGAACGTTATGGAACGTCTTTTCCGGGAAATCCAATCTCGATAGAGTAGAGGTTCAGAGTTCAGACCGATCTTTGTCTAGTGAGTTCGACAGGGTCGACCATCTTAAGTGGGGGCCTATGTGACGAAACGCCTACAGATCGGCATATCTCTGCATAATAGCCCTTTGAAGGGAGTGCGAGGTGTTGGTCTCCCTTGAAATTAATATCAATTAATAGGGGATTTCCCTAGAAACGTCGTGCGGGGCGGAGCTATTCTAGTTATTTATAGAACAATCTAGAATGTTCCCTCAAGTGCGTACGTGGGAAATAGCTCTAAGTTCACGAGTGCTTCAGGCAGCACGGGTTGGTGGAACTTATCGTGACTCTGGTTTTCTTCATGAGTCATGAAAGTCACGCGGCCCGTGTAGGCGAGTGGACGGCGCACTGACATTGTCGGGGTCAGTCGCCCACCGAATCTCAGCGTGAACAGATCGCAGCCAACAGGCTGATGTAATTTTGATGTCAATAATCGCGGCCAGTGCGGACATCTGCAGTCAAGGTTGTGATTCTTCAATCACAGGTTAGTTGAATACTTATTCTATTATTTAATTGTTGTCGTGATGCCGTGCTGAGTTCCCGGAATGAATTAATTGCCGTCGCAAAATTGAGTTATCCGTTACAGTTGGCGGTTGCATATTTAAGTAGGCTTTATCGATCAGCGATGTAATGTGTTACCTGACGGGGCAAGCCGTATTCCACAGCGAGTGGTGTGTAAATAAAATAGGCCGAACGATGTGCGTTACAGTGTGTAGCAGTTACTGGTTTGGTTTATTAATTACGCAGGCAAGGCGACAGTTTGTCAGTCATTACATCAACATGCATGACGCTGTAAATGATAAGGTAGAGCTTATTATTAAAGATGTTGAATGTGCTTCGTGACATTAAAGTGGTGACTTAATTGTTCTATCAGTGATGGTGATTTTTCGAGGAATCAAGGTGAGATCAGCAGTGGTGTATTTGCTGTGTGCAGATAGCCGTGGTATTCCGCGTAAGCCGAATGGTGTTGCATCGGTAGGATAACAGTTGATAGAAGGTATTCATGATACTATAGTTACTGCTTGTCATGTCCGTCCGCTATGATGACCGTGCATGTTCCATCTTACGTTTGTCTAGGCAGCGGGAGGTAGGCCGGTACGCCCAACCTGATTGGTAATAGGTCCGACCCAATGCGATCGTGCAGATCCGAAGAGTGAACATACCCGATCGAGGGTGATGCGGCACTCCGTAATTCGAGGCCGTGGTGTCTAGATAGATCGAGGTTTGAACCTAACCGTTTCTGTCTCTAATATTCTACTCTTCTGGAACCCTGATTCGTTTCATGGAGTACTTGGAGTACTGCCGTGAAGTAGTAGTGTATGAGAAGAATAACCCCCCCCCCCCCCCCCCAAAGGTGGAGTCAAAGTTTGGTAGTGGAGTCTGGAGGTTTGCTACATTGGATGACGTGACTTAAGTCGTCACGGGACAAGGTACACGGGACCTACAGTAGCTGTGGGAAAGTGTAATGGTGAATGGCCACCACAGCTGTGCTCGACCGGCACAGGTATGACTGACCTGAAAGATAGTCAGTGAATACAAGGGCAACTCAGGATCTGGGGCAGGGATCCCAGACCTGACACTATGGCTGTGATATGAGTTTGTTATTTAAGTGTAACAAGTCATGAGTTCTCCTTGGTTAATGCTATAGTAATGAATTATCAGGAGTATAATTCATTATAGTCATATAGTTATTAATGTGTGGAATTGATCAGTCCATGGGTTAAGGGATTGATGAATTGATGAGTCTGTCAGGAAGGAGATGTCCGGCTGGACACCTTCTCGATACAGTAATCCCTACACTGAAAGGAAAGTAAGTGTATATGTTGATTGATGATGGAAGATGAAACCGGATTGGACTGGCACCAGGCGAAGGATGCTTGACAGAGTCATACAGTCGACTCTGGTGCTAGGGGTTATATGTAGCCCAGAAGTGTTACTTGACTGAACAAGGGTGTTATTGCTTTTTCTAATATCATTATGCCTATACATTATAGTGACTAAGTATATCTATGATGTGATGATTTCATACTCATGTTGGTAGACATGAGGAATGTCTGAGAGGCAGGTGACGGGGTGGAGATGCTAGTAGTCTTTGTTGTAGTTGAGTACTCACACCAACCTCTCCGTGTTTCAGGATCTGTTATTACTATACAGAAGAAGATTCAAGAGCTTCACCATGAGCTCTATGGGCCCACTCATTCCAGTGCCTATCCAGAAGATTGATTGAGGCCATACTGGGAGTGGTCATCTGATTCTGCGAGATCAATGTTGGAAAGAGCTGAGTGCTGAATAAGTCGGTAGGTCTATGTTAGGACCTCCGTCAAGAGTCCGACGAGTGTCATCCGATCCTGAGAGGATCCAACACTGAAACGTCTGGAGATTCTGGCCAGTGATGCACTGGTGACATTCAACCTCAGGGTAAACCTTGGTGATTGCAAGGTAGTGAACTTCCAGTTGAGCAGAGTGATCATTGTTACCGGTCACCATGACCTGTGTTATATGCTTCTGGCCCGGCTGGGTTATGGGACACCATGTATCAAGTGATGCTTAAATAGTGTTTCTACATTGGTTACCTTTATGAAGCCAACATGTGGTCCAGTGATCTAGGACATTGATTACAACATTGGTGGGAACACCAGAGTGACATGTTTGTTAAGGTAGGGGAGCTACCTCATGCCAATGTGATGAACTGTTGACAATGTTTGTTAAGGTAGGGAGCTACCTCATGCCATCGTGATGAACTGTTGACAGTGTATGCTAGGTTGTGATTACTACCCATTGATCAGGGTAGTTACATGATACTGTGTGAAGATCTATTTGTCCAGGGACATGAAATCAAGGTGAAGTGTTATAGTCACCTAATAGACTTTACCAGTGACATTGTGTGTTCATGTGGAGCAACCGCTCATTTTGTAGGTGACATATCAGTGTGTGGGTCACTTATGAGATAGAAGAGTGACCTGGCTCTTGTGTATTTTGAGACGGTGCTACCTGTACTTTTTCTGCAAGTGGGAGACCGCTAATATGCTAGGGTCGGCCCAGACTTCATCAGGAGTGTGACGAGTGAAATAGTACGACAGCAAGGAAGGAGCCTTGTTCATCGGTGCAGTGTCAGTCAGGCAGTGGTACTGCGCTTGATCAGCCCTTGCTTGGTTCTCTGTGTGAAGAGGGAACTTTGGAGAGGCAGCAGACCTTGGAGTTCCAGTCCACTGGAGGAGCCTGGGTGAGTCGCGACCACGACTGGACAACCGCACGAGCTATCGTCCGCCTCCATGATGATGACTACTCATCTGCATCTCTGATATTGTACATAGTTCTTCTAGTCTGGCTTTCAGCCATCCTTCTCTGTGTTGTGGTTGACGTAGTTCAGAATTAAATTTTTGTTCTCTTAGCTATGACTTTGTGCAGTGATATGACTGGTGTCTGGTCCGAGCCCCCTTGGGGTTTGGAACCCTAGGTGAGGGAGGGGAGGTTAAGCTGTCCCGGCTTGTGTGGGGCCTGGTAGATGTAGAGTGCTATTGAGGTGGTTGGAGCAAAGGCAGGGGATAGTATCTATCGTGGCAAACCAGACCAAGCCCCGGCGGTTTTGTCACAACATCAGCCACCTAGAGTCGGTCTATCAACAGACGGGTCTAACACATCAGCCACCTAGAGTCGGTCTATCAACAGACGGGTCTAACACATCAGCCACCTAGAGTCGGTCGGTCTATCAACAGACGGGTCTAACACATCAGCCACCTAGAGTCGGTCGGTCTATCAACAGACGGGTCTAACACATCAGCCACCTAGAGTCGGTCTATCAACAGACGGGTCTAACACATCTGCCACCTAGTGTCGGTCGGTCTATCAACAGACGGGTCTAACACATCAGCCACCTAGAGTCGGTCGGTCTATCAACAGACGGGTCTAACACATCAGCCACCTAGAGTCGGTCGGTCTATCAACAGACGGGTCTAACACATCAGCCACCTAGAGTCGGTCTATCAACAGACGGGTCTAACACATCAGCCACCTAGAGTCGGCCGGTCTATCAACAGACGGGTCTAACACATCAGCCACCTAGAGTCGGTCGGTCTATCAACAGACGGGTCTAACACATCAGCCACCTTGAGTCGGTCTATCAACAGACGGGTCTAACACATCAGCCACCTAGAGTCGGTCGGTCTATCAACAGACGGGTCTAACACATCAGCCACCTAGAGTCGGTCTATCAACAGACGGGTCTAACACATCTGCCACCTAGTGTCGGTCGGTCTATCAACAGACGGGTCTAACACATCAGCCACCTAGAGTCGGTCGGTCTATCAACAGACGGGTCTAACACATCAGCCACCTAGAGTCGGTCGGTCTATCAACAGACGGGTCTAACACATCAGCCACCTAGAGTCGGTCTATCAACAGACGGGTCTAACACATCAGCCACCTAGAGTCGGCCGGTCTATCAACAGACGGGTCTAACACATCAGCCACCTAGAGTCGGTCGGTCTATCAACAGACGGGTCTAACACATCAGCCACCTTGAGTCGGTCTATCAACAGACGGGTCTAACACATCAGCCACCTAGAGTCGGTCTATCAACAGACGGGTCTAACACATCAGCCACCTAGAGTCGGTCGGTCTATCAACAGACGGGTCTAACACATCAGCCACCTAGAGTCGGTCGGTCTATCAACAGACGGGTCTAACACATCAGCCACCTAGAGTCGGTCTATCAACAGACGGGTCTAACACATCAGCCATCTAGTGGTGGTCGGTCTATCAACAGACGGGTCTAACACATCAGCCACCTAGAGTCGGTCGGTCTATCAACAGACGGGTCTAACACATCAGCCACCTAGAGTTGGTCGGTCTATCAACAGACGGGTCTAACACATCAGCCATCTAGTGGTGGTCGGTCTATCAACAGACGGGTCTAACACATCAGCCACCTAGAGTCGGTCGGTCTATCAACAGACGGGTCTAACACATCAGCCACCTAGAGTCGGTCATCCTATCAACAGACGGGTCTAACACATCAGCCACCTAGTTGTGGTCGGTGTATCAACAGATCGGTCTAACACATCAGCCACCTAGAGCAGATCAGTCTATCAACAGACGGGTCTAACACATCAGCCACCTAGTGGTGGTCGGTCTATCAACAGACGGGTCTAACACATCAGCCACCTAGAGTCGGTCTATCAACAGACGGGTCTAACACATCAGCCACCTAGAGTCGGTCTATCAACAGACGGGTCTAACACATCAGCCACCTAGAGTCGGTCGGTCTATCAACAGACGGGTCTAACACATCAGCCACCTAGAGTCGGTCTATCAACAGACGGGTCTAACACATCAGCCACCTAGAGTCGGTCTATCAACAGACGGGTCTATCACATCAGCCATCTAGAGTCGGTCTATCAACAGACGGGTCTAACACATCAGCCACCTAGAGTCGGTCGGTCTATCAACAGACGGGTCTAACACATCAGCCACCTAGAGTCGGTCGGTCTATCAACAGACGGGTCTAAAACATCAGCCACCTAGAGTCGGTCGGTCTATCAACAGACGGGTCTAACACATCAGCCACCTAGAGTCGGTCGGTCTATCAACAGACGGGTCTAACACATCAGCCACCTAGAGTCGGTCGGTCTATCAACAGACGGGTCTAACACATCAGCCACCTAGAGTCGGGTATCAACAGACGGGTCTAACACATCAGCCACCTAGAGTCGGTCTATCAACAGACGGGTCTAACACATCAGCCACCTAGAGTCGGTCTATCAACAGACGGGTCTAACACATCAGCCACCTAGAGTCGGTCGGTCTATCAACAGACGGGTCTAACACATCAGCCACCTAGAGTCGGTCGGTCTATCAACAGACGGGTCTAACACATCAGCCACCTAGAGTCGGTCGGTCTATCAACAGACGGGTCTAACACATCAGCCACCTAGAGTCGGTCTATCAACAGACGGGTCTAACACATCAGCCACCTAGAGTCGGTCTATCAACAGACGGGTCTAACACATCAGCCACCTAGAGTCGGTCGGTCTATCAACAGACGGGTCTAACACATCAGCCACCTAGAGTCGGTCGGTCTATCAACAGACGGGTCTAACACATCAGCCACCTAGAGTCGGTCGGTCTATCAACAGACGGGTCTAACACATCAGCCACCTAGAGACGGTCGGTCTATCAACAGACGGGTCTAACACATCAGCCACCTAGAGGTCGGTCTATCAACAGACGGGTCTAACACATCAGCCACCTAGAGTCGGTCTATCAACAGACGGGTCTAACACATCAGCCACCTAGAGTCGGTCGGTCTATCAACAGACGGGTCTAACACATCAGCTACCTAGTGTCGGTCGGTCTATCAACAGACGGGTCTAACACATCAGCCACCTAGAGTCGGTCGGTCTATCAACAGACGGGTCTAACACATCAGCCACCTAGAGTCGGTCGGTCTATCAACAGACGGGTCTAACACATCAGCCACCTAGAGTCGGTCTATCAACAGACGGGTCTAACACATCAGCCACCTAGAGTCGGTCTATCAACAGACGGGTCTAACACATCAGCCACATAGAGTCGGTCGGTCTATCAACAGACGGGTCTGACACATCAGCCACCTAGAGTCGGTCGGTCTATCAACAGACGGGTCTAACACATCAGCCACCTAGAGTCGGTCTATCAACAAACGGGTCTAACACATCAGCCACCTAGAGTCGGTCTATCAACAGACGGGTCTAACACATCAGCCACCTAGAGTCGGTCGGTCTATCAACAGACGGGTCTAACACATCAGCCACCTAGAGTCGGTCGGTCTATCAACAGACGGGTCTAACACATCAGCCACCTAGAGTCGGTCTATCAACAGACGGGTCTAACACATCTGCCACCTAGTGTCGGTCGGTCTATCAACAGACGGGTCTAACACATCAGCCACCTAGAGTCGGTCGGTCTATCAACAGACGGGTCTAACACATCAGCCACCTAGAGTCGGTCGGTCTATCAACAGACGGGTCTAACACATCAGCCACCTAGAGTCGGTCTATCAACAGACGGGTCTAACACATCAGCCACCTAGAGTCGGTCGGTCTATCAACAGACGGGTCTAACACATCAGCCACCTAGAGTCGGGTCGGTCTATCAACAGACGGGTCTAACACATCAGCCACCTTGAGTCGGTCTATCAACAGACGGGTCTAACACATCAGCCACCTAGAGTCGGTCGGTCTATCAACAGACGGGTCTAACACATCAGCCACCTAGAGTCGGTCTATCAACAGACGGGTCTAACACATCTGCCACCTAGTGTCGGTCGGTCTATCAACAGACGGGTCTAACACATCAGCCACCTAGAGTCGGTCGGTCTATCAACAGACGGGTCTAACACATCAGCCACCTAGAGTCGGTCGGTCTATCAACAGACGGGTCTAACACATCAGCCACCTAGAGTCGGTCTATCAACAGACGGGTCTAACACATCAGCCACCTAGAGTCGGCCGGTCTATCAACAGACGGGTCTAACACATCAGCCACCTAGAGTCGGTCGGTCTATCAACAGACGGGTCTAACACATCAGCCACCTTGAGTCGGTCTATCAACAGACGGGTCTAACACATCAGCCACCTAGAGTCGGTCTATCAACAGACGGGTCTAACACATCAGCCACCTAGAGTCGGTCGGTCTATCAACAGACGGGTCTAACACATCAGCCACCTAGAGTCGGTCGGTCTATCAACAGACGGGTCTAAACACATCAGCCACCTAGAGTCGGTCTATCAACAGACGGGTCTAACACATCAGCCATCTAGTGGTGGTCGGTCTATCAACAGACGGGTCTAACACATCAGCCACCTAGAGTCGGTCGGTCTATCAACAGGACGGGTCTAACACATCAGCCACCTAGAGTTGGTCGGTCTATCAACAGACGGGTCTAACACATCAGCCATCTAGTGGTGGTCGGTCTATCAACAGACGGGTCTAACACATCAGCCACCTAGAGTCGGTCGGTCTATCAACAGACGGGTCTAACACATCAGCCACCTAGAGTCGGTCATCCTATCAACAGACGGGTCTAACACATCAGCCACCTAGTTGTGGTCGGTGTATCAACAGATCGGTCTAACACATCAGCCACCTAGAGCAGATCAGTCTATCAACAGACGGGTCTAACACATCAGCCACCTAGTGGTGGTCGGTCTATCAACAGACGGGTCTAACACATCAGCCACCTAGTGGTGGTCGGTCTATCAACAGACGGGTCTAACACATCAGCCACCTAGAGCCGGTCATCCTATCAACAGACCGGTCTAACACATGTAACAATGCGTGTATACAGTGGATCAACAAGTCCAGTTAGGTTATTTTAGAACAGGTTTTATTGGTACATGGTGGTTGATACAAGATCTCGATACAATCAAGTATGATGTTGACTTCTCTTTCCTCGTCCTTGGTGTTAACTAACTACCCCAACAACAAGCCACGTCACGACTTGAGCATCCTTCTAGCTGTTCTATCTTGATGCTCAAGCGTGCTGTAGGCTTGCACACCTAGCTGATACTAATAAGATATTCATTCTGCTACACCTCCCTGTGTTTTTAAAAGACTTTTCTTCTTCAAAAGTCTTTATTCCTAACCCCTTTTATCCGACATCTTCTCTCCTTACCTCCCATAATTTCTCTAAGCCGCCCCAAACTAACTCTATTTTAGGTAAATATTCTATTTATAACTCTTCCCCCTGTCACATAGTAAACCACTATGAACTTCTTCTTCGTTCCTGGCTCTTCAAAGTTTCTTTACAAAATATATATATATATATATCATAAGAACGTCTCATATCAATCGTTATCGTACCGTTGACATTATGAAATCTCTCACTCTTTCACCACACAGGATAGACAGAAAAA
>JACEFZ010008472.1:0-108857 GCA_014155875.1 Cepaea nemoralis
CCTTTTTTTTGGGGGGGGGGGTTTTTTTTTTTTTTTTTAATTTTCCCCCTTTTTTTTTTTGTTTGTTCCCTACACATTTCGTTTAGACTATTCATGTATATCATAGATCGTTGGCAGCAGTTTATTATGTTAAATGACTACAAGATGTGATTTTTTTCTGGTACATCTGCAAGTATCACCTCCACGGGAATGGTGTTACAGAGCTCTCCTTTCCCTCTCCAGCCTCAGAAACCAGCGAGGTGCACAAGACCATTACCAGAACTCCACATCCTGACAAATGGGTATGCACTTCTAAATACCTGGAGTGACATACTTCAATATCTGGCAACCACTGCATGTAGCCAATGAATAGATACATGTGTGTCAGTTTAAATTCATGATATGACTGGTGCCTTGCCATCTTGACAGACCATAGTTTGTAAAATGGGGTTATCTCTCCATAACACAAAGCCTGGGCTGAATTTAGAGACCGTGTGTTGCCCATACAGCATGATCCCTCTCTCTGCCTGTCTAGTTTACTCCAGAGGAAAGGTGACACCAATACATCTGGAACAAGACAAGCTGCAGAAGCTGCCGCAGCAGCAAAGCAATGCTCTAACTGTCCGCCTGTCGGATATGATATACTCCGTCAGTAAGTTAGTCGACAGATCACCCTCACTGCATGTCGCCACCCTCATTACTTGTAGCCAATAAATAGATACACATGCGTCAGTTTAAAGCCATGATATACTCAGTGAGTCAGTAATTTAGTCAACAGACCACCTTTGCTGCACATTTAACAGTTCATTTTCATAAGTACTCAGACCCCCTCAGTATCTTCTTCAGCATACAGCGACAGACAGCTTAATTTCTGTTGGTTGAAGATTCTTCTTTGAGATTCCCCCCACCCACCAGCAAGTCATTCTTGTCTAACTTCACCCTGTTTGAGCTGATGTTCTGGAGTCTGATCATTGTTTCGGAGCCAAAGCCGTCATGTGACTCATTCGCTCACCCTGCCTTACTTAGGGTATTCTGGAAGTCAGATAAGATTTTAACACCCGCAGATCCCATGCTAACACTAGAACACAGGCAGCAATTACCCACAAGATCCCATTCTAACACTAGAACACAGGCAGCAATAACTTACAAGATCCCATTCTAACACTAGAACACAGGCAGCAATTACCCACAAGATCCCATTCTAACACTAGAACACAGGCAGCAATTACCCACAAGATCCCATTCTAACACTAGAACACATGCAGCAATTACCCACAAGATCCCATTCTAACACTAGAACACAGGCAGCAATTACCCACAAGATCCCATTCTAACACTAGAACACAGGCAGCAATTACCCACAAGATCCCATTCTAACACTAGAACACAGGCAGCAATTACCCACAAGATCCCATTCTAACACTAGAACACAGGCAGCAATTACCCACAAGATCCCATTCTAACACTAGAACACAGGCAGCACAAGGCAGGACGCTCGTCTATGTGTTACCGAGTCAATAAATGAAGCAAAGATGAGAAGTAAATTGTAGCCTGACATTGATATCAACGAGGCCAGTTAGGAGGGTTGTGAGACTCTCATATAAATCTTCAGCCTCAGAATCCAGCCAATTATGAAGCAGCCTAAAAAGGGCTTGTCATGAGATGGTTTAGGTGCTATGCTTCAATGGGAAATCAATGACGGGACCAGCATCTGAGGATAACACTGGACCAGGACATTGTAGATGACATGCTGATCTCTACATAATGAAAGCTGGACAAGCTGACCAGTCCACTTGCCAAAATGAACCATATGCTCCAGAACAAACTGTCAATGTGCTCTCCCTTTGGTGAAATCAGAGCTCAAACCTGGCCCTGAGGAAATTTAAATGAAAGAGAAACTGTGGGGCACCCATCCTGTTGGTGACTGTATTTAAGGATGCAACACATCTCTTTGCTTAGAGTGCTCACCTTGGAAACTGATCATAGAAGATAAAGAAGACAGATATGTAACTTGTTCAAAGACTTGTTAAGTACAATCACAAGTCAGAGAATAGATGATGTGGCTAGAATGCCTTCATCAGTGCACACACACACAAAGCACTATTACAACTACATTAAACAATTTTTAAAAAGTCAGTTGCAATCCTGGAGACGTAAGAAAATATTACTGAATTCTAGGGTATGAAATCTCAACTGAGGGTAATAAGCTCCATATATCAGCTGACCAGAAGCTGAGTAGGAGATCATGGGGAAAAGTGTGTTTGGGGGACAGTCAATCTTGACAGGGAAGACCTGAGTGGGATAGGCATAGAACGAGGAATGTGCAGAATAACAGATAGTGATGCAGGAATAAAAGATGTGTGAAGGGTGACAGCTGACCAAGTCCAATTTCTGCATTTGTTGATTTAGTCATTATAATTTTACAGCTTGATTGTCAGTTCAATCAATTTCATGCATGTTATCTAGTAAGCCACGAATACATATGAAGTAAAATCTCTTATTTCTTACATTCCTTAACTCAAATATTTCAAATGCTTGTGACACAGACTCAGAGACTGAACTTCACAAAAGACAACACTAGTAAAATCACTGTGACAATTGTTGATTGTGTATATGTTGATTTGACTGTCATGACAAAACAATATAATAATATCACAACATTATTGTTTAGAAGATGATAACAACAATCATCACTAATAACACAACATATTTAAAAGATGGCAACAGGTTATTCACCACCACATTTCTGCTCTAATCTATCTCCATATGTCTGTGTTTCACTCATTTGTTTTATACACATCTGTACACCTCATTTCCCAATAAAACAGTCTTTTGTCAGATCAACATCTGGAGTGTTGATAGCTAGACACATTTCCTGTTGTGTAGTATGTCCTCAGTAGCACTGGCAGAGTGGGTAGAATGCTGGCTCAAATTGAGGAAACCCAGGATAGAATCTTCGATAAAGTGATGGATTTTTTCTGTCGGGGGTAAAAAGAAAACCCTAACTTGCAGTTTGTGGCGACGGCCCAAGCCAGGCGGCCTTAATTCCTCAGGCTCAAGACTCCCCTGTCCTACACCACAATGTGCTATAGGCAGTTGATGACAGTTTTGTTTTAGTATGTCCCCCAATGCTTACTTGTGGATACATCCGTGCACTTTGTTACTTTGGTGAAACTCATGGTTGCCTACATGTAACCATGACTATGTAGCTTGGTGATGTCAGTTATGGGTGAAGCCAGAATCATATCAAGATGATATTTTGCAAGATGACCTAAATTGGTGCACATATCATTTTGTAAAGGAACTTGGAAGTTTTCATACTCTCACCTAATTTTGTAGTAGCGGATCAGGTATGCAACCTTCCCAACAAAGAACCATATGTTTCCATTCTCTCCCCTGATCTCAGGTGTTCAACCTTCCCAAACAAAGAACCATATGTTCTCATTCTCTCTCCTGATCTCAGGTGTTCAACCTTCCCAAACAAAGAACTGTATATTCTCATTCTCTCTCCTGATCTCAGGTGTTCAACCTTCCCAAACAAAGAACCATATGTTCTCATTCTCTCTCCTGATCTCAGGTGTTCAACCTTCCCAAACAAAGAACTGTATGTTCTCATTCTCTCCCCTGATCTCAGGTGTTCAACCTTCCCAAACAAAAAATCGTTTGTTCTCATTCTCTCCCCTGATTCAACCTTCCCAAACAAAGAATCGTTTGTTCTCATTCTCTCCCTTGATTCAACCTTCCCAACCAAAGAATCGTTTGTTCTCATTCTCTCCCCTGATTCAACCTTCCCAAACAAAGAATCGTTTGTTCTCATTCTCTCCCCTGATTCAACCTTCCCAAACAAAGAACCACATGTTCTCATTCTCTCCCTTGATCTCAGGTGTTCAAACTTCCCAAACAAAGAACCACATGTTCTCATTCTCTCCCTTGATCTCAGGTGTTCAAACTTCCCAAACAAAGAACCACATGTTCTCATTCTCTCCCCAGATCTCAACCTTCCCAAAGAAAGAACCGTATTTCTCATTCTCTCCCCTGATGTCATGTATTCAACCTTCCCAAACAAAGAACTGTATGTTCTCATTCTCTCCTCTAATCCTGGGTAAGAGATTCTCGTGTCCAAGCTCCTCAAACAAGGAACCATGTTTTCATACTCTCCCCTGATCCTGGGTAAGAGATTCTCGTGTCCAAGCTCCTCAAACAAGGAACCATGTTTTCATACTCTCCCCTGATCCTGGGTAAGAGATTCTCGTGTCCAAGCTCCTCAAACAAGGAACCATGTTTTCATACTCTCCCCTGATCTCATACTCTCCCCTGATCCTGGGTAAGAGATTCTCGTGTCCAAGCTCCTCAAACAAGGAACCATGTTTTCATACTCTCTCCTGATCCTGGGTAAGAGATTCATGTGTCCAAGCTCCTCAAACAAAGAACCACATGTTCTCATTCTCTCCCCTGATCCTGGGTAAGAGATTCTCGTGTCCAAGCTCCTCAAACAAGGAACCATGTTTTCATACTCTCCCCTGGTCTCAAGACAATAGTTTCAGGCCCTCTGGAAAAAGGAAGACAATTGAAAATCCCAGGTCCATGTGAACAATATCTCTTCAAAATCATAAAGATTCGGCCGTATGACCACTGCCGTCACAAATGGGACAGCCTACTCGCAACAGAATATTTGTACCATGCTGATTCTAGTATACGCTAATTGGGACCCATGTCTGAGCTACAGAGTTCATGCACTGAATTGCAATCATCCTGCAATAGTCAGAAAGGGGAAACTGGATAACTAATAGACAAAATATGTTGATGAAGCCGGTCAATCCATTATTTTGTTATGATATGTCAGATTAATTTCTGACATAAAATATGGCATCAAATAAATTTAGCCCGATTCATGGGGATCAAATAAAGCAGAAATAAGGCAATGAAATGATGACAATTGATGATATTAATGTAGAATATCAGACAGGGGTACCTCCAGCCACAAAGAAAAACACATTGTGAAAATCCAACCCAAAAAACACAATATATCACTTGATAGAAATGCCACGAAACAAAGTAAAATTAATTATAATACTAACTAATCTGACAAGACAACATCCTCAATATCTAGGATGGCCAGGACACATTTCAACATGGAAATCGGACTACAAACATCCAGAATTTCTATTTAAAACTGATACAACATAAGTGGTTGTCACCCATTTAAAAGGAAAATAAATGCCACGGACAACACAGAAAGAAGATGTAGAGGCTAAAAATGAGGATGTCGACGATGACCAGGTTGATGATATTGTACACAAGATTTCACAAAGGATGTTTCCTGGGTGTGTACGCATACGATGGTGGATGACAGCAGTAGAGCATCAGCTTGACCTTGTCTGCTACAATTTGTTGCCAGGACCAGAATGGAAGCTCTCCAGGTATGCAGCATGCAGGGTGTTTAAAAAGTTGGAATCATTCTGGAAGGAAGGAAACAATTACAAATAAGCACCTGATATTATATTAAAGTCATCTTGTTATTTTATAAAGTCTGAATAATCTGTGTTGCCTTCATCTTATCTCTTGTCCTTTTCCTCTCTGTTGTCTCTGTTGTCATTATCCTCTCTGTTGTCTTTATCATCTTTGTTGAATGTTTCCTCTCTTCTGTCTTTGTCATCTTTATCTTCTTTGTTCTCTGTATATTCTCTGTTATCTTTGTCTTCTCTGTTGTCTGTATCCTCTTTCCTGTTTGTATCCTCTGTTGTCTGTACTCTCTCTGTTGTCTTTATCCTCTCTGTTGTCTTTGTCTTCTCTGTTGTCTTTATCCTCTTTGTTGCCTTTTCCCCCCCCCCTCTCCTTTGTCTTCTCTCTTGTCTCTGTTGTCTGCCTCTGACTTGCTACTGCTGGGCATTCAACCCCAGACCATTGTCGTGGCAGTAAAGACCCAGGCATGTACTATTTTCAAGCAATCATTGGCTGAGCGGTTGGGAACCTCTGGAAGATTGAATTTATCTTCGATATTTTAGCATCCAGTTTCACTCACAACTATCACAGTGAAGTTACACAGTATTTTCTCCCAGCCTGCTGTTAAAGTACCACTGCCTAGGGAACGTATAGCAGAGAACTCCTCCCCTCCCCAAGAACATAAACCAGCAGGTGTGAGCAAGACCAGTGCTGCAACTTCACGTCTGCAGAGAGAGATTGGAGTATGCAACCAGGCCCCAGGAAGGTTAACCCGGTCCAACAAATGCCCGCAGAAGTCGTATGTGTCGGCCTAAAGGTGCATGTATCGCAACTCTGCTGTAAACAGGCACAAAGCAAATTACATCTAAAACAACATTCCCAATGAATGCAATTGAAATCAAGGTTCAGCATAGTAACCACATGTATACAAAATTCAAGACTGGTGAATCAGCCATGTGCACATGTGGATTGGCACCACAGACAGCAGGTCACATACTCCAAGACTGCAAAAAATACTACATATCTAGACCTTCTGGCCTAGAGAAACAACAGTGGATAATAAACTCTATGGACCACTGATTGAACTAAAAAAAAGAAGACAGTAAAATTCATGCAAAGACACCATTACAGTTACTGAAAAATTTCAAGCGAACGAAAGAAGAAGCAGCACAGCACACAAAGGTTGACTGGGATTCGGCTTAAACTGGTCAAGTCTCCTCCATGAGTTTAAAAGTAATTCTTTGGAGTTTTACAGCTTTACTGCAAGATCAGTCAATTTCATTCTTGTTACAACAGTACCTCCCGTATAAATATGAAGTAAAATCTCTCATTTCTTATGTTCATTAACTCATGTATTTCAAATGCCTATGATACAGACTTTGAGACTGAACTTCACAAAAAACAACTCCAATAAAATCACTGTGACAAATGTTGAGAGATGTCATCACTTAAATAAAAACAAGTTACTCACAGCTGTCAGAAGTTAAAAGAGTCAACTTCAAACAAACAAACAAACAAACAAACAAACAAACAAGGTCAACAAGCAAACAAACAGAGACACCAAGAACGGACACTGGGGTCAATACCTTGATTAGATGCAACATGGCCTGTTGTAGTTGCTCCCTTGACAATGGAGTCAGACCAGCAGATGAAGATGCCAATACTGATGTAGATGACCCTGTTGGAGGTGATGTGGTCACTAGAAGATTGCCATCCTGAAGGGGTCGATCTAGAGAAATCAGACACAGCTCACTGTAAACATTGATATGGATAGCAAATGTTAGCACAGACGACTTCATCATGAGGTCATCCAGTCTGAAGACTGGTGATAAGTCATCTGATCATGTCTCCTATTCTCAGCAGCTCTCTTCAGCTCGCTTAAGCCTATTTTCAACATCCTTGGGGAGCTGTAGTAGCATTGTGACTAGCATGTCGGTCCGGTGCTCTATTTCCAATGAGGGGGGATTTCTGTGACGACCCAGCCTAAACTGGGCACCAGACAATGTTCGGGGAAGTAAAGGTGGCCAGCCAGATAATGACCATATCGTCCATCAGGTCCTAATTAGACTATTAACATATGACACCAGTACGACATACCACAATGAGCCTGAAGGTGTGGTAAAGGACCCTTCACATGTTAACAACAGATCCCTCACATGTTAACAACAGATCCCTCACATGTTAACAACAGATCCTTCACATGTTAACAACAGATCCCTCACATGTTAACAACAGATCCTTCACATGTTAACAACAGATCCTTCACATGTTAACAACAGATCCCTCACATGTTAACAACAGATCCTTCACATGTTAACAACAGATCCTTCACATGTTAACAGCAGATCCCTCACATGTTAACAACAGATCCCTCACATGTTAACAACAGATCCTTCACATGTTAACAACAGATCCCTCACATGTTAACAACAGATCCTTCACATGTTAACAACAGATCCTTCACATGTTAACAACAGATCCCTCACATGTTAACAGCAGATCCTTCACATGTTAACAAAAGATCCTTCACATTTTACCAATAAATCCTTCACATGTTAACAACAGATTCCTTCACATGTTAACAATGTCCTTGCATGCTTGTGTGGTGTAGTGTTTCCTCTGACATCTCACTGTTCTCCTACCTGGTGTCTTGCTCTCCAGTAACAGACCACCCCATGTCCCATATGTGACCAAGCCAAGACAATATTCTCTGTAGTACCAGGTTCAACAGTTGTCTATTCCCCCAATGTCTTTAAGATTACAGAGAACTTAAGAGACACTCATTTAAAACTGAGATTCATCCTTGAAACAACAATATATTGACATTCCTCTTTGTACACTGTCAAATATTCTTCAAATTAGAAGCACTAGACTCGAGTTTTGCTCTCTTTTCAGCTCATCAGTAGTGCATATCCCTGAGTGGACCCAGATTGAACTCCAGGTCCAGTCAGGGATATGCACCACTGACAAGCTCAAAAGAGAGTGAAACTCAAAGTCTAGTGCTTCCAATCTGACGTGGACAAACACGCATGCACGCACGCACGCACACACATACAAACACATGGGAGCCGTGGTAGTCTAGTACGTGGGGAAGTCAATAAGTCAGTCACAAATGGCTGTAGAAAAATAACTAAATATGGGATGCAGAGGTGTTTCCAAGGCACCAGGGCCAGGTTATATACTGGCCAAGACCTATTGACGCGTCCTTGTTGAGCGACCTGGGCAACAGGTCCCTTCGGGGTCCTGGCTAAAGTCAGTAGGATCGCTGATTCCTCCGAAGTCGGAGAGTGTCTGCCTGTACGGCAAGGAACCACCAGCCTTCACACCAATAAGCCAGACATGGGACAACGGATACTCATGCAAACCTCAGGTCCTGTATGACATCACACTGATGTTGGACAGCAGGATGCCTTCATCTGACATACAGGACTTCGTGTTGGAGCTCAAGCCAACGAAAGCAAGTAAGCAAGCAAGCATAACTAAATATGATAACAACTTGAAACCAGTTTATTTTTATACATACATTGTCCCTTTATTTGTTGTTATTTGGTTGTACACTCCGTAAGTACAGTCACCATTTTGTTTATGTGCTGCGCATGGCGCATGAGACACCTAGCGGCACCTGACGAACGGGAATATCAAGTTCGATGTTGCTGTCACCTAATGACACCTGTAGAAAACACCAACTACATATACCTGCAACCCACAGAACTGTGTGACTTACTTATTGACTCACCCTCGTAGCTAGATGCTTGCCTACTAGTATCGTGATCAGGGGTTCGAACCGGCATCAGGCAGGGTTTTACAAATTCACCTGGACTCCCCAGTGGACCCAGTTTAAAATTAGTGTTAGGAAATGTCTCGGGAAGTAAAGTTGACCGGCGGGACGCTGACCATGTCCCAGAGTTTTAATTGGTTGATACAATATATGGGTTTAGCACCATATGTCCAATACAGCTCAAGGTGTGTACACGGGTCCTGGACTCACACACACACATATGTACACACACACATACACATAAATAGAACTACTATATATCCACACATGCATGCACACATATACATTCTCTCTCTTTCACATACAAAACTGTAATTTCAAAATAGTAATATAGGTCTAATAGGCTGAATGGAGTAAATGTGTACATGTGATGTGTGAATATGAACACAGAAACGTACAAATGGAGTTGACATGTATGGGTGATGTGTGAACATGAACATAGAAACATACAGATGGAGTTGACATGTATGGGTGATGTGTGAACATGAACATAGAAACATACAGATGGAGTAGACAGGCATGTGTTGTGTGTGAACATAAAGACAGAAACATACAGATGGAGTAGAGATGTAGTGTTATGTGTGATCATGAAGACAGAAACTACAGATGGAGTAGAGATGTAGTGTTATGTGTGAACATGAAGACAGAAACATACAGATGGAGTAGGAGATGTACGTGTTGTGTGTGAACGTTAACATAGAAACATACAGATGGAGTAGACAGGCATGTGTTGTGTGTGAACATGAAGACAGAAACATACAGATGACTCACCAGAGAATGCTTGAGGTGTTAACAGTGTGCTCAGGGCAGAGTTCAACACACTTGAAGGCTTTGTTTGTGAGGGAGTGCAGAAAACAGTGTTAAACAGCACAATCAAACTAACACATTCTTATCAAACAGTGATATATATCACTATCACAATCTTATCATACAGTGTTAGACATCACACCTAAACTCACACCTAAACTAACACAATCTTATCATACAGTGTTAGACATCACACCTAAACTAACACAATCTTATCATACAGTGTTAGACATCACACCTAAACTAACACAATCTTATCATACATTGTTAGAAATCACACCTAAACTAACACAATCTTTTCATACAGTGTTAGACATCACAATCAAACTAACACAATCTTATCATACATTGTTAGACATCACAATCACACTAACACAATCTTATCATACATTGTTAGACATCACAATCACACTAACACAATCTTATCATACAGTTTCAGACATCAAATCACACTAACACAATTTTATCATTCAATTCATCAATTTACAATAAACTACAATCCAAATTAGCTGTCACATAATCTTTGAGACATGTAGCTCCATGTAGTTTACAATATACTACGATCCAAATATGGCTGTCACAAAAAGTATCCAACTTGTCAGTACACTCGAAAAACATATTTAACACAATCTTATTTTCCAAGTTTGCATTTGGGTCCTGAGTTTAAAAAAACACTACACTTAACATAATATTCAGTAATTTAGGCTCTACGTTTATTAAAAAAATTTTTTCCCCGCATATCCCTTACAGGACATTGCGGTCACACCAGCATTTCTCAGCTGCTGTTGATGTCTTGGCAAGTTTTACGTTCAGTAGTTTGCCATTGCTTTCTGAACGACAGGCTCACATACCCCCGCAGTAACCAGCGCGACGCGGCCCGCTGCGGAATCTCGCGCAGCTCTGTTTCATACGTGGGTATACAGGATTACGAACAACGCCCTTAATCCCTTCGCCAGGGAGACTGGCACGTTTATAAAATACTACACCTTAAATGTAGCTGAACACAATTGTTCAATCATTTAGCTGCTGAGTTCACAATGTACTAGAAATCTGATATGGTCAGTATCCCCCTGGCCACCTGACCCCCCCACAACAGTTTCTGGTACCAATTATATCAGACTGGATGGACCCCCCCTCTGCCGTGCATCCACCTTGACGAGGTAGAGGGGCTTGTGCGTTCCAATGACCCCAAGAGCTATGCCGACGGTAGCACTGCTACTGGTAGGGTCACCCATGTCGGACAGGTCAAGGGAGAGGGACCAGACGAAGTGACGCACAAACCTGCTGCCTTGTAGGTAGACTGGGGACAGTCAAAGGCTAGGGAAAGCATCCCGAAAAGTGCTTGTCGAAATCGGATGTACTGAGCCACAAGCTTGACAAAGAAGTGCAACGTAACTTTATCATTTCATGATGCCACAGATGAAAATTAATCGTTATGGTGCTAATCCCGTGAAGTCCCATCAGGCGGTGATAGTGCCGGGCCCCCTGCCTCGAGGGGGTCCACCCATGACTACTGGTGGTCACCTTCCCCTGTGCTGTGGAGTCAAGGCACAGAGGAGTAGGTTAAGAGCTATTGACCAAATACCAAGGACACTCAACATACTACAGTGGAATGCCGAAGGAGTTTATAACAAGAAAGAATCCCTGACACAGCGTCTTCATAAAGATAGAATAGATGTGGCATGCATTCAAGAGACACACCTCAATGCCAATCGCAAATTTTCAGTCAGAGGATATCAGGCCACACGTTTCGACCGCGAAGGACATAAAGGAGGAGTTCTAATACTTACACGAAATACAATACCTTGCAGCGAAGTATCTGTGATCTCTGACAACCAAACAGAAATTATAGGTGTTGATATAATGATAAAGGACGTGAAAATAAGAATCTACAATCTGTATAGCCCAGCAGATAAGGACCTTACACTCTCAAACATGAAAATAACTGACACAAACTGCATTATTGTCGGAGACTTTAATAGCCGTTCAGAAAGATGGGGATACCCAGATACTGACAAAAGAGGAGATGAATTGGAGGACTGGGAAATAGACTCAAATCTCCATCTACTCAACAAAGCGGATGACACACCGAGCTTCTACTCCAGAAGATGGCTTACCACTTCTACTCCAGACTTAGCTTTCTGCACAGGAGACATCCTCCCTGATCCCATTCCCGGGGCCGAGGAAAAAACCCCAAACCAATAACTGAAGAATAAAAGTTTAAAGGGGCAAAAGTTTGCCCCGCGGAAAACAAACTATGGAAACTAGTGAAAGCCATGAACAATGAAGGCCCTAGAAACAAACAAATAAAAAAAAAGGAAATGCCTTGCTTACAGGAAAAAAGGCTGCAAATGCACTAATGGAACACTATGCAAATGCAAACCACTTTTTAAACCAAAAAAAAAAAAAAAAAAAAAAAGAAATACAGAGACAGCAGCAGAATATATGATGGCAAATCTAACAATGGAAGAAATGGAACAGGCAATGAATACCCAAAAAAAAAGAAATCACCAGGAAAGGATGGAATCACAAATGAAATGCTAATAGGACTAGGCAACAAGGCAAAAAAGAAACTACTAGCAGTCCTAAATAAAAGCTGGAAGAGAGGAATAGTCCCACAGGCATGGAAGGAAGCTATACTAATACCAGTCCCAAAGAAAGGAAAAGACCTGGAAGAACCAAATGGCTATCGACCTATCAGTCTACTTAGCTGTGTAGGAAAATTAATGGAAGCATTATCAATGGCAGGCTAACATGGCATCTGGAAGAAAACAAACTCTTAACACCACACCAAGCAGGATTCAGAAATACAGATCCACTGAAGATCAAATAACCTATATAGCTCAGGAAATAGAGGATGCCTTCCAAGAGAAAAAGCACACACTAGCAGTCTGGATAGATTTAGAAAAAGCATTTGATAAAGTATGGAAGGAAGGACTGAAAGTAAAACTGCAAAAAATGCATGTTTGTGGAAAAATGTATAAATGGATCAGCCACTACCCTTTAGAACAGAACTGCCAGGACAAAAGTACAAGGACAAACAAGCAAAATGATGCTGCTGGAGCAAGGTGTCCCCCAAGGAGGAGTTCTTTCACCAACATTATTCCTAGCATATATAAATGACATCACAGAAAATTTTCCAGCCAGAGTACACACATCCTCCTTTGCAGATGACCTAGCCATATGGACATCTGAAGAATATATTAGTACAGCTAACAGCAGAATACAGCAAGCCTTATTAGCGCTAGAGGACTGGTCAAAATCATGGCTAGTGAAGATAAGTGAGGAGAAAACAACATGCACAGTGTTCTCCCTCTCAAATAAAACTCAGCAACCTAAGCTGGTATTGAATGAAAAATATTGCGCCATGAAGAAAATCCAAACTATCTAGGAGTCACCTTTTATCGTCGCCTGACATGGAAGACACAGGTTGAGAAAAATCGAACAAGAGCAAGGCAGAGAATGGCAATCATGAAAAAACTTGCTGGTACAACGTGGGGAGCAGATGAGAAAGTTCTCAAAAAGTTATATACTGGGCGGGTGAGGCCAGTACTGGAATAAGCCATCGCAGCTTGGGCAACAGCAGCTAAGTCAAACTTTAACAAAATAAGTAGAGTCCAAAACCAAGGGAAAGCGAATCATAACTGGAAGCCTGAAGACAACGCCTATTAATGAACTAGAAAAGATCACTTGTTTTCAACCCAAAGCAGGATAGAAGAGATAGCAGAGCCCAGCAACAAGCAGAAAAATTTAGAAGATTGACAGACCACCCTATGTACAACAGATTTAATGGTTTTGGAAAGGGAAGACTGAAGGGAGCAACTTTGTAGAAACTGCAAAACGAAGGATTAGGGGGCAAAAAAATCCCTTATTAAAAACCCTTTAAAAACCAGAGCATCCAGGCCATCAGAAGGATGATGCATATTACAAACTCGACCGAAGAGAACAAGTAGCAATCTTCAGACTCGCACAGGACATAACAGGCTGAAATACCACTTGTTCAATAAACTAAAGATAGGAGATACCGATGAATGTAATTGTAGAACTGGAAAAATGACAGCAAAAAATTTGCTGCAGGATTGCCCAACGTATGCAGAACAGAGAAAGATATTTTTGGCCCCACCTGCTTCATTTGAGGACAAGCTCTATGGAGATATCAACAAGCTCAAGTTGACCGCAGCTTACTTTAAATGCATACAGGTTGACATTTAAAGGTGCATGAAGACCCAGAGGCATGAAATGGAATATTGCTTGGATAGCAAATCCATTATGTGGAAAGTCCAAATCGAAAGCTTGCTGTGTGGGCTTCATAAAAGGTGGAAAAGTGTTCTAGTGGCACGAAATGGAATATTGCTTGGATAGCAAATCCCGCAGAAGTCGGATGGTCGGCCTACGGGCAAGAACGAGCTCTGCTGTAAAAGGCACAACGCATCACATCCGAAAAAAAACTCCGGATGAACAAAGAAGAAGAAGACTGGATGGACCCTACAACCCACGGGTCATGAAAAAATAATCTCCCTTGAAGGATTGAACTTCGACCACCAGTCCAACAACCGAATGCACTAGCATATAAAACAATGCAGGCCAAAATAACACCCCTGGAATTTTAGATCGAACAAATTTTCATTTAAGGGTCCTCAAAACCCCAGGAAAATATAATTAGGAAAACCTTCGGGTAAAAAAAATTTCAGGGGGAAATCGCCATAATGACTTTTAATTTGGTGCGACCCTTCCATGTTCTGCCAAAAAAATAACAACTAAAAAACCCTTTTCTCCTAAAAACACAGTGGAAGATAAATCTCTTTTGGCCCACTGATTGAACTAAAGGGGGAGTGAATTTCAAAGAGGAACATTGAGAAGAGACAAATTTCAAGTGAAAAAGAAGAACAAGTTACTCGGCTATCCAGATATTCACAACATTCATCACAGAAACCACATCTTTGCTGCCTTCAACCTTTTTCCTAGTTTGCTGTTCATCCACACTCCAAGATTTTATTGCCATATAGTAGAATAGGTCCAACATAACACTTCAGTACCCTCTTTGTAGACAGTTAAAGAAAATATCAAAAGATGAACAAACGCGTCTGCCAGAGAAATCCCCCCAGCAGGAGATAGAAAGTGTTGGAATTTTTTTGTAGCCATTTTTCATTGTGGAGATGCACTTTACTGATTAAAAATGTGTAAATATATAGCAGAGCTCAGGAGCTGATAAAAGTGTGTAATTTTATAGCGAGCTCAGGAGCTGATAAAAGTGTGTAATATAAGCAGAGCTCAGAGCTGATAAAAGTTGTTTAAATAAATATAAAGGGGAAAAATATAGCAGAGCTCAGGAGCTGATAGAAAATGTCTAAATATACAGCAGAGCTCAGGAGCTGTATAAAGTGTGTAAATATATAGCAGAGCTCAGAGCTGATAGAAGTGTGTAATAATAGCAGAGCTCAGGAGCTGATGAAAGTGTCTAAATATACAGCAGAGCTCAGGAGCTGATATAAAGTGTGTAAATATAGCAGAGTCGGAGCTGATAGAAAGTGTGTAATATGCGAGCTAGGAGCTGATAGAAAGGTCTAATATACAGCGAGCTCAGGAGCTGTATAAGTGTGTAAATATAGCAGAGCTCAGAGCTGATAGAAAGTGTGTAAATATTGCAGAGCTCAGGAGCTGATATAAAGTGTGTAAATATATAGCAGAGCTCAGGAGCTGATATAAAGTGTGTAAATATATAGCAGAGCTCAGGAGCTGATTAAGTGTGTAAATATATAGCAGAGCTCAGGAGCTGATAGAAAGTGTCTAAATATATAGCGAGCTCAGGAGCTGATAGAAATGTCTAAATATATAGCGGAGCTAGGAGCTGATAGAAAATGTTGGATTCTGCTGTAGCCAACTTTCATTGTGGAGATGCACTTTACTGATTAATAAATGTTTAACTATATAGCAGAGCTGTGGTGGCATAGTGGCTAGCATGCCTGCCTGGCTGCCTGGTAGTCATGGGTTTGAATTCATACTGAGACGGATGTTTAAAATTGACGTGGGTTCCACGGTTGAACCAGCCTAAAATGAGAACAGCAAATGACTCGGGAAGTAAAGTGGCTGGTGTGACATTGACCTATCACCCCTCAAGTGCTGATGGGCCTATACAAATGTGGGGCCAGCACCATGTGCCCAGTAGAGCTCCAGGTGTTAAAAACAAGCACTGACTGTAACAGTCCCCCCAGTTTTCTTCTCCGGAACATTCCGAAGCAGGAACCTGCTTGGATCCTACATTAGTGGATGACACACACAGGCGTCTAGCCCTTGTCTGACCACACACTTGTTGCCCCATATCAACTACATTAAAGTGCTCCTAGAGTAGTGAAGTCTAATCTTAGTCTCATAAAGAGCAATTGTCTCCAAGACAAAACTGATTGTTTTCAGCTTGGCAAGACATTAGTCCAGGTTACTAACTAATTAATCTTCATCACATAAACAGCAATTTCCTCCCAGACAAATTTACAGTTTTCGGCCTGGCAATACACTGGTCTAGCTGGATCTGTGGCAAAATGGTTATGGACGCAATTCGTAGTACCGTATACACGTCAGAAACACAACTGCAGACAATTTGGAAGCAGACGCCTTGCATTGGGTTTTCCCCATTCAAAGGAATGAGTGCCGGTTGTTCAGAAAGCAATGGCAAACTACTAAATGTAAATTTGCCAACAAATCACGAACAACCAAAAAATGCTGGAGTTGACTGCACATCCTGTAAAGAAAATGCAACTAACGTTTTTTAATACACTGGTCTAGGTCATTAACTAATCCTCGTCACATAAACTGCCACAGTCTTCCAGACACACTTACAGTTTTTGGCTTGGCAAGACTTGGGTCTAAATCACTGGGTTTTAACAGAGGGAAACCACTGGGATTGACTGGCAAAGAGGAATCTGGGCTCTCCTTCTTCTCCCCATTGATATCATCAGCTTTGGGTTTTCCGTGGCTGTTCCGAAAGACATGGCTCTGAGATTGTGCTCAATTTCATTGACTGAGTGGGCATTGCTGGGCAGGGATACTGGGATGAAACCTCTGTTTGAGCCAAACCGTGGATCTGGGATGTGAGAAAGCAAGAAACATGTTACATGCAGTTTTATAATTCCCTGAGTCATGGGATCACAATCATCCAAGAGAAATTGGGTAGCAGACCACTTTACATTGATTTCAATAGAACTAGGTGCCGGTGTTTCAGAAAGAAATGGCAAACTACTAAGCTAAAATATTGCCTGTAAACGACATGCAACAACATGTAACTATGATGTAGATTCTGCACTAGCCAAAGAGGCCCTGGAGCTGGCAGTAGTGCAGGCTAGCATGCTTGCTTGGTGGTCATGTGTTCGAATTACGGTCGAGGCAGATTTGAACAAACTGACTTGAGCACCCAGGTGGAACCCAGCCTGAGATGGGTACCAGGAAATGTCCCGCATTAGAAGTGGCTGCTGTGATACGGACCCCATCACCCATTGAGTGCTGACTGATCAATTACAAGTGTGGGTGTAGCACCAGATGTCCATTGCACCTTAAGGCTATAACAGGATCAGTTGGAGGTCAGCATGGCTGAATAGATAAGAATGAGAGTTCTTAAACATCTGGTGTGCTGATGCTGAGGAACGGGGTTCAACCCCTACACGATCAGTTGGACTCAAATGTTGACTTCTCATCCTGACTTGGGGACGTAAATTACAAGTACCTCTGGGACGCAGAGATGTTTCCAAGGCACCAGGGCCGGGATCTATACTGGCCAAGACCTACTAACACGTCCACACCGTGCGTCCTGGGCGACAGGTCTCTTCGGGGCCCTGGCTAACGTAGTAGGATCGCTGATTCTTTGAGTCGGAGAGTGTCTGCCTGCATGGCGAGGAACCACCAGTCTGCACACCAATAAGCCAGGCATGGGACAACGGATACTCACGCAAACCTCAGGTCCGGTATGACATCACATTGATGTTGGACAACTGGATGTATTCATCCGACATACAGGACTTCACGCTGGAGTTCACAGCCAGTGAACACAAGCAAGCAAGCAAGCAAGCACAGGTACTCTGAAGTCAAGAGTGGATTCACCTGATTGCGAAGGACATTGGTAACACAAACTTAAGTGCAGTGCTACTAGAAGTAGGGTGTATGGAGTACGCTTGAGTTCTAAGTGAGTGAGCGCCAAAAAAAAATGATCATTTAAATGTTTTAACTTAAAGGGCCTTAGAGTCTTGGACATAGAGAAGAACAGGTTATATTTCATTGAACTGGGAATGAAAGTGGAGCTCATGGAAATAATACAAAAACAAGACACACAAATATTGAAGTCACATAAAAAGTTAAGACACAAAATCCTTTTAAAATCAAATGGGTGGGGCAAGTGGAAGGCTGGCAAGCAAGAGGTAGGCACTGATACAATTGGGAAGATAACACAAGAAACAGATAAAAGCAGTTGATCATATTATATTACTGGAGTCACAGACAGCAAATATTGGAGAATCAGTGCAGTCAACCTTCATCATGGAGATGGCACTTGACTGAGTGACTAATTACCCTGAAAGAATAAACTGAGTGAATGAAGACAGTGATACAACAGGGAAGACAAGAAAATAGATGAGTGAAAAGTAGAGTGGAGGAAGACAGTGATACAACAGGAAAAGAGATGAATGAAAAGTAGAGTGAAGGAAGACAGGGATACAACAGGGAAGACGAGAAAAGAGATGAGTGGAAAGTAGAGTGGAAGTAGACAGTGAGTGATTCAACAGGGAAGACAAGAAAAGAGATGAGTGAAAAGTAGAGTGGAAGTAGACAGTGAGTGATACAACAGGGAAGACAAGAAAAGAGATGAGTGAGTGATACAACAGGGAAGACAAGAAAAGAGATGAGTGAAAACCAGAGTGGAGGAGGATAGTGATACAACAGGAAAGACAAGAAAAGAGATGAGTGAAAAGTAGAGTGTACCACCAATTGCAGCTTATCTTCAAAGTGGAGATAGTTTTCAACGGATTAATACAAAGTGAAATGTTTGGTAGAAAGAGCTTGGAGGCAACAGAGGTGTAGTTTCTGTGAAGAATGTTGCGAATACCTTAGACTGCCAGAGTAACTAACAATTATTGCCTGGAAAAGGCTAATGAACATTTTTTTTCTTTTTCTTCTTCCCTTCGCCTCCCAGTGCAGCACAGGCCTTCAACAATTCACACCATGGCTTTGGAGGCTTGTTCATGATTGGTTGGATTTTTAGCCAGTTTTCTATGGTGTGAAGTAGCCAGACTTGTGCCCACCCTCCATGGCTTGGTTGGATTTTCTAGCTAGTTTTCTATGGCGTGAAGTAGCCAGACTTGTGCTGACACTCCATGGCTTGGTTGGATTTTCTAGCTAGTTTTCTATGGTCTGAAGTAGCCAGACTTACACCAACCCTCCATGGCTTGGTTGGATTTTCTAGCTAGTTTTCTATGGTCTGAAGTAGCCAGACTTGTGCCAACCCTCCACGGCTTGGTTTGATTTTCTAGCTAGTTTTCTATGGTGTGAAGTAGCCAGACTTGTGCCAACCCTCCACGGCTTGGTTTGATTTTCTAGCTAGTTTTCTATGGTGTGAAGTAGCCAGACTTGTGCCAACCCTCCACGGCTTGGTTTGATTTTCTAGCTAGTTTTCTATGGTGTGAAGTAGCCAGACTTGTGCCAACCCTCCACGGCTTGGTTGGATTTTCTAGCTAGTTTTCTATGGTGTGAAGTAGACAGACTTGTGCCAACCCTCCACGGCTTGGTTGGATTTTCTAGCTAGTTTTCTATAGTGTGAAGTAGCCAGGCTTGTGCCAACCCTCCACGGCTGCTTCTTGTGACATGCCTGGTAGGTTACAGTCATAACATCTGATGGGAGGATGCCTTGAAGAGATAAGAACAAGAATTGACATGGCGAAGGCAGCCTTTTGCAAGATGGAAAACATACTGACCAATAAAAAGATGTCATTTGCAACGAGAAAAAGAGTGTTCAGGTGCTACATAGAACCTGTACTTTTGTATGGATGTGAAGTGTGGACAATGAGCAGTCAAGCTGAAAAACATCTCATGCTGTGGAATCGTGGTTTCTGAGGAAAATGCATAGAATACCATGGACAGACAGAAAAACCAATGACCAAGTCCTACAAGAAACAAATGAAAATCGTAAACTCATTAGAAAAATTAGACGTAGACACTCAATATATTGGACATGTTATGAGAAGACATAAATTAGAAAACTTGGTGACAAGATCGAGGGAAAAGAACAAGGGGAGGGCAGAGTAGTAAATACCTAGATGGCTTGGCCACGTGGCATGGTCAAGAAAAGAACACGTAGCTGATCCACGACTGTGGTGATACTGTGAGATGGCGAAACATGACCGCCCACGCATATTGGCACGAGCACGGCCCATGATATGATGATTCGGACTGTCTCAAACAGGTCGCAGTCACACATGGGTGACTTCAGACACTAACACAGACCAGTCTTATGAAATGAGAAGTAGAAATGGCAAGCTTCACTAGCACGCAAAAAACACACACCAAAACTGATACAACTACATGAAAAACTCTACATGAAAATATAAATATATATATATGTAAAATTTGTGGACTTGTTGTGGACTGGACACACGTGTGATAGAATCAGCATGTATGACTATAACAATGTGGCTAGACCAGAAATGTGGCCATGACAGGAAAGTGGGGGTTAAGAGGCCAAAGGTCCATGCTTGATTACAGAGTTATTATGGACCTTGGTAACACGCAGGTGAACTGATTACCTTGGTAACTGATGAGTCTTTTGACAGCAGCCGTGCCATCACCTGCTATTGTCTCGCCTTTATCCCCGCTGTCTCCCTCACTGCCCGGATGTTTACTGGGCTGCTTGAACCCTCCCTGAGACAACAGCTGCATGAGGTCGATGGAGCCTCCTTCTGTCGGTACTGCTGGGGAGTGACCACTGTGGCCTGGTGCCGGGCTGCTGTCTGGTGGTGCTGTAGTTCCTCCCTGAAACATATTTGCAGTATTCATTTCAACCCAGCAACAACAATTAAATACTATTTTCCATCTGTCTACTTTCTTCCCTCCCTAAAAACTGATTCTTTCCCACATCTTGATACCACTCATGCTCACTCCATCTTTTCCATCAGACTCATCTTCTTTTCTTACTCTGCCTGTCATCACATAGTAAAGACCTTCAATCAATTTAAGCCCAGCTTATAGTCCTCGACTTGGGGATGTAAATTACAAGTACCTCTGAAGTCAGAGTGGGTTCACCTGATGGGGAGGGACACTGGTAATAGGGAAAGCTAATCCACATGCAAACTTTCAGTCCAGTGTGGACTAAATTTGAGTTCAACGTGAGCGAGCAAAAAAAGGGTTGCCGTCTCAGGCCAACCCTCCTTGGTTGCCTGGTATGACATGCATGTGAGCTGAACTGTTACTATTCTTTGATTCCCTCCTACACCCTGGTAACTCATGGCAGTCAGCAGACTATCATACAGGCTGTGGAGAGGGGCTGGGGGAATATACAAGGCAAAAAGAAGAAGTGGAAGTGGCTTAGAGGAAATACGTCCACTTCAAACTCAAGCACACCGGTAGGATCTTAGGGCAGTGTATCAGTGCCAAACCTTCTCAGGTGAGGGTGAAAAACTCAGAGGGCCGACAAGCATACTGCACATGTTTAAAATTGTTCAGCAGTTGGAAATGGAAATGAGCAGGTGATGAGGTCATTGCCCAGACAGAATTTCAAACCACAAAACCTACCCATACAGACAGCACAGGCAACTTTAGTGCAGACACATCTGGATCATGGTCAATGACACAGTTCTACATGTGACCAGACTCACTATGTGTGATCTGTTGGAACACCCATGGGGGGGTTACTACAATCTACCCTTTACAGAAAAGAAAGATAAAAACTGAAAAAGAAAATAAAGGAGAGGAAGAAGAAGAAGATAATGAAGAAGAGGAGGAAGAAGAAGAAGAGGAAGAGGTAGAAGAAGAAGGTGGAGAAGAAAAAGTAGTAGAAGAAAAAGTAGAAAAAAAGAAGAATGAGAAGAGGAAGAAGACAAAATAATGCCATTTAACAAGTGAGACCATAGAAGAAGATAAAATCAAAATACTACTATTAAACAAGTCAGACTATTGAAGAAGACAAAATCAAAATTCTAATATTAGTAAACAAGTGAGACCCTGAAGAAGACAAAATCAAAATACTTATATTAGTAAACAAGTGAGACCCTGAGGAAGACAAAATCAGAGTACTACTATTAAACAAGAGAGACCACTGAAGAAAATGGATAATACCATTAAATAAGTGAGACCATTGAGGAAGATGGAATAATACCATTAAACAAGTGAGATCATCATGTTGTACCTGCAACCTTTTGTGCTCCTCTATATGTTGCCTTTCAATCTCTGCCACGGTCTTTGAAGAGATCAACTTAAGCAGCGGGTGTCTGTTGTCTGGTTGTGGGTTGGAGTCCACAGGCTGGGCCTCAACTTCTGTCACGGACAAGGATCTGAGGGAAGACATTGAGGAAACTGTGCAGTCTGCTGAAAGTGGGGACAGTCACCACCAGATGGATCTGTAGCAGACTGTCCGACAGGGACAATAACCACAGCAATAAACTCACAAGTGTATTACTTCACAGGGTCCAAACACTTTCAGCATCATCATCCTGTGCCTTGCAAAGTGGTACATTCATTCATGTCTTTCCACAGGTTTCAGTCCTTGGTTTTCTGATTCAATTTTGTTGATGAAAATTCTCTACGCCATCATCTTAGATCATCAAGCATAATTTCTCTTGGTCTGCCTCTGGGTCTACTAACGATCTTTCCATCTTACCAATGTTCCCTATTGCCTCTCTTCTCATTATATTACCACAGATCATTGTTTGTCTCTTTCTTAATGTTGTGTATAATGTTCTATATCCATTAGCCTTTTCCAAGCAATAATTGTTAGAGTTACTCTGGCCATCCAAGGTATCCGCAACATTCTTCTCAGAAACTACACCTCTGTTGACTCAAAGCTCTTCCTACCAAACATGACATTTTGTTAAAATTAAATATGTTGCCAGGTTTAGTTAGTATTTTGTGACTAAACAAAAGAGGTACAATCACACATTACAGATTGATTGCTGCACACAAAATCTTGCAACATATTGTCCCTTGCTTCCGTGTTTATGTTCACTAAGGGAATACATTGTTTTCAATTGTCTGACACTGAAAGAGTTATAGTAACAATTGTCTGACACTGAAAGAGTTATAGTAACAATTGTCTGACACTGAAAGAGTTATAGTAACAATTGTCTGACACTGAAAGAGTTATAGTAACAATTATCTGACACTGAAAGAGTTATAGTACCAATTGTCTGACACTGAAAGAGTTATACAACAATTGTCTGACACTGAAAGAGTTATAGTAACAATTGTCTGACACTGAAAGAGTTATAGTAACAATTGTCTGACACTGAAAGAGTTACAGTAATAATTATCTGACACTGAAAGAGTTATAGTACAATTGTCTGACACTGAAAGAGTTATAGTACCAATTGTCTGACACTGAAAGAGTTATACTAAAAATTGCCTGACACTGAAAGAGTTATAGTAACAATTATCTGACACTGAAAGAGTTATAGTACAAATGTCTGACACTGAAAGAGTTATAGTAACAATTGTCTGACACTGAAGGAGTTATAGTAACAATTGTCTGACACTGAAAGAGTTATAGTAACAATTGTCTGACACTGAAAGAGTTACAGTAACAAATGTCTGACACTGAAAGAGTTACAGTAACAATTGTCTGACCTGAAAGAGTTATAGTAACAATGCCTGACACTGGAAGAGTTATAGTAACAATTGCTGACACTGAAAGAGTTACAGTAACAAATGTCTGACACTGGAAGAGTTATAGTAACAATTGTCTGACACTGGAAGAGTTATAGTAACAATTGTCTGACACTGGAAGAGTTATAGTAACAACTGTCTGACACTGGAAGAGTTATAGTAACAACTGTCTGACACTGGAAGAGTTATAGTAACAATTGTCTGACACTGAAAGAGTTATAGTAACAATTGTTGACACTGGAAGAGTTACAGTAACAATTGTCAGACACTGAAGAGTTATAGTAACAATTGCCTGACACTGAAAGAGTTACAGTAACAATTGCCTGACTCTGGAAGAGTTATAGTAACAATTCTCTGACACTGGAAGAGTTATAGTAACAATTGTCTGACACTGGAATAGTTATAGTAACAATTGTCTGATGCTGGAAGAGTTTAGTAACAATTGTCTGACACTGGAAGAGTTATAGTAACAATTGTCTGACACTGGAAGAGTTATAGTAACAATTGTCTGACACTGAAAGAGTTATAGTAACAATTGTTTGACACGGAAGAGTTACAGTAACAATTGTCAGACACTGGAAGAGTTATAGTAACAATTGCCTGACACTGAAAGAGTTACAGTAACAATTGCCTGACTCTGAAAGAGTTATAGTAACAATTCTCTGACACTGGAAGAGTTATAGTAACAATTATCTGACACTGGAAGAGTTATAGTAACAACTGTCTGACAATGGAAGAGTTATAATAAACAATTGTCTGACACTGGAAGAGTTATAGTAACAATGTCTGACACTGAAAGAGTTATAGTAACAATTGTCTGATGCTGGAAGAGTTATAGTAACAATTGTCTGAGACTGAAAGAGTTATAGTAACAATTGTCTGAGACTGAAATGGTTATAGTAACAATTGTCTGACACTGTAAAAGCTAAAGTAACAACTATCTGGAACTGAAAGAGTTAAAGCAATAACAAGAATACAAACATGAAACTCAACAACTAGGATAGAATGGAGAAATGGGGTAACTCCACGTATGGTCTACTGCTTGTTGCAGCCAGAGTTAAGAAACCTGAGAGAATGGACATGCACACCAGATCTGGACATCTACTTCAGCAATCATAACTAACAACACATTCAATATGTGGATGTGAAAATAGTACCTAGCAAATGCTGGATTCTTGTAGTATCCGTGCCTGTATCCACTAATCCAGCCTTGGCCTGGTGCTTGTTGACTGTGCGGAAAAGGTCTTCAACGGAGAACTGGGGCATGCCAGATGCATCTCCTGAAATCAAACATGAGTCAAGACTTGCTGTGGAGTGCTGGATTGTTGTCTACATGTCTCATACATATCACCTAGTACATATCACAAACATAACACTACATACATACACAAACATGATACTAAAACATACACCTAAACATGCAAACTAAATACATACATCCACAACTGAACTACATTCACCAAAACATGTCAAACATAACACTACATACATGTCACAAACATGATACTAAATACATATCACCTAAAACATGTCATAAATATAACACTACATACATGTCACAAACATGATACTAAATACATAACACAAACATGATGCTAAATACATGTCACAAACATACCACTCAACATGTTACAACAAATACTAAGTACATGACACTGACACACACACCGCACGACACACGATATTAAATACATGTCACAAACATATCACCAACACAAGTTATAACATAACACTAATTACTTGACACAAACATATCAAATCAATACACATTACAAACAACACTAAATACACGACACACACATGATATTAAATACATGTCACAAACATATCACCTAAAAACAAGTCATATCATAACACTAATTACATGACACAAACATATCACCGAAACACATGTTACAACATAACACTAAATACATGACACACACATGATAGTAAATACATGTCACAAACATATCACTCAACACATGTCACAACATAACACTAAATACATGTCACAAACATATCACCTAACACATGTCACAACTAACACTAAATACATGTCACAAACATATCACCTAACACATGTCACAACTAACACTAAATACATGACACAAAACATATCATCTAACACATGTCACAAACTAACACTAAATACATGTCACAACATATCACCTACACATGTCCAACTAACACTAAATACATGTCACAAACATATCATCTAACACATGTCACAACTAACACTAAATACATGACACAAACATATCATCTAACACATGTCACAGCTAACACTAAATACATGACACAAACATATCACCTAACACATGTCACAACTAACACTAAATACATGTCAAACATATCATCTAACACATGTCACAATAACACTAAATACATGTCACAAACTATCATCTAACACATGTCACAACTAACACTAAATACATGACACAAACATATCATCTAACACACTTCACAACTAACACTAAATACATGTCACAAACATATCACCTAACACATGTCACAACTAACACTAAATACATGTCACAAAACATATCATCTAACACATGTCACAACTAACACTAAATACATGACACAAACATATCATCTAACACATGTCACAACAAACACTAAATACATGACACAAACATATCATCTAACACACATCACAACTAACACTAAATACATGTCACAACCCGTCAAACTAACACTAAATACATGTCACAAACATATCATCTAACATGTCACAACTAACACTAAATACATGACACAAACATATCATCTAACACATGTCACAACTAACACTAAATACATGACACAAACATATCACTCAACACATGTCACAACATAATACTAAATACATATAAAAACATGATCTAAATACATGACACTAAATACACAACACAAACATATCATCTAACACACGTCACAACTAACAATAAATACATGACACAAACATATCACCTAACACATGTCACAATAAATCAATCAATCATGTGCCATGCCAGAAAGCGTGGGCGGTCTTTACTCGTCATTTCACTTGATCACCAGCGTCATGGATCAGCTCAGTGTTCCTGTCATGTCACAACATAATACTAAATCACAATACAAACATGACACTAAATATATGACGCAAACATGATACTTAATACACTCACCATGGCATGCTTGATTGGCATCAGATCTGAATGGTCATGAGGCGCCCCATGTTCCTGCTGTAAAGGAAAAGAAAAAAAAGTGCTACCCATGCATATGGCTGTCATTAACTTTACAGAAACTAAATGCCTTTTAGCATAAACATTTTAAACAACCTGGCATACGCATTCAAACAGTCATCTCATCTTGTTCCTCTTGTACCTTGCGGTGTCGAGGTGAAGCATAAACAGTGGGAGAGTGTCCGTTTATAGATTTATATATCGAGATTCCCATGGACTCTGTTATTCCCTTTGCCCATTGTTTACATGGTCGGCCTCCTCTTCTGGTTCCATTTGGTCTGTACATCATTGCTTGTTGTGGTATACTTTCAGCTGGTAGCCGAGTTATGTGGCTGAACAATTTCACTTGCTGTTTTCTAATGAAGTCTTGGGTTGCTATTATCCCAACTTTAGTTCTGATTTAATTATTTACGATTTTCTCTCTTCTTGATACATTGAGTATTCTTCTCATGAATCTCATTTCCATTAAACAATCTATTCAAACAGTCTAGGACTATATTTGAAAGAGTTTAACACTTGCAAGGATAGAGCATAGCTCCAGCATTCCGCTCTAGCACACAAATAAATCACATCATCAAGAAACAAACAGAACTGTATACATTACATCACCAGAATGGTGCTATTCATCAAATTTGGCAGCATAAATATCATCATTAGACAAGCATTAGTTCAACAAACAGAAGTGAATAAATTGCATTAGTAAAAAAGCACCAGCCCCAAAACATGAAATTGTAAAGATCACACCATCAGAAAGACAACAGACGCAAAAACAGACTTACATCATATGTCTTCTGGGCATTACTCAGGAGACTCAGTATGTTCTGACCCGGCCCAGAACCACCAGGTTTTCCATCATGCACTGAACTGCCAAGGCCACGAATCACTCCTGGGTCTGCCTCGGGCCTCTTGTCTTCACCTCGCCCAGACACTTCCCTCAGGATTCTGAAATATGTGGCAGATGTGGATGCTAAACTGTGTACACACCAAATTATTGTATGTGGTAGATGTGGATGCTAAACTATGTACACACCAAATTATTGTATGTGGTAGATGTGGATGCTAAACTATGTACACACCAAATTATTGTATGTGGTAGATGTGGATGCTAAACTGTGAACACACCAAATTATTGTATGTGGTAGATGTGGATGCTAAACTGTGTACACACCAAATTATTGTATGTGGTAGATGTGGATGCTAAACTGTGTACACACCAAATTATTGTATGTGGTAGATGTGGATGCTAAATTGTGTACACACCAAATTATTGTATGTGGTAGATGTGGATGCTAAACTATGTACAAACCAAATTATTGTATGTGGTAGATGTGGATGCTAAACTGTGTACACACCAAATTATTGTATGTGGTAGATGTGGATGCTAAACTGTGTACATACCAAATTATTGTATGTGGTAGATGTGGATGCTAAACTATGTACATACCAAATTATTGTTTGTAGTAGATGTGGATGCTAAACTGTGTACATACCAAATTATTGTTTGTGGTAGATGTGGATGCTAAATTGTGTACACACCAAATTATTGTATGTGGTAGATGTGGATGCTAAACTGTGTACATACCAAATTATTGTTTGTGGTAGATGTGGATGCTAAACTGTACACACACTAAATTACTGTGTGTGGTATATGTGGATGCTAAAGTGTGTACAAACCAAATTATTGTATGTGGTAGATGTGGATGCTAAACTGTGTACATACCAAATTATTGTATGTGGTAGATGTGGATGCTAAACTGTGTACACACCAAATTATTGTTTGTGGTAGATGTGGATGCTAAACTGTGTACACACCAAATTACTGTGTGTGGTATATATGGATGCTAAAGTGTGTACAAACCAAATTATTGTATGTGGTAGATGTGGATGCTAAACTGTGTACATACCAAATTATTGTATGTGGTAGATGTGGATGCTAAACTGTGTAGACACCAAATTATTGTATGTGGTAGATGTGGATGCTAAACTGTGTACACACCAAATTACTGTTTGTGGTAGATGTGGATGCTAAACTGTGTACACACCAAATTATTGTATGTGGTAGATGTGGATGCTAAACTGTGTACATACCAAATTATTGTTTGTGGTAGATGTGGATGCTAAACTGTGTACACACCAAATTACTGTGTGTGGTATATGTGGATGCTAAAGTGTGTACAAACCAAATTATTGTATGTGGTAGATGTGGATACTAAAACTTGAACACACCAAATAATGAAAGGTGGTAAAAGACATGAACATTAAAATACAACATACAAAATAATTATATTTTTTACAAATAGATAATGCATTTGTATGAATTACCTATGTTGTATCAAACCAGGTTTCTTCTTCTTCTTCGTTCATCCGGAGTTTTTTTTCCGGATGTGATTGCGTTGTGCCTGTTTACAGCAGAGCTGCGTTCTTGCGCCGTTAGGCCGACACATCCGACTTCTGCGGGCATTTGTTGACCGGGTTAACCTTCCCGGGGAAACCAGGTTTAAGTTCCAAGACTTATACATTTTAAAAATATATCACTGCAACATAAATCTAGTTATGCAGCTGCTTATAAATTTATTCTTGGGAAGTTAATGTAGAGGATTCCCCTTGTTTTTCACATCCACTTATGAGATTTACATTCTATAAATATTTTATATGGGGAGTTTTTCTAATTTTAAGATGATCACAACATTTCTGGCAACTGTGTTACATGCCATCAATTTACATGTATGCCATAGTTCACATATTCCAGGGCATCATACATATACTACTGAGCATCATTCGGACCTCACATCATTCAAATCTCTTTGGCATCATTCGGAACACGCAGACATCATACAAAACTCTTTACCATCATCATATAAAATTACTGGGTATAATTCAGAACTCACATCATCCAAATCTCTTGGGCACCATTCAGAACTCACAGACATTATAAAAAACTACTGGAAATCATTCACTCTTAGACTTTAACTAAAACTACAGGACAACATCCACTCTAAGACTACAACGAAAAATACAGGACATCATCTACTCTTAGACTACAACCAAAGTTGTGGACATCATCCACTCTTAGATTTTAACTCAAAAAACTGGATTCACCCGCTCTTAGACTTTAACCAAAAATACTGGACAGCATCCAATCTTAAACAGTAACCAAATTTGTGGATATCATCCACTATTAGACTACAATCAAACTTATGGACATCATCCACTCTTAGACTACAACCAAATTTGTGGACATCATCCACTCTTAGACTACAACCAGAACTCATGCCCATCATCGACTCTTAGACTTCAACCAACACTTCCAGGCATCCCCCACTCCTGGACACCACCCACAACTCCTGGCTTTCATCACAGTATCACTCAACCTGGTCTATAGTACCTTAGCTTAAACTATATATCGCTGGAAAAAGCTCCCCTTTCATCGTCGTTGACGACCTTCCTCTAGCAACAGCTTGACTCCCGCTGCCGAAGCCTCTTAACCGCATTCTGAACTGCACTGATGACTAATGAGATGTATACATGCACTACATGTTGGAAGGTTAACCAACATTAGACTGTGATGCCCTGATACCACCACACTTAACCTTCCAATGTTGTATCTTATCTATGGAATCTCTAGAAGTGTGCAACTGTTAGGTGAAACAGCCACATTTACCAACTCGAGTAGAATATCATCATAAGTTTTGCCAGTCATTGATCTCCCCCCTCTTCTAATCCATGCTGTGTGGGAATGTTGATTGTGTCTGTCCCCAGCCTTCTGTCATATGTCCTGCCATTCATTTATGATACTGGTGTTCCTCCATGCTATGATTTCAAATTGTCTAGCCCCGGGAAGGTTAACCCGGTCAACAAATGCCCGCAGAAGTCGGATGTGTCGGCCTAACGGCGCAAGAACGCAGCTCTGCTGCAAATAGGCACAACGCAGTCACATCCGGAAAAAAAAATCCAGATGAACGCAGCAGAAGAAGAAGAAACTATCTAGCATCTTCAATTGCCTTTGAATGCAAGCGTAGTTCATACACACACTAGTACTTCTAGAAGTTGCCACAACTAAGAGCCAGTGTTCTTATCCATTCAGCCATGTGCCAGTGTTCTTATCCATTCAGCCATGCTGATCCCCTAACTGTTACATGATAAGACTGTGAAGGATGAGCCTGGTACTATAATCTGTCCAGTTGTTAATGTTTCACTTCTTCTTATAATCTGTGGCGATGGTTATCATGTCTATCCACAACTTTCTGTCTCTTGTATTGCCAATCATTTCTGATACCAATGATCCCCCCATGCCATGATGTCCAACTGTCCAGCATCTTCTCTCTTGATCTCTCCCTGTTTATCATACCCTCCAACCTTCCCGTTGTGATGACATACTCCAGCTTTTCCCTTCTCATGACACGCCCTCAGAATGTGGACTGTCTTCTTCTGATGCCAGTAACCAGTTCTCTGTCAGAGTTAACCTCTTGCAAGATATCTTCAGTTTTCTTTCTATCCATCCACAGTGTTCTCATAACTCTTCTATAAAACCACATCTTCGCAGCTTCCACATAATTCTCCACTTGTCTGCAAATTGTCCGTGATTTGCTTCCGTACATCAGGATTGGCTCAATGTAGCTCTTGAGAACTAAATTAATCAACTTGGTTCATTCATTCATTGCAGAACTTCGCTCCCATAACAACTTTCCAGAAAACTTCTCGGTCATAAGCAAGATGTCCCATGTCTGATACACCCTTCGGGAGATCATCCGCCACATTCTGCACCCATCTTCTCTTTGGCCTTCCTCTTTCTCTCTTCCCAGGCATATACCCCTCCATTATTGTTCTCTCCAAACTTTCATGATGTTTCAAGTGACCAAAACATTTACATTGTTTTTGTTTTATCATCTTTTATCAACTTCTTGTCTATAACATTTATATTCAAAGGCATTTATGCGATGTTCAGCTTTTTAGTAAGTGTCCATATCTCACAAGTGTATGTTGCAAAAGGAAAGATGCATGCACTTAAAAATCTAATTTTTGTAGATCTATCTGTCCCACTGCACAATTTATTCAAGTGTTTTAGTTTTTGAAGAGCAATAGATATTCGTCTTTTAATTTCTTTCATTGTGTCACCATTGTTGGTAATTAATGACCCAAGATATTCAAAATTTTCCACCACCTCCAGTTTGTTCTCATTTACATATTTTTCTTTCTCCATAGTAGTTTTATCTGTCTGCATTATCTTTGTTTTTGCTATGTTAAGAAGTTATGATTTTCACTATTTTTGGGGTTGAGGTTATTAGTTTTCCTATACCATTCTGTGATGTGGATAGTAATACTGTATCACCAGCATATCAAATCTCTGGTATTTCATGACCACCGATATTTAGGGCATAATATTGCAGCGTGGAAAGCATAGCACAAAGCACAAACTTTGTAGCTCTAGCGACGACCTACAGGAGTCTCCGAAAAATTTCACTCGTGAACCAAAGGATGCGGCTCGGAATCGAACCCACAACCTTCGGAGCCCGAGTCAAACGGCTTGACCACTTCGCCACGGAGACATGCAAATGCCTTTGAATAATCCACAAAACATGAGAATAGGTTTACATTAAATTCTCTACACTTCTCTATTATTAAACGCATCTTGTTCCTCGTCATTGTCTAAATCCATCTTCAACCATGTTAATTCTCTTCTTCCATTTTCTTACGAAGTCTTCCCATTATGATTTTTAGTAGAATTTTACTTGCATGATTGATCAGGGCAACAGTTCTGTAGTTGGTGCATACTTTCAGGTTGCTCTGTTTTGGTACTGGAATGAAGATAGTTCTCTTCCAATCTTTTGACCATATATTATATTTCCATATCTTTTTACATAATGTGTGATAGATTTGTATGTTTCTTCTACTACCTCTTTAATTAGTTCAGATGGTATCTCATCACATCTTGGTGATTTACCATTCTTCAGGTTCTTTATTGCCCATACAATTTCATCTAATGAGGGTTCAGGTTCTGTCTCTACTGTCATTGGTTCATGTATCTCATTCATATACTCAGTCATTCATATTATACATTCCACTGCAGTATTCCTGCCATCTTTCTGGAATGTTCCTAGATTCTTGTAGGGTATTTCCCAACTTGTCACAGATAACATTTAAATGAGGTTGCATATTTCTTGCCAATAACTTCATTTCTCCCTTAACAAAGATAAATTACAGAGAACATTCTTCATCCTGTGAAAAGGGAGAGGAGAGGCAAGGTGAGACAAAGAGAGAAGCTGCTTGACAATTTGACATCCTGGCATGGTGGATACTGGGCGGCAGAAATGACCGACAGTACACGAGACAGAAGGCTGTGGACAGGTGATCACCAACGCCACACTGCATAGACTACAAGATGAAGAAATAATGAGAATCTTTTAGCGTCATAGAATGCTCTACGGGAAGAGACTGCAGCACTTATGAAGATATCCATGCGCAATGAAAATAACCCATAACCAGAGCCAAACCAAACAACAAGGTGTGTCGAAGCAATCCCGTGACCTGGTTTCGAATACCCCCTCCCCCCTTCCTTTTCTTACAGTAAGCATTGAGTAATTGGAAACAGACCTGCCCACCATACTCAAGAACGCATCCACTGACACGGTGCCATATTGCTAAGGTCGAATTACCGATACGCGGGAATTTTGGTGTGCAAAAAATAGCTTTCCTATTTGCTTCTGCTCCATCAAGCTTGACGGGGCTTCTTGGCGTCCTGAACATCAGCCAAGTGTTGTGTACATTTTTGTTTTCACTTCCCGCATTTCTCCCTCGTAGCGGCAGCGTTCACGGAGAAGACAACATGCGTCACACGCCGGGCGAGGAAAGTGCTTTCACCTTTTGCTGCACTTCTGCACGAGAACCGCGGCACCGACGGATCCGTTGCCCGTTTGGCTTTCTGGTATTTTTGTTGCGCGGCAGCGGAAGAATTCTTCAGCATGTCGCCTCTGATTTGTTTTCTATATTTGCAGTGGCGCTGAGGCTTTGATGGCTGAGCCTGCTGTAAACTAACTCCGCCTCACCCCACGTGCGTGTTTTCTTTATATTCTTAAAAAACAAAAAAAAATAATTTATGGAACAAGTTTAACTCACCGGGTTCCCGCCAGTGATTTCACTTGCACGTTCGTCCTAGTTAGTAACGCAATTCCTAATTTCTATCTTAATTCTTAACTTCTAATTAGTATTTTAACTCCCCATTTGTAAATTAACTCCTGGTTCTTACGGTACGTTGGTAATTTAACTCCAGGTTAGTAATTCAATAGATTCAGTGCTAAGGACTACACAAAAATGGATGTCGGACAGCAGAAGTAGGGGTGTGTCTAGGGTTGCTAGACGTTCGGCAAAAAGAGGACATGTCCTCCTATTAAGCCTAATATTCTCCGTCCGGTAGGCAAAGCTAGAAACCTTTAAAATGTCCTGTCCGGCTTTTCTTATATTGTATGTTATATTTTTTATGTATTGTTGTTACAACTTACAATATATCTACACTCTACCGTATGTTTACATTGTTAAAATGTACAAAGTATGCATTTCTGCGAACTAGTCGATTATAGTTAATTCTAACTGTTATCTGTATCTGGCTCATTACTCTTTTTGATATTTACTTTTACTTCTTTATTAAAAACCATTCCATCCATCCATCATGTACCATGCCGATAAGCGTGGGCGGTCATGTTCTGCCATCTCACTCGATCACCAGAGTCGTTGATCAGCTCTATGTTCCTATCTCGACCATGCCACGTGGCCAAGCCATCCAGGTATTTATTTATCGGTCTTCCCCTTGGTCTCTTCCCTTCGATCTTGCCAGACGTCACCAAGTTCTCCAATTCATTTCTTCTCATAACATGCCCAGAAAATGTTGACTGTCTACGTCTAATGTCTCTAATCAATTTACGATCTTCATTTGTTTTAAACCCCATAGCTTACCAATATTTATTTAATTTTCATATTTATACCAAATGTGAAATACCAATTATTTGTATTCTTTGAAACTATCTGTTGCTCTATTCGGCAACACTAACAATCTAGCTCTATGCTGAAGTCTCTTTGGTCAAAATGTTAATGTTATTTCCGGTAGCAAAGATGCAAATTAAAATTTGTGTGTGTGTTAAATTTGTAGTTTTTGCCGTTTATGTTTACGAAAATGGCGTCTACAAAGAGAAACAGGCCTCCATTGAATTTATAGTTATTTTGTAACATGATTGTTTCTTGGTCGATTCACTAAGAGTAAGATACACTAATTGGTAGCTATTGTAATAAAATTGTACTGATTGTGGGTTTAATCTGGAACGATGCAAATGAAACATTCAATATGCCCTCCTTTGTCCTCATTTGTGTGTGTGTCTTATTATGTCCTACTTTTCGTGCCCGTGTATCTGTGAACCCTAGGTGTGTCACAGTTATGACTTAATAGTTGTTATTATGGTAGCAGATATGTTGTATTATATACCAAATTAGAGGGGGTTGCATGGCGGTTGGGGTGGGCAGCAGACGGTTGAGAATGAAATACTTAGAACCCGTCAAGGAAATATTACAAATCTAGACCTATTCCCATTCAATGTAACATTTCAATTAAATCCTTGGTCAGCACAGCCGAATGATTCATAGCGTTCGCTCTTTAACTTCCGGTGTGCTGATGCCGATGTAGCGGGTTCAACCCCTACACTGGTCAGTTGGATTACAATGTTGACTTCTCGTCCTTGACTTGGGGACGTAAATTACAAGTACCTCAGAAGTCGGTGTGGGTTCGCCAGATGGCAAGGGACACTGGTAATAGGGAAAGCTAATTCACACGCAAAATTCAGTACAGTGCCACTCGAAGTATCGTGTATGGACTACGCTTGAGTTCAAAGCGTGCGAGCGCAAAAAAAAACACACACACACACACACACACCAAGAGGTAGTAGTTTCACGCTGGTGTAGTGACTAGACGCTCACCTGCCGGCCCGACGTTCATGGGTACAAACCCACACTGGGGTGGATGAGACTGACCTGGACTCCCGGACTCAAATGGATACCAGGAAATGTCTGGGGAAGGTAAGGCCGCCGGCGTGATAGTGACCACATGACCGACCCTGTGCCGACCTGTTTATAAAATATAGTGACCAGATGACCTACCCCGAGCCGACCTGTTTGTAAAATATAGAGACCAGATGACCTACCCCGAGCCGACCTGTTTATAAAATATAGTGACCAGATGACCTACCCCGTGCCGAACTGTTTATAAAATATAGTGACCAGATGACCTACCCCGAGCCGACCTGTTTATAAAATATAGTGACCAGATGACCTAAACCTGCCGACCTGTTTATAAACTATAGATCTAGCACCACAGGTCCAATGCTCCCTAAAGCATGTAACAGAATCCATTTATACTTTAGATAGTAAAGTTACACGTGTATAAACCGTAACAATAATTTACACATAGTAGACATTTACACGCCGGTCTCTCTGGCCGAGGGGTTACACCACTTTCTCCGTAATCCCGTTTATTACGCAGAGTCTCGTAGCGGGCGAGAACTGGGAGCGGTTCTACCCCCGCTGGTGACTTGCGGGATAACTGAGCCGGCCGCTCAGAAAGCAATGGCAAACTACTGAGCGTAATCTTGCCAAGAAATCAACAGACAGCTGAAAGATGCTGCTGTTGACAGCGATGTCCTGTAAAGGATATGCGAATTTTAAAAAAAAAGACATTTACACATAGTAGACTTAGACAATTTTACGGGCACCCTGTATGGCATCTGTCTATTAACTATAGTATTTCTTAGTGTTTCTAGAACACGTATTTCTTGTTCAAAGATACCTCTATTATGGCCAAATGTATTACCTTCATGTTTAGACATACCAATTTGGCGGTAATCCTTTCATCAACAAAGTATTAATCGCATGAAAAAAACAAAACAAAACTATAACACTTAAATACCTGCAGATGGTAAACTTACACCTAATTTTACGGACACCCCGCATCGCACGCGCCACTCTCCCTCACGCTATCTGTTTGAGTAAGTTGTTCGTTCCTACATTACAAAACACGTGACTCTCGGAGCATTAATTAATACAAACAACATTAAGTCGCCCTATGTTACAGAAGATATTCGTTTGAATCTTTGCCATGGTAAGTGCAAACGCATTTCTCTGCACTACATAAACATACACACAGAGTCAAAAGTTAATCAGACGCAATTTACCCCCAGCAACGTATAAATTTCACGTGCTGGTGACATGAAAGCAACCTATCACCGCAGAAACACAAACATACACCCATGCGGTGCACATCGTTAGCAAACATCACGAATACACGAGGTGATGTTGTATGATGTTACAGGTCGGCTCCTTAAACTGCTGTTTAAGCGAGATCTGATTTACACGGACCCTAACTATAACTTCTCCTTGAAGTTGAATCGGGTGGGGAAATGGTGAAATGGAAAACACAGAGCAAAGGAATAACTCACACCCCGGCGGTGTAATTACGCTGATGGAGGCGCCATGGCTAAGAGGTTTCGGTGTCCGCCTCAAACTCAGAAGGTACCCGGTTCGATCCTTGCAGTGGGCTGGACATTTTCCAAGAGCTATTGCTATCTGCCAACACTGAGCATGTATGGTATGTCCTTAATGCAGCGATGTCCAGACCTAAATTCATTATTCAGTAATGGAGAGAATGCCTAGAAACCACCGTAATGGTCATTTTCGTAACTCCCACTTGTATCCGGAAAGCGCCGGCCAGTATCGAATTGTTTCGGCGTTTGCCTTGGTAAGAAAGTTACCGGGTTATCCCCCGGCATTATCTGAGCAGAACATGATACTAACCACATCATCCACCGCATACCGACTGTCATTACAAATAAGGGCTTAGCACCAAATGCCCAACGCACCTCAAAGCGTATACTCCTCCAGGTGCCAGGTCCACAGCACACATCAGCGACCAGACTCTCTATTCCGCTCTGTCATCCGGTAGTTGGTGAAGCTGATGTTGCGTATACTATTATTAATTACCCAGTTAATTAACCAACACCCTAGTTCCATTGTCAAACGCGCTAGTTGTATGACCAGACGCACAACTGACGTCGTCTGACGTACCGCCACTTTTGCAGGACGCATCCGCTTCCGTTGCCAGACACATCACTTTTGCAGAATTGCTTTCATGTCCATACTTTCTTGTTCAAAGGTCATGCGTATTACGAGTTTAGACGTACTACTTTCACGGTAATACTTTTATAATTTAAGAACTAACTCCATGAACAAACTACTACTTTCGTTAGCAAATCCATTACTTTCGTGACCAAACGTATCAATTTCACGAATGCACTACTTTCATGAACAAAATCATTAATTTCACGAACAAACGCTCTAATTTTAAGAACAAAAGCCACTACTTCTATGAGCAAATCTAATTTCGTGAAACAATATTTTCTTAAACAAAAACATTACTTTCACCAACAAACACTCTACTTTCACGAACAAAAGCACTGCTTTCACGAGCACATCTACTTTCACGAATAAATGCCCTACTTTCACGAACAAAAGCACTACTTTCACGAGCACATATCCCACTTTCACGAATAAAAGCCAAACTTTCACAAATAAAATCCCTACTTTCACAAACAAACACACCCACTACTTTACGAACAAGCGCATTACTTTCAAGAAGAAAAACATTAATTGAATTTGTCTAAAGCGCGTTTTTGTCTCTCTCACAACTATCCGCTCGTAACACAAGAAATAACTAGATAATTGCAATAACACGTTGGTGCCAACAAGGTTCTGGGAATGGTAAATATCTATATCTAACTCAGCAGGGAATACAGATACACAAGAATAAAGTCAAAGGTATGCAAATAAATAACATACAATACGAAAAAAAAAATCCGCATAACGGGCTAAAGTCGAGATGTAAATATTCAATATTGTGAGGGCAAAGGAAAAGAACCAAGTTATTTATATTTTGAAGCCGAGGTTAAGAAGAATGACAAACAACATAAACACATACTAAGGCGAATAAGAAGATGACAGAACGGGTGCCGCATTCCCATATGTCAGAAATAACTTGCAAATAAACAGGAATGCACACCGGCTCAAGTCGAGGGTATTTCTGGTTTTCCCCCTTCTTCTTCTCAGGTCGGCCTTCTTGAATGGTCTCAAAGCTTTTATTACTCGGTCTCGTTTTAAGAACCAGAATGTACTTGCGTTGTAATGAATGTTTTCTAAGCTGATAAAAAATATATTTAAATCATCATCATCTTCATTATTGTTGTCGTTATCGTTATAATAGCTGACACCATCATTACCAATACCAGCACATCATTAACAGATTCAGTGCCAAACAAGAGTTAGGTTTGGACCAAACAAAAATGGATATCGCAAAATGGGAGGTCGGGGCGTGTCACAGTATGACTTGAACGTTGTTAATATGGTGGCAGACACGTTGTATTTTACATCCAATTACAGGAAAACCACAGTATTTAAGCCCTTGGCAGTTACGGGAAGTTGCTTAAGACGATTAATCATCCCATGACACCGGTTCAGTTAAGACCATTAAAATAGTCATGTGTGAGACTGAGGCTGAAGTCAGCTGGCCATGTCACTCGTCTGTCCTCCAGCCTCGCGAATTCTATTCAGTTCTGCTTAAGTGTGAACCCCGATGTTCTGGCATGTCTGTATGATATACCGTGTTTCCCCGAAATCAAAACCTACCCATCGAGGTCAGTATGGCCGAATGGATAAGAACGTGTGTTCTTAAGAAAATCCGGGGTACTGATGTTGAGGTAAGGGGTTCAACCCCTACACTGGAAAGTTGGACTAAAATGTTGTCCTCTCGTCCTTGACTTGGGGACGTAAATTACAAGTACTTCTGAAGGCGGAGTAGGTTCGCCTGATGGCCAGGGACACCATTAATAGGGAAAGCTAACCCTCACGCAAAATTCAGTTCAGCACTACTAGAAGTAGTGTGTATTGACTACGAATGAGTTCAAAGCGAACGAGCGCAAAAAAAACCAAAAAAAACACCAACCCCCAAAATACGCCATAGCACGAATTTTCAGGATGCTTGTAAAAAATGCCGGCTTCGTGGCTTAGAGGTTATGACTTTTCTCCGTAATCTCGTATACTCTCGGACGGTAACGTGATGACGGTAAGAATCAGCAGTGGTTCGAATCGCATCGGTAACTTAGGGGTATGTGAGCCGGCCGCTCAGAAAGCAATGGCAAACTTCTGAGCGTAATCTTGCCAAGAAATCAACATACAGCTGAAAGATGCTGGTGTTGACGACGAGGTCCTGTAAAGGATATGCTTTAAAAAAAAAACAACCCTAAAATAAGCTATAGTTAAGATCGCCAGCTAGAATGCAGTTATTAAATGTGCACTTGCATTCAAGGACTTTGTTGCTAGTATCGACTTTTCTAAATACCAACTCTCCAACATGTTTGCCAAGGATGAAACTGTAGTGTTTATGGGCCTCAAATAACAATTGATCAGACGGAATTCGGGGATTTGGAAAGTTATGACGATGTTTCAGAAGAAGATTACATGACTGTATTTGAATAAATGTAAAATTCTGTTCATGAATAAATGCAGATGTTTGTATCGTTTAAAAAAAAAAACATCCCCCAAAATTAGGCCCTAGTGCATTTTTTAAGCTAAAATTAATAAATTAATATAAGCCCCGGTCTTATTTTCGGAGAAAATCGGTTGCTGTTACCTCCAAGTCATCTTTTCCACACATGCAGAGGCTGATCCAGCATGGAGTTAGCAGAGCCTGATTCAACGAGCAGTCATCAAAGGGTATGGATGCTTAGAGGAAAGTGGAGGTGGACGTGTAAACTGGCCGCACTGGTACCATCAGCATGCCACCTCTTCGCTGTCTAATGACGAAGGGGACGGCGCATGCAAGGGAATGTCCCGAGTCTAGCGATGTTGATTCTTAAGCTCATACTCAAAATCCTCTTTTACTTCCACCTTGGGCATTACCTGTCAGTATTGTTAGATGTGTTCGCTTGCCTCTAATTGTTGGTCATCAGCGAGGGAACTCTTCGTTGGCCATTGAAGAAGAAGATTGAGTACTTGAGGGAATGTCCCGAGTCCAAGGATGTTGATTCTTGAACTCATACTCATTCTTTTATGTCCACCCTGGATGTTGCCTTTCAGTGTTATCAGAAGTGTCTGCTTGTCTCTGATTCTGACCAAGCCTAGACAACAGATGTTCTGTTTATTTTTCATTAATTGTGTCCTCATTCCTGATATCTTTATTCTGGGGCAAGTGCAGAAATGCGAATATCTAGGCATATGGATAATATCAGATAGAAAGTGAATTACATAGATAAAGAACAGAGTGGGACACGCAAAAAACTCAATTGTAAGAACATTTTATGCAATAAGTCCTTGTCTTTGGAAGACAGAAACAGAATTATTGCGTGTTACATAGAACCAGTTCTAACATATGGCTGAACATCCTGGACAATTAATAAACTAAAGAACAGATCCATGGAGACTTTGGGGATGTGGTTTTATAGAAAAATGCTGAAAGGCTAAGTCGCAAAGACAACTCAACACAATCAAAAAGAGGCAGTCTTGTATTTTTTGTTGTTGGTCACATTATGAGAAGACAAAAACTGGAACATGCTGTCACAACTTGTGATTTGTGAAAAAAAGAGATAGAGCAAGACAACGAGAGAAAATTCCTGACAGTCTTGTGTCATGGCACGGAAAGGTGGCAACACACAAACTGATTTATGCGGAGGGGCACAACCGCCCACGTCAGTCGGCAAGATTCTTGATGATGATGATGGCATATTTAAGTGCATGCTAGTTTAATCTTTATCCTGGTGAGCTCACTGTTTGCATGCTGCAGCACAGCCACACAAGTTTCTTTGAATTGTTAACCCTCTTTAGTTAGAGTCTACGTTTTCTACGGACCATATCTGTTTAAAAAAAAACAAAACCCACCTGAACTTTGTTTAAGACACAGAACCTACCCTCATAAACATAACTTTATATACATCGCATGATAAACAGCACTCCATAAATCAACTTTATAAATACAACAGCGTGAGGAATGTTTCATAAACGCAACTTTATAAGAAGCATATCAGAGACGCAACACCATAAACACTTTTTTACAAGCGTTACATGAGGTTACTAATAAAAGAACATGTACATCAATAGGCTGCATAAAAATAAATGATGAACACATCATAATATAAAAAGATCAGATTTTACACATATGATCATATTATGTGAAAAACCTTTATGATGATACAAGAGAAAAACGTGTGATATTCGAAATAATAATGAAGGACCATCAATTTTGAAGATGGAGGTTTAGAATGCTCTTAATCATATGAAAACTGTCAAGACCCCCGGTTCAGACAACATCACAACAAAAATGATCAATGCCTTAGAAAAATATGGAATAGATCAAGTCAAGGAAAATGAAAAAAAAAAATAATATCACGCACAGAAAGAAAAACCAAAGATCAAGTTCTAAAAGAAACAAATGAAAACTGCACATTCATTAGAGAAATTAGACGTAGACAGTCAAAATTTTTTTGGCCACGTTATGAGAAGAAATAAATTGGAGAACTTGGTGACAACTGTCAAGATCCTGGGAAAGAGAACAAGGGGAAGGCAGAAAAGTAAACATCTGGATGGCTTGGCCACACAGCATGGTCGAGACATGAACTCTTAGCTGATCCACGACTCTGGTGATCAAGTTAGACAGCAAAACATGACCTGTCACGCTTATAGGCATGGCACATGATGAATGAACACGCGTTAATTCATAAACACACCGTTATTAACATATCTGTACCAGCACTTATTCATAAACACTTTGTTATTAACACGTCTATGCAAGCACTTATTCATAAACACTTCTTGACAAGCACTTATTCATAAACAGATCGCTATTAACACTACTTTACAAGCACTTATATTACCACTTATTTACAAGCACTTATTCATAAACACATCGCTATTACCATTTCTTTACAAGCACTTATTCATAAACACTTCTTGACAAGCACTTATTCATAAACAGATCGCTATTAACACTTCTTGACAAACGTTTATTCATAAACACATCGCTAGTATTACCACTTCTTTACAAGAACTTATTCATAAACACATCGTTATAAACACCATTTCATAAATAGAACCTCATATACAGACATGTAGAGAAATACGTTATAAACAGCATGTAACAGTACGCCACTGAAATAACACTGAAGCCAATGCAGCACGGCGGTTAGAGAGTGTTTAACAAATATCACGATTCAGGAGTCAATCCTCGGTTGACATGACTTGTCCTTCCGATAGAGATGACTCTGCCTCACAATATGCGTGTCGTCTGTCCATCCGATTTCCGAAAACAACCACCTCATGTTTCTTTTTCATCTTAATTTTTATGTTCAAGCTATGGTTTCCCAACTGACTACAACTAAGTGTCCTTGATAAAAACACATGTCAGATAGCCTATCTTTTCCACACAGAGACACACACTGACTCCTGCTCCACATTCTGGGATGGCTTTTCCAGTTCAATCCCCAAGGAACTTGCCAACCCCGGAGACAGCAAACGCCCACACGTGCTGAATATCCCCAAGCATAGGATAGACATATATACATTATAGGCTCAACCGTGGAACACTCTTATAGAGGAATTCAAAGACAACACCCATCATTATACATACAATCGCAAGCTATTTGGATACTACATCGCCCACTCTTATACAAACAATCGCAAACTGTTTGAATGCTACATCACCCACCCTTATACCTTACCTACCTTGGCACCTTGCCGTCTTGACAGACGATAGTTTGTTACATTGTGCGTCAAAAAGGTATAATAACTACAACCCATGGTGGTAGCACATGTGACTGATCAGGCCAATTCGCGCTGTAAATGTTCGTCCACAACGGATGCATGTGACCACATGGTCATTTTCACCATCAAGCACCATCTTACGTCTCACGCGCTCAGTTTGTGACCTATCTGCCATCATTTTCTCCTTTGTCTTTATTCCGTTTCTGACCTTTGCCCTCCATGAAACACGATCAGCGGCGGCTTGCTCCCAATGTGCAATATCAATACTTGTATCAATCATATCCCGCTTACACACACCTTCGTGTCGTAGTAGAGGCCGACCCCAGGATCTTTTAGCTATCTGTAATTCACCAAAAAAGAAGTCCACAAACCGTCACACAATCTGATCTTATACACACAATGGCAAACTGTTTGAATGCTACAACACCAACTATTATAGATACAACTGCAAGCTGTTTGGATAGTTTGACTAACTAGCCAATCTAAAATTGCCCGGTAAATAATAATGCTGGGGTTGACAACAAGGTCCTGTAAAATACAGGACATGCACATAACTTGTAACGTTCAGCTGTACGCAACCACACGCTGGAAGTACGCCCGCACCAACCAGAGCACAACGCAGAGTATATCAAACAAAACAAAACACATGAAAGAGAACTGGTTATGTATTCAGTAAACACTACGGACTCACCCCTGCCGCCGTTTGTTACACTACCTCCCGCGGAATCCAGACCAAACAAACACCCGAGGAGTCGCGGTCTCTCAGATGCCAGCAGTAACCCGATCATCTCCTTCTGATGTTGATCCACCCTGAGTATATTTTCCATTGGGAGTCGCAGCGGCTAGAACGGTCGCTGCCGGCCAGGTGGTCAAGTATTCGAATTCCCGTCGAGGCGGGGAATTTAAGGAGACAATGACCCGTGCTCTAGGTCAGACCGGCCAAAATAGATAACAAGACATGTACAGGGAAGCAAAGGCAGCCGACGTGGCGCTGATCACATCATCCCACTCAGTGCCGACTTATCCATACAAAATATGGGGCCAGCACCAAATCCGCAATAAGGCGTGGAAATGGGTCCCTTGCGTTACTTACCCATCAGGCCTCAAAGCATATACAATGGTCCCTTACTTTATCTACCCATCCGGCCTCAAGGCATATATCAAATGGCCTCTTTCCTGTGAAAAATATTGTCATTGTCTTATTTATAGTCTCTTTCTGATAGATTAGAGTTCATTAGAGAGTCCATTAGAGTATAGTCTTATTTTTAGATGTTATTCTTCTAGATTACAGAGAACATTAGAGTGTTATCTTATTTATACTTTTAGATTACGAAGTCCATTAGAGTATTGTCTTCATTCTTCTAGATTATGGAGACCATCAGAGTGTTGTCTTTATTCTTCTAGATACGAAGTACATTAGAGTATTGTCCTTATTCTTCTAGATTATGGAGTCCATTAGAGCATTGTATTTATTCTTCTAGATTATGGAGTCCATTATAGTATCGACTCTATTCTTCTAGATTATGGAGTCTATTAGAGTATTGTCTGTATTGTTCTAGATTATGGAGCCAATTAGAATATTGTCTTTATTCTTCTAGATTACGTAGTCCTTTAGAGTACTGTCCTTATTCTTCTAAATTATGGAGCCAATTAGAATATTGTCTTTATTCTTCTAGATTATGTAGTCCATTAGAGTATTGTCCTTATTCTTCTAGATTATGTAGTACATTCGAGTATTGTCCTTATTCTTCTAGATTATGAAGTCCATTAGAGCATTGTATTTATTCTTCTAGATTATGGAGTCCATTATAGTATCGACTTTATTCTTCTAGATTATGGAGTCCATTAAAGTATTAACTTTATTCTTCTAGATTATGAAGTCCATTAAAGTGTTGTCTTTATTCTTCTAGATTATGTAGTCCATTAGAGTATTGTCTTTATTCTTCTAGATTATATAGTCCATTAGAGTCTTGTCTTTATTCTTCTAGATTATGTAGTCCATTAGAGTATTGTCTTTATTCTTCTAGATTATGTAGTCCATTAGAGTATTGTCTTTATTCTTCTAGATTATGGAGTCAATTAGTATTCTTCTAGATTATGGCTTCCATTTGAGTACTGACTTTATTTCTGCCCCAACCACATACACGGTGTTTTTATTGGCCAAAGTCATGAATGACCCCCTTCGCTTCCCCCGTGAGCCCGCAACATGTGAAAACATTACCGACATACCTGCACATACAGATGTTTTTAGATAAACCTGGGGATTCTCTGGTACCCATTTAGCAGTGATCAGGAAAACGAATTCTGGCACTACAGGGCATTGAACCCAAACCATTGTCTTGGTAAGTAAGCGAACTAACCACTAAGCCACCAGGCTCCCCTAGCTCTCCCATCATGAAAAAAGAAATGTTGCATGTCCGTTGTAGGACGTTGCTATCTACCCCAAACCCTGGATGATTTTCTAGGCTAGTTTACGTCAAGTAGTTTGCCACTGTTGGGCGCCTGGACTCGTCGCTTGTCACAGTGAGGGAAAGACTGATCGCCTCTATCTCCTGGCTCTAAGGCTACAAAATGTGAAGACGCTATCACATCACAGACCAACAACAGGAGACTGCTACATGACACATTTGTTTTCTTGTAGTTTGCCAGTGCTTTCTGAGAGGGGAGTCGACGTTGAAGCCCAACTGATCAGTGTAGGGAGCGACCCTCCCCCTCTCCTACGCCGCCATCAGCGCATGGAAGTTCAAGCACAAACGCTTTAAACACCGCGGCCACGCAAACAGTCATCTCATTATGTAGCAAGTCACAAACACATCGCTCTCATCACAGCCCACCATAGAGACTCTCGATCCATCGCCAGTTCCCCGGCCCCAAGTATCTGCATGTCCAGGGTGTATGTCAAGTACCGTGTCCACCATCTTCCGTGAACCCTGCCTCCCATTACATTACATCTTCACAATGTCTTAGTCTTCCCTCAACAAGATACGACTTCCGCGATGCTTTTCGGCTCGAAATGTGCGGCACTTCCAGCGGCTTACCGCGGACTTACATGGCGCAAAGACAACAAGAAACAAGCCGTGCTGCGAAGTCGGACAGAAACATGTTGGTCTGTTTTGATTGCCAGGCTCCACAACTCTACAACCACAACATATGTCCGACGACGTTCATTCACTTCAACCACCTTTTTCTGTCTTTGATTTTATCAACATGCCTTTGCTGAATTGAATCAAGAACCGACTTCATACAGCACTCGGGATATTCCTATATCTACTCCGTCCTCGTCTTCAACAGCCATAGAAGAAACCCAATATTAATGGTACCAGCTGTAGTCTGATAATGTGTCCGTCTGACTTTTCTTCGAATATTGATTGTCAAGATCCTCTGGTCACTCCCTGCCGCTCCATTCTATCTAGGCTATCATTATTTGTTTCTGTTCATTCACGCCATAGACATGGTCACAAAGGGCCCTAACTACATATGCCTTATCATGCACCAATACCCCAGAGAGCGGTGCAGACTCAGCCAATTTGTCCTCCTGTCGTTCCCCACCACACCAGTATGTTCTGGGGAAGGAGATCCAACAGATACTCCCTATCTTTTCCAACCTGCCTGCATATCTGCCTACCAACGTACCTACCCTTTTGTCTATCCATCTATCAACGAGTCTACCTAGTTGTATATCTATCCACTTAGTTAGCTACCTACCTGCCTGCATATCTGCCTACCAACGTACCTACCCTTTTGTCTATCCATCTATCAACGAGTCTACCTAGTTGTATATCTATCCACTTAGTTAGCTACCTACCTGCCTGCATATCTGCCTACCAACGTACCTACCCTTTTGTCTATCCATCTATCAACCAGTCTACCTAGTTGTATATCTATCCACTTAGTTTGCTACCTACCTGCCTGCATATCTGCCTACCAACGTACCTACCCTTTTGTCTATCCATCTATCAACCAGTCTACCTGGTTGTATATCTATCCACTTAGTTAGCTACCTACCTGCCTGCATATCTGCCTACCAACGTACCTACCCTTTTGTCTATCCATCTATCAACCAGTCTACCTAGTTGAATATCTATCCACTTAGTTAGCTACCTACCTGCCTGCATATCTGCCTACCAACGTACCTACCCTTTTTGTCTATCCATCTATCAACCAGTCTACCTAGTTGTATATCTATCCACTTAGTTAGCTACCTACCTGCCTGCCTGCCTAGATATTTATCTACCGACTTAGCTTCCAACCTACGTACTTATCTACCTACCTGCCTACTTTTCTACAAACTTAGCTGCCTACCTACCCACTTATCTACCTGCCTAGCCACCTGCCTGCCTATATACCAATCTACCCATCCATCTATCCATCCATAGACCTATCTATATACCTACTATCCGGACTTCATTCTCACTAGATGCCCAAGCCACATTGTGAATTCATTTTAATATTTTATTTGTACCTTTTAAAATACTTCAACAACGAAGGTATCCAGCCGTGACATAATAGAAACAAGGTGACGCCACACTGACATAAACTTGTAGACATCCGATATTACAGTGTAGGCTCTCTCTCTCTCTCTCTCTCTCTCTTTCTCTCTCTCTCTCTTTGTATTTGTGTTATTTGTGAGGATGCTCACGATAATCATCAGTGTATGTGTGTGTAAAGTGTGGGAGTTTGTTCATATTAGTTTAGTGATTGTGAGGCAGCGTGTATGTGTCTAGATGTGTGAGTGTGTTTGTGTGTGTATGTGTATGCGTGTGTATATGTATGTATGTGTATTTGCATGCATGTGTGTGTATGTGTATGTTTGTGTGTGTAAGTGTATGTGTGTATGTTCGTGTATGTATGTGAATATGTTTGTATGGGTATGTATGCATGCAAGCAATGTATGCGAGGGAGTGTGTGTTTGTATGTTATTTAATGTGTGCATTACTGTGAGAGTTTGTGCAAATGATGTAAGTGGGTGCGTGATTTTATGAATATGCGTGTGTACGTGTGTCTGTCTCATAACATGGTAATATGCATTGTTTATGTTTACAAAATCCATTTGACAATGTTTGTTTTCCCTATGTGAATGTAACATGCACAATTGATGAATGACATATGAGTGATTGGAAGAGCCGAATGTAAGACGGGCCCAATTTGTTACCCTTTGAAAATAAAAATTGTTCGTTCGTTTGTTCTCTCTCTCTCTCTCTCTCTCTCTCTCTCTCTCTCTCTCTCTCTCTCTCTCTCTCTCTCTCTCTCTCTCTCTCTCTCTCTCTCTCTCTCTCTCAATGTAAACAAAAATAAGACTACTTCTGACAAATACTTCGCAACAAAACACAATTTAGGCATTGTATAATCAAGAAAATATGACAACATAAATCGATGAAACGAAATCACAAACAATGTAGCCGCAGCAGCTAATATATGAAATAAACCTGCATACACAGACACATGAACGGCAATGTGTGAGTCAGTGAGCGAGCGAGAGACAGAGAGAGAGAGAGAGAGAGAGTGAGAGAGAGAGAGAGAGAGTAGAGAGTGAGAGACTGTGAGAGAGATAGAGACAGTGAGAGACAGTAAGAGAGGCAGAGACAGGACAGCGAGAGACAGAGACAAGACAGCGAAAGACAGTGAGAGCGACATAGACAGTGAGAGACAGTAAGAGATAGAGACAGGACAGCGAGAGACAGTGACAGGACAGTGAGAGACAGTGGGAAAGACAGAGACAGGAAAGTGAGAGAATGAGAGAGCAAAGGAGAGACAGAGAGAGCGAGGGAGAGACGATACAGTGGGAGAGACAGATACAGTGAGAGAGACAAATACAGTGGGAGAGACAGATACAGTGAGAGAGACAAATACAGTGAGAGAGACAGTGAGAGGGGCCGAGACAGTGAGAGACAGAGAGCGAGGGAGAGACAGAGAGCGAGGGAGAGACAGAGAGCGAGGGAGAGACAGAGACGGTGAGAGAGACAGATACAGTGAGACAGATACAGTGAGAGAGACAGTGAGAGGGGCCGAGACAGTGAGAGACAGAGAGCGAGGGAGAGACAAGGACGGTGAGAGAGACAGGACAGTGAGATATGGAGAGAGCGAGGGAGAGACAGAGATAGAGCAAGGGAGAGACAGAGACAGTGAGAGACAGAGACAAGACAGCAAAAGACAGTGAGAGCGATATAGACAGTGAGAGACAGTAAGAGACAGAGACAGGAAAGTGAGAGACAGTGGGAAAGACACAGACAGGAAAGTGAGAGAATGTGAGAGTGAAGGAGAGACAGAGAGAGCGAAGGAGAGACAGAGAGAGCGAGTGAGAGACAGATACAGTGAGAGAGACAGATACAGTGAGAGAGACAGTGAGAGACAGAGAGCGAGGGAGAGACAGGGACGGTGAGAGAGACAGGACAGTGAGATATGGAGAGAGAGCGAGGGAGAGACACAGACAGTGAGGAAGAGACAGAGACAGGACTGAGAGAGACAGAGACAGGACAGTGAGAGACAGTGAGAGACAATGAGAGAGACAGAGAGAGCGAGGGAGAGACAGAGACAGTGAGAGAGACAGAAACAATGAGAGACAGTGAGAGAGACAGAGACAGGACAGTGAGAGTGACAGAGAGAGGGAGGGAGACAAAGAGAGCGAGGGAGAGACAGACATAGTGAGAGACAAAGACAGTGTGAGAGACAGAAACAGTGAGAGAGACAGAGACAGTTAGAGAAAGAAAGAGAGACAGAGACAGAAAGAGAGACAGAGACAGGACAGTGAGAGACAGTAAGAGAGACAGTGAGAGACAGTAAGAGAGACAAAGAGAGTGAGAGAGAAAAAGAGAGATAGCGAGGGAGAGACAGGGAGTGGTAGAAACAGAGACAATGAGAGACAGTAAGAGAGACAGACAGGACAGTGAGAGACAGTGAGAGCAGCGAGAGGCAGTGAGAGAGAATTAGAGAGAGTGAGTAAACAGCGAGACAGTGAGAGAGACAGAGAGAGTGAGTAAGCGAGAGAGCGGGAGAATAAGAGATAAACTGAGACAGCAAGAGAGAGAGAGAGAGAGAGAGAGAGAGAGAGAGAGAGAGAGAGAGAGAGAGAGAGAGCAACACGCAGAAATGGCAAATAAACTAAGGTAAATCATCAAACAAGCCAGGCAGATGTGATAATTTGCAGCAAGCAGGTAAAAAATCACCAGCAAGCCTTGTCAAGGACACAGCAGGTCTGACCCACAATCGGCTGCCCCGTGTGCAGATGGCGGCAGGCGACCTACGCTTCGGGGAGCACGGAAGCCAGACAAGGATGAGCACAACCCTATCCGCACAAACTGTCTGTCAGGTATGGCTAATATACGCGGCAACACTCAATATCTAACACAGGGGTTATCAAACTGCGCCGGGTGCCCGCCACTGAAGCTAGAGAAGTAATGAGTCGGATAGGTCGACTTCACTCCGCCGGGCGCCCGCCACATTTATGAAGCTAGAGAAGTACTGAGTTGGATAGGTCGACTTCATTGCGCCGGGTGCCCACCACATTTATGAAGCTAGAGAAGTACTAAGTCGGATACGTCGATTTCACTGAGCCCAATCTCGCTCGGCCTGTCTCCGCAGAACGGCCAGCCGTTTCCGCAAGCACCGCACAAAGTATGAGCTTCGTAGTTTTCATTTACAGCTCTGCCTTCCACTTGTTTTTGTCCACTCAATCTGGCCAGCTGACACCAAGTTCTCTAGTTTATTTCTTCTCATAACGCGTCCAAAACACTTAAATGTCTGCGCCTAATTTCTCTAATCGGTTTACGATTTTCATTTGTTTCTTGAAGGACTTGCCCATTGATTTTTCTGTCTGTCCATGGTATTCATTGCATTTCCCCCAGAAACCACATTTCCACAACCATGAGATATTTTCAGCTGCCTACAGCTTGGAGCTGAATGCTGATGCAAGGGGCCAGTGCCAGTTTGATACTGACTGCATCATCCCTCAAGCACCGTAGCCCTATACAAATATGGAACTAGCACAATATGCTCACTACTCCTCACAACCTGTAAAAAAAAAAAAAGAGCCCATTGCTTTTTTACAGTGGGCCGGTCCACCCCCGTTTTCATTGGCCGTGGAGAGGACAGTCCTGCATCTCTTATTTTTGTCCCCTACCCCGTTCAACCTCAAAGAGAAGTTATATTAGGGTCCAACCCTGGCTCAGATTAATAATCCTGTGAGTGAGTCAGCCACAAATAGCGGCAACATGCTCAACAAATGACAGGGTTTAAAAGGCAGACACAGATAGCAGCAACATGATCAACAAATGACAGGGTTTAAAAGGCAGACACAGATAGCAGCAACATGATCAACAAATGACAGGGTTTAAGAGTCAGCCACAAATAGCAGCAACATGCTCAACAAATGACAGGGTTTAAAAGGCAGACACAGATAGCAGCAACATGCTCAACGAATGACAGGGTTTAAAAGGCAGACACAGATAGCAGCAACATGCTCAACGAATGACAGGGTTTAAAAGGCAGACACAGATAGCAGCAACATGCTCAACAAATGACAGGGTTTAAAAGGCAGACACAGATAGCGGCAACATGCTCAACAAATGACAGGGTTTAAAAGGCAGACACAGATAGCGGCAACATGCTCAACAAATGACAGGGTTTAAAAGGCAGACACAGATAGCGGCAACATGCTCAACAAATGACAGGGTTTAAAAGGCAGACACAAATAGCGGCAACATGCTCAACAAATGACAGGGTTTAAAAGGCAGACACAGATAGCGGCAACATGCTCAACAAATGAAAGGGTTTAAAAGGCAGACACAAATAGTGGCAACATGCTCAACAAATGACAGGGTTTAAAAGGCAGCCACAAATAGCGGCAACATGCTCAACAAATGACAGGGTTTAAAAGGCAGCCACAAATAGCGGCAACATGCTCAACAAATGACAGGGTTTAAAAGGCAGCCACAAATAGCAGCAACATGCTCAACAAATGACAGGGTTTAAAAGGCAGCCACAAATAGCGGCAACATGCTCAACAAATGACAGGGTTTAAAAGGCAGACACAAATAGCAGCAACATGCTCAACAAATGACAGGGTTTAAAGGCAGCCACAAATAGCGGCACATGCTCAACAAATGACAGGGTTTAAAGGCAGACACAAATAGCGGCAACATGCTCAACAAATGACAGGGTTTAAAAAGGCAGCCACAAATAGCGGCAACATGCTCAACAAATGACAGGGTTTAAAAGGCAGACACAATAGCAGCAACATGCTCAACAAATGACAGGGTTTAAAAGGCAGCCACAAATAGCAGCAACATGCTCAACAATGACAGGGTTTAAAAGGCAGACACAAATAGCAGCAACATGCTCAACAAATGACAGGGTTTAAAAGGCAGACACAAATAGCAGCAACATGCTCAACAAATGACAGGGTTTAAAAGGCAGCCACAAATAGCGGCAACATGCTCAACAAATGACAGGGTTTAAAAGGCAGACACAAATAGCAGCAACATGCTCAACAAATGACAGGGTTTAAAAGGCAGCCACAAATAGCGGCAACATGCTCAACAAATGACAGGGTTAAAAGGCAGACACAAATAGCAGCAAACATGCTCAACAAATGACAGGGTTTAAAGGCAGACACAAATAGCAGGCAACATGCTCAACAAATGACAGGGTTTAAAAGGCAGCCACAAATAGCGGCAAACATGCTCAACAAATGACAGGGTTTAAAAGGCAGACACAAATAGCAGCAAAACATGCTCAACAAATGACAGGGTTTAAAAGGCAGCCACAAATAGCGGCAACATGCTCAACAAATGACAGGGTTTAAAAGGCAGACACAAATAGCGGCAACATGCTCAACAAATGACAGGGTTTAAGAGTCAGACACAAATAGCGGCAACATGCTCAACAAATGACAGGGTTTAAGAGTCAGACACAAATAGCGGCAACATGCTCAACAAATGACAGGGTTTAAGAGTCAGACACAAATAGCGGCAACATGCTCAACAAATGACAGGGTTTAAAAGGCAGACACAAATAGCAGCAACATGCTCAACAAATGACAGGGTTTAAAAGGCAGACACAAATAGCAGCAACATGCTCAACAAATGACAGGGTTTAAAAGGCAGCCACAAATAGCGGCACATGCTCAACAAATGACAGGGTTTAAAAGGCAGACACAGATAGCGGCAAAATGCTCAACAAATGACAGGGTTTAAAAGGCAGCCACAAATAGCGGCAACATGCTCAACAATGACAGGGTTTAAAAGGCAGACACAAATAGCAGGCAACATGCTCAACAAATGACAGTGTTTAAAAGGCAGACACAGATAGCGGCCAACAGCTCAACAAATGACAGGGTTTAAAAGGCAAGCCACAAATAGCGGCAACATGCTCAAACAAATGACAGGGTTTAAAAGGCAACACAAATAGCGGCAACATGCTCAACAATGACAGGGTTTAAAAGGCAGACACAAATAGTGGCAACATGCTCAACAAATGACAGGGTTTAAAAGGCAGACACAAATAGCGGCAACATGCTCAACAAATGACAGGGTTTAAAAGGCAGACACAAATAGCGGCAACATGCTCAACAAATGACAGGGTTTAAAAGGCAGCCACAAATAGCAGCAACATGCTCAACAAATGACAGGGTTTAAAAGGCAGACACAAATAGCAGCAACATGCTCAACAAATGACAGGGTTTAAAAGGCAGACACAGATAGCGGCAACATGCTCAACAAATGACAGGGTTTAAAAGGCAGACACAGATAGCGGCAACATGCTCAACAAATGACAGGGTTTAAAAGGCAGACACAGATAGCGGCAACATGCTCAACAAATGACAGGGTTTAAAAGGCAGACACAAATAGCAGCAAACATGCTCAACAAATGACAGGGTTTAAAGGCAGCCACAAATAGCGGCAACATGCTCAACAAATGACAGGGTTTAAAAGGCAGCCACAAATAGCGGCAACATGCTCAACAAATGACAGGGTTTAAAAGGCAGCCACAAATAGCGGCAACATGCTCAACAAATGACAGGGTTTAAAAGGCAGCCACAAATAGCGGCAACATGCTCAACAAATGACAGGGTTTAAAAGGCAGACAGATCTATTCCATTCCGCCGGGTGTTATCCAACATGGCCGTATCTCATTCCCCAGGGCGGCCTGCCGAAAGCGTCGCACAAAGCACGAACTCCGTAGCTCCAGTGACGACCCCCAAGAGTCTCCGAGAACATTGCACCCGTGAACCGAACGACGTAGGCCGGAATCGAACCCACAACCTTCAGAGCGCGAGGCAGGCAGCGGCAGCACTTGGCCACGGAGACTCACATGTTCAGCAAGGTGCATGCTTCGTCCACACGAGCCTATTTGTGAAGTCGACAGAGGTCAAAGGTCACTTCCCACAGCCAGGTTCTATCCAAGAAAGAAGTCCTATCTACGCTCGGACAGCGCCCCGGACACATCCGTCTAACAGCCTCGCGACTTAATTGTCACAATTTCCAACGGTCATGGGATGTTTGCTGTGGTCACACTGCACACTACACCGATGTTTGTCATCCCTTATCCGAAAATCTAGGTATTCTGTTTCACTACCAAGAGATGAGGGGGACGCATGATATAATTAGAAACCAACAGTGTTTGAGGAAACTGCCAGGCACGTTCTGGGTAAGAGCCCGGAAACTTATGAATCAGAAACGAGGGGATATCCAAAAACAACTGGTTTAGAGGAGAAGGGGAATCCACAGATAACCCCTGAGTCAGACGGGGAGAGAATATCTACAGACAACTTCAATGTCAGATGGCAGGAAAGTCCAAAGATAATTTCTGAGTGAGAGAGTGGAAGAGAGAGAGAGAGAGAGAGAGAGAGAGAGAGAGAGAGAGAGAAAGAGAGAGAGAGAGAGAGAGAGAGAGAGAGAGAGAGAGAAAAAGAGTGTGTCTGTGTGTGATAGAGAGAGAGTGAGAGAGAGAGAGAAAGAGAGAGAGAGAAAGAGTGTGTCTGTGTGTGATAGAGAGAGAGAGTGAGAGAGAGTGAGAGAGAGAGGGAGAGAGAGTGAGTGAGAGAGCGAGAGAGAGAGAGAGGCCAAAGACAACATCCGATCTACAGACCAGGGGACACCGAAAGACAATCACAGATTTGGAGAGACAATAAAAACCATCGAAGAGCAATAAAGGCCTGGGTAATTGTTGTGCATGCATGTCGTTGGGTGTCCATGACGGTGTTATCAAACTGCTGCTTTACATGTCACAGGTACGATAACACTAGCCACTGATTGCTGGACACTGGGTGTGGTATCAGGAGGGGTTTCTTATCGTCATTCATTATTTAGTGCTGTTTCAGTACAAGAGCTCTTTCTTCTTCTTTCTTTCTTCTACGTCCTTAGCACTGACAGATTTGCATAATCGTGTTTTATAACTTTTTGTTTGTTGCAGGCTTCTCCTTCTTCCCCTCTCCAAATCTTTGCTGTCTAGTACTCTCTTTTAGTATTTCCTCGTTTCTTAGGAAACGACCAAAGCATGACAACCTATGCTGTTGTAGTAACTTGAGCATTTGGCATTTCTTCATGTTGTAAGATATACGACAACCTTGGATGTTGTAATCCTTTGAGAAATGTGTGTATTTCGTCGTGGTTTAAAATATGATAAAACCACGACAACCTTCGCTGTTGTTATAATCTGAGAACTACTCGCTCAGTTACATTTCCTACAACGTTTTCATTTGTGAATTTATTATCCAGTTGATTCTTGACATTTTTCAACATCACACCTTAAATGCCTTGACGAGTTTGTCACCACGCAAACTAGTTGTCCATATTTCACAAACATATGAAACGACTATTCAGGTATGAATACTAACAATTAATTTCCTTGTAGATCAAGTAGCGTATATCTTATGTTAGCCTCTCTCTCTCTCTCTCTCTCTCTCTCTCTCTCTCTCTCTCTCTCTTTCTTTCTCTCTCTCACACCCCCCCCCCCCCCCCCTGTGTATGTGTGTCTCTAAAAGCCCACTGTAGTCAGGAAAAGAACACAGGCCTGATCTAAAATTCTGGTGATCGTTTAAGACGGTAAGCGACTAAAATTGCCCAGTAAGTCACAAAGACAATAAATGCTGGAGGTGATTGCAACGCCCTGTAAAGGTCATGCAACTAACTGAATAGTTTTCCATTGTTTTGTGAACGACCGACGCGCACACCATTGAGAAAACCAAAGGCAGGCGGTCTCCTTCCAAATGGCCCGCGGGTGACTTCGAGCCCAATATGCAGGACTGTGAAGCTGGGTTTCCCGCTCAGAAGCCGCGGAGCCGGTGATCCACCCAAAAGTACCAATGTTTGTTATAGTTTTAAACCAATTTACGTTATAGTTTAAACCAATTTATGCTAGAGTTTAAATCAATTCATGATATAGTTTAAATCAATTTACGTTAGAGTTTAAATCAATTTACGTTAGAGTTTAAGCATTTGTAAAGTTGGTAGCTAAACTTAATCTTCAATGACTTCCACAAATGTCCCAGGTCTATGAAACCCTCACCAGCATCTGTGTTCTTGTTGAAATATCTGTATCTGTTTTCCCCAGCCCTGTCCACATAGACTCCTATATAGAAATATGATTCCGTCTCTTCATGTATTCTTGTTGAAATATCTGTATCTGTTTCCCCACCTCTGTCCACATAGCCTTATATATAGAAATATGATTCCGTCTCTTCATGTGTTCTTACATACCAGGGAGTCTCCGTGGCACTGATGTTATGCTGCCTGCCTTCCATTCTGGAGGTTGTGAGTTCAGTCCCAGTCTACGTCGTTTGGTTCACGAGTGCAATATTCTCAGAGACTCCCAGGTGTCACTGCTGGAGCTAAGGAGTTCCTGCTTTGTGGGATGCTTTCGTCAGGCCGCCCTGTGGAAAAAGACCGAGCCGCGTGGGATAAACCCCGGTGCAATAAAGTCGACCTTCTTGCCTTATAAACCGTTTACACGTATCGTCTACTTGATTCTTTAGGGTGTATTTTTAATGACTGCAGTGTTTAAAATATTGCCGGTCAAAGTTTTGCCACAAATAGGGGCAACATGATCAACAAATGAAAGGGTTTAAGAGTCAGCCAAAAATAGCGGCAACATGATCAACAAATGAAAGGGTTTAAGAGTCAGCCACAAATAGCGGCAACATGCTCAACAAATAAAAGGGTTTAAGAGTCAGCCACAAATAGCGGCAACATGCTCAAAAAATAAAAGGGGTTTTAAGAGTCAGCCACAAATAGCGGAAAATGCTCAACAAATAAAAGGGTTTAAGAGTCAGCCACAAATAGCGGCAACATGATCAACAAATAAAAGGGTTTAAGAGTCAGCCAAAATAGCGGCAACATGATCAACAAATGAAAGGGTTTAAGAGTCAGCCACAAATAGCGGCAACATGCTCAACAAATAAAAGGGGTTTTAAAGAGTCAGCCACAAATAGCGGCAACATGCTCAACAAATGAAAGGGTTTAAGAGTCACCAAAAATAGCGGCAACATGATCAACAAATAAAGGGGTTTAAGAGTCAGCCACAAATAGCGGCAACATGATCAACAATGAAAGGGTTTAAGAGTCAGCCACAAATAGCGGCAACATGATCAACAAATGAAAGGGTTTAAGAGTCAGCCACAAATAGCGGCAACATGATCAACAAAAAAAAGGGTTTAAGAGTCAGCCACAAATAGCGGCAACATGATCAACAAATAAAAGGGGTTTAAGATCAGCCACAAATAGCGGCAACAGGCTCAACGAATGAAAGGGTTTAAGAGGCAGCCACAAATAGCGGCAACAGGCTCAACAAATGAAAGGGTTTAAGAGTCAGCCACAAATAGCGGCAACAGGCTCAACAAATAAAAGGGGTTTATGAGTCAGCCACAAATAGCGGCAACAGGCTCAACAAATAAAAGGGGTTTTAAGAGTCAGCCACAAATAGCGGCAACAGGCTCAACAAATGAAAGGGTTTAAGAGTCAGCCACAAATAGCGGCAACATGCTCAACAAATGAAAGGGTTTAAGAGTCAGCCACAAATAGCGGCAACATGATCAACAAATAAAAGGGGGTTTTAAGAGTCAGCCACAAATAGCGGCAACATGATCAACAAATGAAAGGGTTTAAGAGTCAGCCACAAATAGCGGCAACATGATCAACAAATAAAAGGGGTTTAAGAGTCAGCCACAAATAGCGGCAACATGATCAACAAATAAAAGGGGTTTTAAAATTTCAGCCACAAATAGGGGCAACATGATCAAAAAATGAAAGGGTTTAAGAGTCAGCCACAAATAGCGGCAACATGATCAAAAAATAAAAAGGGTTTTAAGAGTCAGCCACAAATAGCGGCAACATGATCAACAAATGACAGGGTTTAAAAGGCAGACAGATCGATTCCATTCCGCCGGGTGTTATCCAACATGGCCGTATCTCATTCCCCAGGGCGGCCCGCCGAAAGCGTCGCACAAAGCACGAACTCCGTAGCTCCCAGTGACGACCCCCAAGAGTCTCCGAGAACATTGCACCCGTGAACCGAACGACGTAGGCCGGAATCAAAACCCCCCAACCTTCAGAGCGCGAGGCAGGCAGCGGCAGCACTTGGCCACGGAGACTCACATGTTCAGCAAGGTGCATGCTTCGTCCACACGAGCCTATTTGTGAAGCCGACAGAGGTCAAAGTTCACTTCCCACAGCCAGGTTCTATCCAAGTAAGAAGTCCTATCTACGCTCGGACAGCGCCCCGGACACATCCGTCTAACAGCCTCGCGACTTACTTGTCACAATTTCCAACGGTCATGGGATGTTTGCTGTGGTCACACTGCACACTACACCGATGTTTGTCATCCCTTATCCGAAAATCTAGGTATTCTGTTTCACTACCAAGAGATGAGGGGGACGCATGATATAATTAGAAACCAACAGTGTTTGAGGAAACTGCCAGGCACGTTCTGGGTAAGAGCCCGGAAACTTATGAATCAGAAACGAGGGGATATCCAAAAACAACTGGTTTTAGAGGAGAAGGGGAATCCACAGATAACCCTGAGTCAGACGGGGAGAGAATATCTACAGACAACTTCAATGTCAGATGGCAGGAAAGTCCAAAGATAATTTCTGAGTGAGAGAGTGGAAGAGAGAGAGAGAGAGAGAGAGAGAGAGAGAGAGAGAGAGAGAGAGAGAGAGAGAGAGAGAAGAGAGAGAGAGAGAGAGAGAGAGAGAAGCCGGCCAGAATCAGAAAGAGAGACACACACACACACACAGAAGTCGGTCAGCGTCAGAGAGAGAGAGAGAGAGAGAGAGAGAGAGAGAGAGAGAGAAAGAGAAAGAGTGTGTCTGTGTGTGATAGAGGGAGAGAGTGAGAGAGAGACAGAGAGAGAGAAAGAGAGAGAGAGAGAAAGAGAGAGAGAAAGAGTGTGTCTGTGTGTGATAGAGAGAGAGTGAGAGAGAGAGAGAGTGAGAGAGAGAGAGAGAAAGAGAGAGAGAGAGAAGAGTGTGTCTGTGTGTGATAGAGAGAGAGAGTGAGAGAGAGAGAGAGAGAGAGAGGGAGAGAGAGAGTGAGTGAGAGAGAGAGACAGAGAGAGAGAGAGGCCAAAGACAACATCCGATCTACAGACCAGGGACACCGAAAGACAATCACAGATTTGGAGACACAATAAAAACCACCGAAGAGCAATAAAGGCCGGGGTAATCGTTGTGCATGCATGTCGTTGGGTGTCCATGATGGTGTTATCAAACTGCTGCTTTACATGTCACAGGTACCCTAACGCTAGCTACTGATTGCTGGACACTGGGTGTGTTATCAGGAGGGGTTTCTTATCGGCATTCATTATTTAGTGCTGTTTCAGTACAAGAGCTCTTTCTTCTTCTTTCTTTCTTCTACGTCCTTAGCACTGACAGATTTGCATAATCGTGTTTTATAACTTTTTGTTTGTTGCAGGCTTCTCCTTCTTCCCCTCTCCAAATCTTTGCTGTCTAGTACTCTCTTTTAGTATTTCCTCGTTTCTTAGGAAACGACCAAAGCATGACAACCTATGCTGTTGTAGTAACTTGAGCATTTGGCATTTCTTCATGTTGTAAGATATACGACAACCTTGAATGTTGTAATCCTTTGAGAAATGTGTGTATTTCGTCGTGTTTTAAGATATGATAAAACCACGACAACCTTCGCTGTTGAAATAATCTGAGAACTACTCGCTCAGTATATTTTCTACAACGTTTTCATTTGTGAATTTATTATCCAGCTGATTCTTGACATTTTTCATCACACCTTAAATGCCTTGAGGAGTTTGTCACCACGCAAACTAGTTGTCCATATTTCACAAACATATGAAGCGACTATTCAGGTATGTATACTGAACATTAATTTCCTTGTAGATCAAGTAGCGTATATCTTATGTTAGCTTGCCCCCTCCTCTCTCTCTCTCTCTCTTCTCTCTCCCCCCCCCCCCCCCCCCCCCCCCGTGTATGTGTGTCTCTAAAGCCCATTGTAGTCAGGAAAATAAAAAAGAACACAGGCCTGATCTAAAATGCTGGTGATCGTTTAAGACGGTAAGCTACTAAAATTGCCCAGTAAGTCACAAAGTCAATAAATGCTGAGGCGATTGCAAACGCCCTGTAAAGGTCATGCAACTAACTGAACAGTTTTCCATTGTTTTTCTGAACGACCGATGCGCACACCATTGAGAAAACCAAAGGCTCTCCTTCCAAATGGCCCGCGGGTGACTTCGAGCCCAATATGCAGGACTGTGAAGCTGCGTTTCCCGCTAAAAAGCCGCGGAGCCGGTGATCCACCCAAAAGTACCAATGTTTGTTTATAGTTTAAACCAATTTACGTTAGAGTTTAAACCAATTTACGTTAGAGTTTAAATCAATTTACGTTAGAGTTTAAGCATTTGTAAAGTTGGTGCTAAACTTAATCTTCAATGACTTCCACAAATGTCCCAGGTCTATAAAACCCTCACCCGCATCTGTGTTCTTGTTGAAATATCTGTATCTGTTTGCCCACCCCTGTCCACATAAACTCCTATATAGAAATATGATTCCGTCTCTTCATGTGTTCTTGTTGAAATATCTGTATCTGTTTCCCCCAACCCTGTCCACATAGACTCCTATATAGACATATGATTCCGTATCTTCATGTGTTCTTACGTGCCAGTCTCCGTGGCATTGATGTTATGCTGCCTGCCTCGCGTCCCGAAGGTTGTGAGTTCGTCCCAGACTACGTCGTTTGGTTCACGAGTGCAATTTTCTCGGAGCCTCCTGGGTGTCACTGCTGGAGCTAAAGAGTTCCTGGTTTGTGGGACGCTTTTTGGCCCTGTGGAAAAAGACCGAACCGTATGGGATAAACCCCGGTGCAATAAAGTCGACCTTCTTGCCTTATAAACCGTTTACACGTATCGTCTACTTGATTCTTTAGGGTGTATTTTTAATGACTGCAGTGTTTAAAATATTGCCGGTCAAAGTTTTGTATTTACCTATTATACTGCATGAACTTTACAGAGGGTGAATACAAAACTTGGACCGGCAATATTTTCAAACACTGCACAGTCATAAAAAATACACTCTATATACTTCAGAGCATGAGAGAAGCTACACAGAAAGAAATATGGGTGCTTATGGCTTCTTATTTTCTTCTTGTGGCTCATCTGGAGCAGGCATTGGCGATGATGGCTTAGAAAACGTTGCATAACTTTTGCAAGACGTTGCAGCCAACGCCAAGTAGATGATTTTGGATAATGTTACACTCAGTAGTTTGCCATTACTTTCTGAACGAGAAGTCAACATTGACGGCCAATTGTAGATGGCCAGCCCATAGATCATGCTGCCCTAAGAGAGATGTTGAGAGCGGAGGTCTTTGACAGTGAACCCACATCGTTGTCCAGAATGAGAGACTTGGGAGTAAGAATTGGGTGGGTAAGACACAAATGCCACATCGGGAGAATGAGGGGGTCTCGTCATCCAACATAGAGCTGGCACTATTTGCCGCTGGAAGATGATGCATATGTTGTGGGTATGATCTGAACATCTATGGACTAGTCCAGAGTGCAAGGATGGTACCCCAACAGGTTAACTAAATGACCGGAGAGTCCATAGTATCTGTCCATCAAGAATGATAATGACCATGCATTTCATCCAGTGAGGTCGAACGTTTGAAGCCGTGAGTTCTAAGATGGCTGATAAGGCCTATTTTGGCTCAAAATGTTCTTTGACAATGTGGACAAAGAATACCTGGCGTTCCAGGAGGATGATCTCGTGTGGTGGTTTTTGTGTGTGGTCCAGTTCCTTTTCACAACTCTTGCGGTTCTGTTTGCTTCACAAGTGACTACACCCTTGCGTGGGGATATACGCCAGGGATTTCGGTCTTTGGCAGCAGTTTCCCAAGTGTGATGAATTCCAACAGCTTTTCGTGAAGTCATCAGAGTGTGATAGATGAAGATGGATGAAGAATGACTTGCGCGATGAAGTGGATTAAAGTGAGGAAGAGTTGCGCAATTCGTCGACCTCACTCTGTCGCCTGAGTCCATCTGAATCCAGTGGCAGGACAAGTCAAGACGACTGGAGACGAATGCAGGTGCAGTGGATGACCAGGGCGCTCTACGCACCTTGCCGTGCTCATGGGCGTTTCACAACGCTTTGTAGGTAAACGCAGTCTTGCCCGTTGAAGAATGAATCCACTACCCCCCCCCCCACCCCCCCCCCCCCCCCCCCCCCCCCCCTCCCCCGGGGTCAACACACAGGAAGTGTAAGCGCGAACGCATTTAACTTCTCGGCCACGCTGACCACTGAAGCTGATGTTGCTCGCATAATTTTCTGTTGCCCAACAGTTCACGCATTACTCACACATGCTTCTGTCCCACGTCCTCTGCTGTTAAAGACGTGTACGATTGACTCACCGTTGGATAGTCTCTGTCAGCCGGAGACATTCGCCTCTGTCCACGAACCAGATCCCCAGGATGGCTGAGGACAACACAACAAGAACATTAACATGGTAGAGTAGGTTTTAGGACTTCCATTGGTCGTCAGCATGGCCAAATGTATCAGAACGCTAGCTCTAATAATTCCGGTTTGCTGATGCCAAGGTAGCAGGTTCAACCCCTACACAGGTCAGATGGACTAACATGTTAACTTGGGGACATAAATTACAAGTACTTCAGAAGTCGGAGTGGGTTTGCCTGGTGACACTGGACACTGGTAATAGGGAAAGCTAATCCACACGCAAAAATCAGCCCGGTGCACTGGAAGTACAAACATGTGTGTGGACCACGCTTGAGTTCAAAGCGCGCGAGCGAACCCAGAAAAAAAGACTTCAAATTCCGCCACACCCTCTCCAGGATACGCAAGAATTTTGTATGGCGCGCATACACACACACACACACATTAATATGGTAGAGGAAGCTATCTTTTTCCTATCTCCCTCCCTCCTCATTTCCCCTCTTAATATGGTAGAGGAGGCTTTCTTTTGTCTCTCTCCCTCCCTCTTAATATGGTAGAGGAGGTTGTCTTTTCTCTCTCCCTCCCTCCCTCCCCGCTCTTAATATAGTAGAGGAGGTTGTCTTCTCTCTCTCTCTCTCACTCTCTCGGGTGGGTGAATGGGTGTGTAGGAGATTGTGTGGGTTGGGGGATGGGTGTGTAATGGGTGTGAGGTGTTTCTGTGAATGGGATATGTCTGTGTGGGTGGGAGTGTGTGAGTGTGGATGGTGTAAATGTGAGTAGGTGGAGGATGTATGTGTGGGTGGTGAGGATGTTTGTAGGTGGGGGATGTATGAGTGGGTGAGGAGATGTGTGGGCGGGGATGTGTATGGGGAATGTATGTGGGGGGGGGGGGGGTGTGTGGGGAGAATGTGTTTATGGGTGGAGTTTTGTGTGGGAGGGGAGATGTGGGGGAGGTGTGGGATGTGCAGGTGATTGAAGGATGTATGCGAGGATGGGGGATGTGTGTTTGGCTGGGTGGTTGGGGTGTGTGTGGGTGGGAGGGTAGATGAGAGATGCATGTGTTGATGGGCACGTGGGTGATGTGTTGGTGTGAGTTGTTGATGGATGAGTACGTGAGTGGGTGGATGTACGTGAGAGATGAGTGTATGGGTGGGGGGAGGTGTGTAGTTGTGAGAAGATGTGTGTGAGCAGCGGATGTGTGTGGGTGGGGTATATGTGGGGGGCGGGGTGTGTGTGTGGGTGGGAGGTGTGTGTTTTTGGGTTATGGGTGGGGGATATGTGTGGGCAGGTGGGGAGATGTGTTTATGGGTGGGGATGTGTGTATAGGTGGGGATGTGTAGTTGAGAGGTAGCGAATATTGGGTGGGTGAGTGGGAGTACGTTGGCTGATGTGTGTGTGGGTGGGTGGGGAAAATTGTGAGAGTGCGGGATATGTGTGTGGATAGGTGCGGGATGTGTGGGTTGGCAAAGGTATGTGTGTGTGTGTGGTTTCTACTTCTTCTTCTTCTTGGGGAAATGTGTGGGTGGGGGATCAGTGGGTGTGTGGCGGCATGTATGTACGCCTGGTTCTGTGTGAATGCGTGGAGGTATGTGTGGGTGGGTGGGGATGTGTTGGTGGCTGCGGGATATGAGGGTGGATGGGGGATGTGTCTCAAAACATGGCAATATGCACTGTTTATGTTTACAACTTTCATTTGATAATGTTTTTTTTTTCTCATGTGAATGTATCATGCCTAATATGCATTGTTTATGCTTACACAATCAATTTGACAATGTTTTTTCCCCTATGTTAATGTAACATGCACATTTGATGAATGAAAGATGAGTGATTGAAAGGGCCGAATGTAAGACGGGCCTGAGTGCCCAATTTGTTACCCTTTTAAAACAAGTCTGAACAGTCCCGTGTCTAGATATCTGAACAGTCCCGTGTCTATGTATCTGAACAGTCCCGTGTCTAGATATCTGAACTGCTCCGTGTCTATGTATCTGAACTGCTCCGTGTCTATGTATCTGAACTGCTCCGTGTCTATGTATCTGAACTGCTCCGTGTCTATGTATCTGAACTGCTCCGTGTCTATGTATCTGAACTGTTCCGTGTCTATGTATCTGAACAGTCCCGTGTCTGTGCATCTGAACAGCCCGTGTCTATGTATCTGAACAGGCCCGTGCCTATGTATCTAAAAGTCCCGTATCTATATATCTGCACAGCCCAGTCTATGTATCTGAACTGCTCCGTGTCTATGTATCTGAACTGCTCCGTGTCTATGTATCTGAACTGCTTCGTGTCTATGTATCTGAACATCCCGTGTCTATGCATCTGAACTGCTTCCGTGTCCATGTATCTGAAATTGCTCCGTGGTCCATGTATCTAAACTGCCCCGTGTCTATGTATCTAAACTGCCCCGTGTCTATGTACCTGAACAGCCCCGTGTCTATGTACCTGAACAGCCCCGTGTCTATATATCTGAACAGTCCCGTGTCTATGTATCTGAACCGTCCCGGATCTATGTATTCTGAACAGCCCGTGTCTATATATCTGAAACAGCCCCGTGTCTATATATCTGAACAGCCCCGTGTCTATATATCTGAACAGCCCCGTGTCTATATATCTGAACAGCCCCGTGTCTATGTATCTGAACAGTCCCGTGTCTATGTATCTGAACAGCCCCGTGTCTATATATCTGAACAGCCCCGTGTCTATATATCTGAACAGCCCCGTGTCTATATATCTGAACAGTCCCGTGTCTATGTATCTAAACTGCTACGTGTCTATGTATCTGAACAGCCCCGTGTCTATGTATCTGAACAGCCCCGTGTCTATGTATCTAAACTGCCCCGTGTCTATGTATCTGAAGAGTCCCGTGTCTATGTACCTGAACAGCTCCGTGTTTATGTATCTGAACAGTCCCGTGTCTATATATCTGAACAGCCCCGTGTCTATGTATCTGAACAGCCCCGTGTCTATGTATGTTTCAACATCATCATGCTGTCCATTCCGTGTCTGAATATCTGGCATCTGCTCCCCTCCCAACCATTTGTTGTTTCTCTAGCAGACGCAATGTATTCACACCATTCGTCTCTGAAACTGCTTCGTCTCTGCTTCCCACAAGCTCTTCCTGTCTGTTTCTTCACATACCAAGATTCACAGCCATACAACCTCGATATAACATTTCTGTACTGTCATTCCCACATTCAACTACATCTATTAGAAAAAAAAAGCAATTTGCACTTTGCTCTCGATATGAGCTGCGCTAGGAAAATGGTGATAACCCCATATTTGCACAGATCAATCGGCACTCGAGAGGTGAGGTGGTCAATATCACACCGTCCACTTTTACTTCTCGAAACATTTTCTGGTACCTATTTTATCCTGAGTCGACCTGGCTGCCCAGGATATTTAAACACATTCGCTTCAATGCAGATCTGAACATATGACCATCGGGTGAAGTGGCAACAATGCCAGCCACTAAGGTACCGCGGCTCCCAATGACATCTGTGGTCTAGAACACATCTGTTGCCCGTTAGAGGTTCTGCTCTGTACTCCCAGGAGACCAGAGCCCAATGTCCATCCATCCAGAACTGGAGTCCAGTCTCTGAATATGTATGATAGATCTAAAGAACGTGACCAGGAGTTAAGGTACCTGTCTCAGATGTGCAACTTGAAACATGTCACAGGCTGAGATGATACAGGTGTGCCGACACCCACCTACCAGCACATTTGTTTTGCTTCGACAAAGGTTCTCTGATTCAAGAGTGAGGTTTGTGTGCACGCATGACTGGTTTATTTTTAAATCCGACACCTGGTATAACAACAAAGAACTAGTCATGAAGCAGGAACCTGCAATGAGTCTGTTATGTGGTCGCACCATCACATTCGGTAGGCCTGAACGCACACAGGAATAGGTGGCCTCTATTTCCCCCTCTTAGCGGACGATGAGTACAAGAATCGAACCCTCTCCCAACGGCGCTAGTGACACTATCAGAGTAGTCTCTGCCGTGCCAGCTGACACCCGACATGACGTATCGCTGTCTGTAGGTCACTTGGACAGACAGGCTAATTTAACAAAAGAGGAATAGAACCAGACACCTACCATCTTCCATATCATCCGACAGCTTCTTATACAACAGAAAAGGCGTGTTGAGATGGAACTCCACCTGGCTGGTCAGTGGCTGGACCAGGTTGTTGAGATCCTTCCTGTTCAGTATCATTAAGCCATATGCGGGTCTTGCTGACCTGGAACACAAACATCAGGTGAACAGTTATATGTAAGTGTTATATTTTGTTTCTTTCTCGTTCACTCGGATTGAAGTCGAGCATAGTCCATAGTGGACTGATTTTTTGCGCGTGGGCCATTAAGCGAACCCACACCGACTTCTGGGGTGCTTGTAATTTACGTCCCCAAGCCAAGGACGAGAAGTAAGCAGCTGAACTATGTAGGAGTTGATCCCACTACCTCGCCATCCGCACACCTGAAGTTTAAGAGCGAGCGTTCTTATCCATTCGGCCATACTGGCCTCCATCGTCCGTGTGATATCGGGGCCCGTAAGGGAAGCAATGAATCACAGATGACAGTGCATGCAGCAAAAGGCGACTCAGCGGAGTTGCCTGAGACTACCTAATACCATGGAAGACTGTCCCCGCAAGAGCTAACCGTCTACACTGGATGTACAGTGAGATAGTTGAGGGACTATACTCCATTGTGAACGAACGAACGAACGAACTTTATTTTCGAAGGGTAACAAACTGGGCACGCAGGCCCGTCTTACATTGTGAGATGAAAGGAGGAGGGAGAGGCGGTGGAGGGAGGGAGAAAGAAAGAATGAAAGAACAAAAGGGGGAGAAGGAAGTAGAAGAGATAGAAAGAAAGAAAAAAAAAGAAAGTAAGAAAGAAAGAATGACAGAAAGAAATCAAAAATAAGAAAGAGAGCAGATGGAAGAAGAGAAGAAAAATAAAGCAATAAAGAAAGAAGGAAAGAAAGAGGATCGGTTGTTCAGCATCTAAAGTGCGCTTGTCACTTTTCGCCAAGCAGTTGTGGGAGAGTCGTTAAGCTGATCAGTAGAGCATTAGTTATGACCACAATCAGTATGACTACAGAAGTGTTGATGGTAATTATAACTACAGAAGTGTCGGCGGTCAGTATGACTACACAAATGTTGACGGTCAGTATGACTACACAAATGTTGGCGGTCAGTATGACTACAGAAGTGTTGGCGGTCAGTATGCCTACAGAAGTGTTGGCGGGCAGTAAGACTACAGAAGTGTTGATGGTAATTATAACTACAGAAGTGTTGGCGGTCACACATCTGTCTTATCGTGGTGGCGGACGTTACGAAAGGTCCGAGACAGGTGGGTGACGGTATGTTTACGGGAAGTAATGCGGCCAGTGTGATTCTACCACATCACCCATACAGCGTCATTTATTTACACAATATTTTGGCTTCATAATCGACTACAGTGACGATTGTTCAGAATAGTCAGTATTCAGTTGGTCATAGTAACGCAAGAGATTAAGCAGCACTAAGAACTTATGGCACTACACCAGCAAACACAATACAGTACATTTATTTGAGAACATGCATCTTCTCCGTTGCAACATACGAATTTGAGTCATGGACTATTATGCAATCACCAAAGAAGAGAACTGACTATTCCCATCGTGAATGTTGCAGAAAAGTTTTAGAATATCGTGGACGAAGAAGAAAATTGACCCTTCCCAAAGTACATGTTACAGAACAGTTCTTAGACTAACGTGGACGAAGAAGAAAATTGCCCCTTCCCAACGTACATGTTACAGAACAGTTCTTAGAATATCGTGGAAGAAGAAAAAAATTGACCCTTCCCAAAGTACATGTTACAGAACAGTTCTTAGACTAACGTGGACGAAGAAGAAAATTGACCCTTCCCAACGTACATGTTACAGAACAGTTCTTAGCATATCGTGGACGAAGAACAAAGTACATATTACAGAACAGTTGTGAGAATATTGTGGACGAAGGACACACAGCTGACATTCTACGAGATCTGGACATGGAAGACAACTGGAATATACTCAGCGCCAGGTCTCGAGAACTGAAACTCTTAAACGACAGTGGCTTAGAACGAACAGTGATTAAAAAAAACATGCTTCCTTGACGAATAGGCAACGATCGACCACTACGAAGATGGACATAGGACATTGCAGAGATCATGAGCATGAAAAATACACGAGACAGGAGAAGTGGCAAGTGATCGAGAGTCTTGTCGCAAGTCAATGACTATAGAGACGTTCTGCGAAGAACATGCTATCTGAGATTGTATCACCAGATACGCTGTGTTGCCATTTCACATTCACTTGGTAGAAGCTCTCCTCCAACTCCAGTGCTGATCAAACTTGTTCCATGCGAAGACGCGAATGTTATCACCGTTTACAATCTGGTATTTTTATTTCACACTTCATATCCACCCACGCATCTAAGAGTCCTGAGAGGGACATGCAGACATCTGACGATCTGACACCCTTCTGTTGGTTATGATCTCTCCATGAAACGTATTACAGCTTACTAACATTACCCATGCAGGCGTCAGTGATAAAATAATCACCTTATGTCCTCCCTTGCAAACGACTCCTTTATCAAACTCAAAGCGTCTCCTTCACCACTGACTACAGACCCAGAAGCGAATCACATCTGTGCTTGCGATCTGCGCTTTGGGTTTCACATTAAATATCCGGGTACGAATCTACCCTTTCGCTCAAAGACGTCAGTTCTAGCGATGAAACTACCTACCTGGAATGAGGCATCGCATTAAGACACCGCGAGCAATTTTCAAGAAGCAGTCGGCAGTTTTTAACCATCTTTCGGTCGGTAAAGATATTAGAGAGACAGAAAAAAAAAATAGCTGACGTCAGTCGGAAGACAAGTGTAGACAAAACTGAGATGATATTGTCGCTGGTAAAGTGCAGCTGATGTATACAAGGGGATTTTGTTTGTAAGCCAACCGTTGTGTTTGCGTGATCCTTGTACCATGTCTGAATTCATCACATAAAGTCAGCTGTACATAATACTGTGTTCGTGCGATCGTATACACTGAGGAATAATATGTGTGACCCCAAGTTCACGTTAATTACTGTGCATTGCTGTGGTAAATGTAAAGAATATTTAAAGGCTTTACACTTTACATCCCAGCGGAAGTATCTGCCAGGAAGCTCAATATCTCATCCCACCCAGCAACCGGGAACGCGGGTCGGTGGGGTGTCATGATGGAAGCATCAGTAATCATAATGAGTTCTCAGCTAATCTCTGACTCCAAAAACAACCTGATCTAGCGTGGACATACCAAATCCTGCCCAGTTTGTAATGTTATTAGTCCAGGATTTTCACTGTCTTTCTCTTCTCCATTTATTCTCAACTGTTCCCTGGAGGATTACCTTGAGGTCGTGACGATTGACAGGCCCAAACCAGGCACACTTACGACAGACAACACCGGTTCTAAATGACCTAAGAACATTCATTTGTCTCTAACTCATGCATCTGTTTTGGCGATAGGATCGCCTGTGTATAAATATGTTTAGACTAACGAAGCAAATAAAGCAAGGCTATATGGTCACAATATGAGCTAGAGTACCCTACCCAGGAAAGCAGGAAAAGAGGTGGTCAAAAACTACATCACAAGACATGCAAGCACGATGGCCATTCGGACATTATGCAGAAAACTGAAGATAATTGCTGAGAATAGTTGGCGGGCGGGCGGGCTTGGATGATCAGATGACTTTAATGTCACTGTTAGCGTTAACTTATTTCTCTCCCTCCCTCCCTCTCCCTCTTTGTTTGTCTGTCTGTCTGTCTGTCTCTCTTTTCGAAATATGAGATGGTGTCAGCCTTTCCTTTCAAGCAATGTTCAGAAAAATTCTTTAAAAAAATATAAACTACACATTTTTATGCGGATGATTCGAACCCAGAGATCCCCCTCTCGGCGGACGCGTTGGTGTAATGGTTCGGATATTACGCAGACAATGACACCAGGGCGGCGGGACCAGGACTCGGTGTCAGCTCTCGACGTTCACTAGGGAACAAGAGACTGAGCACCTATTCCTCCATGCACTCAGACATACCAAACTAGATGGCCTTAACACTGCACATACCCACGACAGGCTCTGGCTACAGTTCTAAAGTTTTCAAAACAATATCCACATAACAATGTATCCTGTTGGAGAATGTAAACACAAACGCCATAAACAAAATATTGCACGATTTATTGCCTGGCATATTTCGCTGCATCTCGTCGGGTGTCTACTGCACAATTACATATCATATGCAATGAATAAATGAATAATACTTTGGCTAAAATACTAAATCCTGTTGTTTTGTTTGTTTGTTTGTTTATCATCTACTCTCTCCAACATTTCTCCTTCTCTGTCTACATCATGGGTCTCCCTCTCACAACAATGACTGTCTGGAGCTCTGTTGTTTATTTCTTGTCTTAACCACCTACCGATGTTAAAGCTCCGCCAACAAACAGGTCATTCTTGGAGGCGTCTTCATTTATAGACCGGAACTAGAAACAATACAACAAAAACATCATTATTGGAGGCATTAACGTTTATAGACCGAAACTAGAAAGAATACAACGAACACGTCATTCGTGGAGGCATCAACGTTTATAGACCGGAACTAGGAAAAAAAAATACAACGAAAACGTCATTCTTGGAGGCATCAGCGTTTATAGACCGGAACTTTAAAAAAAAAGAAGAAGATGGGATCTCCGTGGCGAAGTTGTCAATCCTTTTGACTCGGGTTAGAATAAAGACCACGCCTGTAACAGACACGGATTAAGGTTAGTTGCATGTACTTTACAGGTCGTTACAATCACCTCCAGCATGTTGGCAATTTTCCAGGCAATATTAGATAAATAGTTAGCCAGTGCTTTCTGAACAGTCGGCACCTCATACCACAGAAAACAACGCAAAGCGGTCTGCTTCCAAATGGCCCGCAGTTGATTCTAAACCCTGACATCGGTGTGTCGGGGAAGTATGACGCTCTCCTTCACGTTCCCCACAGCCATAGAGCGGGTTTAGAGACAAGGGCGCGTTGATAAAATCATCACCATCAAGTACCATCCCAGCTGGCGTAGGCGATCGTGTCTCTCCACATATCTCTGTCTTTGGCGTTCTGAATCAACTCTACGCTGATATTCCTCCATGCCACCGTCTCATTCCATCCAGCATCATTTCTCTTGGTCGGCCTCTGCCTCTCTCCCCCTCGATCTTTCCAGTCGTCACGATGTTCTCCAATGCCATTCTTCTCATCACATGACCAAAGAAAGCTGTTTGTCTCTTTCTTATTGTTGTATACAATGTTCTAGCTTTATTGACCTCTTTCAGGTAACTGTCGTTAGTTACTCTGGCAGTCCAAGGAATTTGCAACCTTCCTCTTAGGAACCAACCATATCTCTGCCGCTTCCAGGTTCTTCTTAATTTCATTACTAAAAACAAAGTTCTATACACGACTGTTACACAAGAGCTTTTCCATTCTACTATTACCCGTACCCCGTTCAACTTCAGAGAAGTTTCATTAGGGTCCATCACCTGGTTGAGATTAATAATCCCAAGACTGAGTCAGCTACAATTAGGATATTAATTAGAAGGTGATAGTTGTCCAAAGGGGGTAATGGTATTTCACAAGAGCTAAAACCTGCAAGATTTCAATATGTTTACCTGAAGCAAATAACCACGTGGAATATCAAGGGAAACCACCACATTATCATCCCAGAATAAGTTTATGAGCAGGTCATAAATCTGTAAACGAGGAGTGTCATGTATAGAAAGTTAATAATTGTCTTTAGATTGAATAACCCGACGTGGCATTGAACAACCATTATTCTCAATCACTGAAGAAAATAACTATTAGTCTCTTTCCTGAATGAAAATACCGGTGCGAGAATTTCACATCACTCTCATTTGTGGATACAAAAAAAAAAAAAAAATTAAACACTTCGTATAATAAAACGTATAATAAAACGTAGAATTGATGAACGGAAATAACCGCATCAATCACACATTATTCCCATGCGTACATAATTACCACATGAACATATCTTACTTCTGGGGGTAAAAAAATACATGTACACACAACAATATTTCTTATTTATGGCGGTATAGAGCACATGAACACATGTACACATAACACTTATTTATGACAGCACAGAACACATTACACACAATACTATTCTATTTATAGCGTTACTGAACACATGACCACATGTGCCCACAACACATCTTATTCATGCCGACACAGAACACATATGCCGACAACACATCTTATTTATGGCAGCACAGAACACATGTACACAAAACACTTATTTATGACAGCACAGAACACATTACACACAATACTATTCTATTTATAGCGTTACTGAACACATGAACACATGTGCCCACAAGACATCTTATTCATGCCGACACAGAACACATATGCCGACAACACATCTTATTTAAGCCAGCACAAAACACATGTAGATATAACACATCTTATTTATGGCGGTACAGAACACATGTAGACACAACACATCTTATGTTTGGTACAGAACGCTTGTACACATATCAACACTTCACGGGCTGTAGAGGGCTTAATGTACAACACCAAAATTAGCGCGAGTGAAAGAAAAACTAACCGTACCTCATCACAATTCTTGTGTGAAGAGAAATACAGACAATAACAGGCAATTAGTGAGCAGATACTCAGAGAGAATAATAAGAAAATGTAAGTAGAAACACAGAGACAATAACAGCAAAGAGCAAGCAGACACACAGAAACAATAACAGACGATGAGCAAGTAAATACAGAGACGATAAGAGGCACACAGCGAGTAGATACACACAGATACCAGCAGACAGCGAACAAGTAGATACACCGAGAAAACGGGCAAAGAGCAAGTCAATACACAGAGACAATACAGAGAGAGCAAGTCGATACACAGAGACAATAGACAAAGAGCAAGTCGATACACAGAGACAATAGACAGAGAGCAAGTCGATACACAGAGACAATAGACAGAGAGCAAGTCGATACACAGAGACAATAGACAGAGAGCAAGTCGATACACAGAGACAATAGACAGAGACAATAGACAGAGACAATAGACAGAGAGCAAGCTTGCTTGTGTTCGCTGGCTGTGATCTCCAGCGCGAAGTTCTGTATGTCGGATGAAGACATCCTGTTGTCCAACATCAGTGTGATGTCATACAGGACCTGAGGTTTGCGTGAGTATCCGTTGTCCCATGTCTGGCTTATTGGTGTGCAGACTGGTGGTTCCTCGCCGTGCAGGCAGACACTCTCCGACTTCGGAGGAATCAACGATCCTATTGACTTCAGCCAGGACCCCGAAGGGACCTGTTGCCCAGGACGCTCGACGAGGACGCGTCAACTAGGTCTTGGCCAGTATAGAACCCAGCCCTGGTGCCTTGGAAACACCTCTGCGTCCCCACAGAAGAGCAGTAGATACATGCGACAAATAACAGACAAACGAACAAGTAGATACACACACACAACAGACAAAGAGCAAACGGATACACAGAGACAAAAGACAAAGAGCGGGTCGATACACAGAGACAAAAGACAAAGAGCAAGCAGATACGCAGAGACAATAAAAGCAAAGAGCAAGCAGATACACAGAGACAATAACAGACATAGGGCAAGCAGATACACAGAGACAACGGACACAGAACAAGTAGATATACCGAGATAACGGGCAGAGAGCAAGTCAATACACAGAGACAATAGACACAGAGCAAGTCGATAGACAGAGACAATAGACAGAGAGCAAGTAGATACATGGGAACAATAACAGACAACGAACAAGTAGATTCACAGAGACAACAGACAAAGAGCAAGTAGATTCACAGAGATAATAGACAAAGAGCAAGTAGATTCACAGAGACGATAGACACAGAGCAAGTAGATTCACAGAGACAATAGACAAAAGAGCAAGTAGATTCACAGAGACGACAGACAAAGAGCAAGTAGATTCACAGAGACAATAGACAAAGAGCAAGTAGATTCGCAGAGACGACAGACAAAGAGCAAGTAGATTCACAGAGACAATAGACAAAGAGCAAGTAGATTCACAGAGACAAAAGACAAAAGAGCATGTAGATACACAGACAGACCCAACACACAAACACAAAACATATGTTTATTTATCGTCTCGAGCTATCTGTGATAATTATCGAGGGAAGGGAGCAACTGTAAACTCCCTAGCTGTTTACACACGTTAGGCTGCCAAACCCCCTGTAGTCAGTATCTGTTAATTTCATTTCATATTTCTTCTACCAGGCCCAGTAAATCACTCCAGCGCGCGGGCGCCCGTGAGCGATGCACGTAGAATCCCCAGGCCATGCCCGGTTGATTATTTCTGTAAGCGACAGCCAGTGTTGTTTACAGACAGGCGGCACGAACAGTGCAGTGCCGTACATCTCCTGAGCTAATAAAATGCAGCAAACTTAAGGAAGCGTTGATCAATTTATTTCTGTGTCCCTCTCTGTAATGTTATCTAGTCTGGCTGGTTTACGGTGTCCCGGAGTCATTGTATCCCAGGTAAGATTTTCTACGGCAAACAACAGAAAGCTGGAGGTAATGAGAAGTAAACGCACGTATTGATCGCTTTCCTAGCAGCAAAGGACAGACTTAGAGATGAATAAACACGCTAGACAATACAGAAGTTGAAAAGAATAGGCAAAGTGGGATTCAAACCGGCCGCTTCCAAATGACAAGAATGCCTCGTAAAAGGAACAGATAAACTTCGACTTCCGGCCACCTAGCCACTCGACTGAAACAGGTCACTTAAACCAGTTTTTTTTTTAAATAGCTAACTTTTGTGTCCATCTCTCTTTCCAAGTGCATGATAAGAATAGGATGGGCAACTGTTCTTCCTGGCGTTTTGTCATTTCCTTACAACACCAGGCTTATCCATCCAGGCCTTTTCCACCTCACAATTCCACCAAGGTGGCTGCTCCCAGCTTTTTTTCCGGCCATGATGATTCCTGCGCTTGTCACGCATTATTTTACTCACCACATCTTGCCCTGAACTGTCATGCTTGAAGGTCTTGACTGTTGACTTGTGCTGCCAGTACTGCCGTTCTCCACCAATATGCTTCAAGGGTGGTGGTCGCTGCCATGGTGCCCTAGGACACCCCATCTACATACTGTAGTGAGTGAAGGAGTAACCACCGCCAGGTCAATAACACTGTCCTCATGACTTTGGCGACTTGCTGTCGTGGTGACACAGCCAATGGTGATACAAACGAAGTCACTAGTTTCAAGTTCCGCCTTGAGCTCCTCCCCCTGTGTGTTGGAAGAAATGGTACCCCATGATGTGCCTTTAGCGTTGAAAACGCCGCAGAAAATGACATTCTCCTCATGACATAATATGTCACTCAGACACTGCCACATCTGGGAATCCACACTCGTGTTACAGGCATAAACATTAACTAACACGAATGGTAGACCGGACTTCTAACAGCCTGTATTTGTATCTCGTGACTGTCCCATCTGGACATGTCCAGCTCTGAAGTCACTATGCACTCACGAATCAGAATCGCCATTCCCAGGGGTCGCCTGTTGTAATAACATTTGAAGCCGGCTATAAGGAGTGAATTAATACCCAGTCTTGTCTCCTGAAGCGCTATTATATCTTTTCTGTATGCCAGGCATTCCAAAATGGGGCCTCGCTGTTTTGCGCTGGCAAAGTTCCGATATAGAATACGCGTGTTCTTGAGGCCCAGACGGTCGCATTTTCGCCGGTAACGTCTGGCTCCAGCTGTTTCCCCTGTGGTGTACGTCGTGAACCTCGTCTAGCCGGTGGTTCGTTTACCCTTTGTACGGGGTACAAACGCTGGTCTGCCACGGTGAAGAAAACCAAAAACACTACACATCACTAGTGCACTACACAGTAAACTAAAAGTGCTGCGAAAAACACTCAGGATTGATTCGCACAGATGCATAAAACTCCGTAGCACCGGCGAAAATCTTGAGAGTAAACTCCTTGTTTACATCCTAGCGCAGAAATTACACGCACGAGATGAAATTTTCCATCTCCTATGTGAAAAAAGAGCGGTTTCAATATACACAACAGCCCATCGCCATCTTGACCGGAAGTCATCAATCGTTTGAGCGTTGTTCTGGTACACATTATCCTTGAGATACTCCCGTAGACAAAAATCTAGGGGGTTCAAGTCAGATGAATGCGGTGCCCACTCCAAGTCACACTTCATGCTGATCAGTCTCCCCAGAAATCGCTCTCTCAGCCAGGATAGACAGTCATTTGATGTGTGTGGGGTGGCCCCATTCTTGCTGGAACCACTGTTGATCTCGATCCAATTCTCTACATCGTTCCAATGACGCCCAAAACTTAAAATTTTTTTTTTACTGGTTCCGTTTTGTTTTTGGGTCACCACGAGGCTATTAGAGATATGTGATGCTAGCAATATCGCACAGACACCCTTTATTTCCCATGTAATTTTATGGCACCAATGTTAGGCCAAGAAGTGGGGAAAAAAAGTCCGCCTCCATGAGGAATCAGCCACATGACCGCCGGGATGGCAAGCAAATGTCGTAGCCATTGCACTACCGGGGGTTCGCCGTGAACTGTTTGGTCTTCGCATATTCTAGGTTAATAGCACACTGTGGTGGGGTAATCAATTCAATGACATTCCGCTGGTGAAGACTTGGGGAATTAGATGAGATGTGGAGACTTGAGGCAAGAAATGGGATGTGAATAATCGAGACAAGAAATAGGATGTGAAGAACCGAGACAAGAAATGGGATGTGAATAATCGAGACAAGAAATAGGATGTGAAGAACCGAGACAAGAATGGGATGTGAATAATCGAGACAAGAAATAGGATGAGAAGAATTAAGGCAAGAAATGGGATGTGAAAGACTTGAATATCACTGAGGGGCCCAACGCCATTTACGTGGATGGACTCAGTGGCTGGATAGAACGTAATGCTCGGTACACTGAGACATGTGGAATGTCTTTCCACCCAAGAAGTCAACATGACAAACAAGCCGTCGTGAAATAATTAAGTCGATCGAATGACGCAAACATCGCAGCTCCGCGGCGAACACACAACGCCCTACATCGGGCGAACACAGAAGTAGCATATTCACACAGTTAATAAGACTCCTTCTCATCGTCGGTGTTTCCAATAAACACATGTTTACACGTTGCTCACATTTTCTATCACCGCCGGAATGTTTGCCCCAGAACCGGAGTTGACACAAGTACCGTGTTTATGATCTTTACCGCGCCTAAACAAACTTTAACTGGAGTAACTGGAGTTGGCAGTGCTGGTAAACGTCACACTGGCCGCCTTTATGCTCCACAATATATTCTGGTACTCACTTTACGTAAATTAGGCCGATCTGGGAGCCTAGGACAATGTTAAAAAATAAAAATAAAAATATAAATCCCCGCCTCTAGGGAGATTCGAACACCGGACTAGAGAGCTGACATGCTAGTCACCGGACTTCCACGGCCTGCATGATGATAACTCGAAGTGACTTGAGCTGATAATTAAATAAACAGGAACAGACGGCACTAGCCACGCCCATCTGTCAGCTTAACCGACATCTTTGTGGGGGATTTTGGGTGATTTGTCGTACGGCTAACGTAGTATCACTGCTCTTTACCGATTTTGCCAGCTGAGCTACTAGCAAGAGAAATACAATCTCGTGTATTCATCGACGCTCATAGTGAGTAAAAGAAGAAGTATAGATCAGACGACACAATAATCTACATACAAATTGAAAGCTATAGGCACATTGAAACTCGAGGCTCCTCTTTATTCTTCTTTCACTCTTTATCCCTTTTCTTTCCCCAGGGCTTAGGCCCTTAACCTACTCACTCCAGGCGCTTGCCTAAAATTGGTGAAGACTTCATACCCCAACGACAGTATCTGCTCTGGGACCACATTTGCCTTAAAAACATGTTGTATGACCTTTGCAGGACGTTGTGACCAACCCCAGGTTGATATTCCAGTCAGCTTTAAGTTCAGTATGTTTCCGTCGCTTTCTGAGCCAGAAGCCAGTCTATAAGTCCAACTGAATGCCGGTGTAGCAGTTGAACCACTTACTAGTTTATAAGGCAGCCACGCTGAACACTAGTCGAAAAGTCAGCTAACACTGACATAGAAGACAGGAGAAACTACACCACCACAATAATAACCTACGCTGATAAAGCAGGTTGAACGAGGTGGAAGGGTTTCCCCCTCTACACATCGGATCGGACGTCTAATGCAAACTACGGAACATAAAAGTGCCTAAAAAAATCACAAACAGCTAATAAAATACTGGGTTTGATTGCGACGTCCCGTAAAGGACATGCGTCAGGATTCGAATCTGCCAGACATCTCCCCTAACCCACCGCCCAATACATGCATTTGAAGGGGAAATACGGTAACATGCACTTGTACCGCGAGCGCTGAAGTGTTGAAAAGCAACTGCTGCTTAATCTGAAAAACAAATCTGTTATTAAATAAACACAGACAACAAACAGGAGACAAGAAACATAACTAGCTGGTCGTGAATTCCCCTCTGAACATCACCATTTGTTCCCCAACCCAAGTGGTATCCATAACAAGAACAACAACATGGGCAGCAACATAAGCCTTACACCACTTCGGAGTCCACTAACCAACAATGTACTGTGGCTAGCTAATCTTTATTAAAACAGGTCACTATTATTATAAAAGAGGGTCGTTGTGATATTTCAAAGAAGGAGAACTGCCTGCAAACACAGTCTGTTGGGCTGCTCCGTATTCCATGCTGCAGGCAAGGTATTGGGTCGCCAACAACATAAGGCTGTAAGTTTACCAGCCTTCCCCTTCCCCGCGCTGATTACTGCATCACATGTGACCTATGAATGAAAACGATCTCCCAGAAACAAACGATGACCTTCAATACAAATGAAGGAAGCCACGTGATTTACAACCAGATCATTCCAACACTGGTTATCTCAATCCGGGTGGAGAATCCAAGACGCGCTGGGGTGTCCCATGGCTGGAGGTAACAATCATCTCTCTCTCTCTCTCTCTCTCTCTCTCTCTCTCTCTCTCTCTCTCTCTCTCTCTCTCTCTCTCTCTCTCTCTCTCATACATAATCATTCTCTTCCATAATCTCTCTCATACATGATAATTCTCTTCCATAATCTCTCTCTCTCTCATACATAATCATTCTCTTCCATAATCTCTCTCTCTTTTACACATAATAATTCTCTCCCATGACCTATCTCTCAAAATTTCTCTATTCTCTCGTGATATTTCTCTTATAATTTCTCTATCTCGTAATGTCTCTCTCATTCTCTCCCCCCACCTCTCTCTCTCATAATCTACCTCTCACAATTTTTCTCTTCTCTCGTAACATCTCTCTCTCTCTCTCCCACAATCTCTCTCATCTGTTTTTCTATCATAATCTATGTCTCAGAATCCCCCCCCCCCTCTCTCTCTCTCTCTCTCTCTCTCACACACACATACACACAATTTATCTGTCTTCTCTCTAGTAATATCTTTCCTATTCTCCCTCTCTCATGCAAGCTCAAAGTAACCCAACACAACCGACACCGCCGTGGTACAGTGGTTAGCGAGCTTGTCTGCTAAGACAGGGGTCCAGGTTCAACCCCCCCCCCCAACCCCACAAAGGGAAGATTATGTCTCCCACCAATACGGCTCTGGTGTCGACCAAGCCTCATCAAATCAGTTCCAGACAAGACGGCGAGGAAAGGAATCGGATACACCCGCCTCATCATGTTATGACCTAGGATATGTGAAGGTAGGATGTCAGCTTGCCCAATGACTAGTGGTCCCTGTGGGTCGCTGATGAAGGTCCCTTAAACATGGGACAATATGTTAATAATGGTAATATCCGTTTAGTAGCTTCGTCTCCCGGCAACCCATATTGTTAGATCTCGCCCACCACTCTAGGTGTGCGCGTGCGTGTGCCGTGTTTGTATGTGTGTGTGTGTACACACCGCGCGCAGGGACTACACTTTACATCAAGCTAGACTTTCAACACAGTATTATACTCTCCTATGTATCCGAAATGTATTTTTTGCCGATTGAATCATTAGTACTACTCTTTTCCATGACATTTAGCCAGCGTGTCTCCAAACTAAAATATCAGCGACAATACTCATTCTATCCGCAAGTTGTTGGCCCCTATCTCTGCACAATAAACGAGTTTTATTTTGATCATTCAGCAATAATACATTTCCAGACTTATCTTTCCAAAGAAGTAGTCAGACAGGCGCGGTACAAGAAGAAGCCGACGAACCCCGCCAGTGATCACACCGACAGACCTGCCTCTAATCTAGACAAATATGAGCACGATCTTCATACAACCACGGCAAAGACACCGTGACGGACTCGCGGCATCGACACTAAAGCGAGGCCTGCACGTGCCAGCAATTCGCGGTTATTGGTACAACTGAACACGTGACCTGGCAGATCCTGAACCGCGCCGTGTTGACTTTGTCGTTCTCTCATTCACCGGATATATTCGTCTTATCCATAATTATCCACCGTTCACGCATGTGTTTACTGGGGGACAGTTAGCGTGGTGGTTGAATATTGTGCTTCTATTGTGTTGGACATATAGATAGGACAAGCACGGAGCTTCACCAACATGCTAATGCCCCTCTTGAGAAGGTAAGACAGAGTACACGGCACAAAGATTGTTCTGAAGTCTATTTACCTGACACGCGTGGAAGATTGACACACGTGGAATGACTGACACACGTGGAATGACTGACACACGTGAAAAGACTGACATACGTGAAATTATTGACACACATGGGGGAATGGTCGACATTCGTGGACTGACATAACGTGGAATAACTGACATAACGTGGAATGACTGATATAACGTGGAATGACTGACACACGTGGAATGGCTGACACACGTGGAAAGACTTGACATACGTGGCATAAAAGGAATGACTTATGTGGACTGATTGACATAAGTGTAATGACTAATATATGTGGAATTATGGACATACTCGGAATGATTCACATAAGTGGAGTGACTGACATATGTTGAATGACTGACACATGTGCAGCGACTGGGACACACAGAAGAGACCGACATACGTGAAATGATTGAAATACCGGGAACAACTGGAGCATGCAGCATGAATGGCATACATGAAATTATTGATATACATAGAATGGTTGACATGTAGAATGATCACCAGCCGTGGAATTAATGATATAGTTTTATTATTAGCACTTGGTATAATTCACATTCACAGAATAATTGACATACAAGGAATAATTGACATACAAGGATTGATTGACATACATTTAAGGTTTCAACTATATGTAATGACTGGAAGGTGAGAAAGACATATGATGATCGAATGACGTGGAATGACTGACACTAACTGACTGGTTGAATTTTGTGGAATAACTGACACACATGGAATGATGGAAAACATGTGGTGACTGAGTTACGTGTGGTGGCTGAGTTACGTGTGGTGACTGAGTTACGTGTGGTGACTGAGTTGCGTGTGGTGACTGTGTTACGTGTGGTGACTGAGTTACGTGTGGTGACTGAGTTGCGTGTGGTGACTGAGTTACGTGTGGTGACTGAGTTACGTGTGGTGACTGAGTTACGTGTGGTGAGTGAGTTACGTGTGGTGACTGTGTTATGTGTGGTGACTGAGTTACGTGTGGTGACTGAGTTGCGTGTGGTGACTGTGTTACGTGTGGTGACTGTGTTACGTGTGGTGACTGAGTTGAATGTGGTGACTGAGTTACGTGTGGTGACTGAGTTACGCGTGGTGACTGAGTTGCGTGTGGTGACTGTGTTATGTGTGGTGACTGAGTTACGTGTGGTGACTGAGTTACGTGTGGTGACTGAGTTGCGTGTGGTGACTGAGTTACGTGTGGTGACTGAGTTGCGTGTGGTGACCCAGTTATCTGGTGACTGAGTTACGTGTGGTGACTGAGTTGCGTGTGGTGACTGTGTTACGTGTGGTGACTGAGTTACGTGTGGTGACTGTGTTACGTGTGGTGACTGAGTTACGTGTGGTGACTGAGTTGCGTGTGGTGACTGTGTTACGTGTGGTGACTGAGTTACGTCTGGTGACTGAGTTGCGTGTGGTGACTGTGTTACGTGTGGTGACTGAGTTGCGTGTGGTGACTCAGTTATCTGGTGACTGAGTTACGTGTGGTGACTGAGTTACGTGTGGTGACTGTGTTACGTGTGGTGACTGAGTTACGTGTGGTGACTGAGTTGCGTGTGGTGACTGTGTTACGTGTGGTGACTGAGTTGCGTGTGGTGACCCAGTTATCTGGTGACTGAGTTACGTGTGGTGACTGAGTTACGTGTGGTGGCTGAGTTACGTGTGGTGACTGAGTTACGTGTGATGATTGACAAGTGAACTTGACAGTGTGGTCTGGTCCGTACACCGCCAGGCGTCAGCCTGGGATGTATTTAACGTCAACTTGAATCTGTTGCCATCTCCACAGATGGGGCGCGTGTTGGCTGTTATGATGTTCTCTGCGTGCATATGTTGGACAAGCTAGCGGAATATGTTTAGCCAGCATTTTACCAATTCCACTTGATAGTATATGAAACGTACATAGAGATAGACACGTATGTAGACCGACGATGGGCGGACACACACACACACACAACACACACACACACACACACACACACACACACACACACACACACACACACACACACACACACACACAGAGTGAGGGGGTCAGACAGACAGACATACATGTAGATAAAATACACAGTAGGTAGGAAAGTAGAGCGAGTTAGAGAGAGAGAGAGAGAGAGAGAGAGAGAGAGAGAGAGAGAGAGAGAGAGAGAGAGAGAGAGAGAGAGAGAGAGAGAGAGAGAGAGAGAGAGAGAAACAGACACACATACGCATATGCACATAGGTTCTTTTTTTTGTTGCGTATCCCTTACGGGGCGTTGCAGTCAACACCAGCATTTTCAGCTGCTGTTGATGTACTAGGCAAGTGTTACGTTCAGTAGTTTGCCATTGTTTTCTGAACGACCGGCCCCTATACCTTTTTCTAAAACACCAGCACCGCTGTGTTTCGAACCCGGGTATACGGGCTCACAAACCGCGTTCGCAAGCCCTTAGCCACAGAGTCCGGTTGCACATAGGTAGATTTTAAAAAACGCATAAAAGTCGACAGGACCGACTTCATTGCACCGGGTTTTATCCCATTTGGCTCGGTCTCTTTCTGCAGCACGGAAAGCGTCGCACGAACTCCGTAGCTATAGCGACGACCCGTGGGAGTCTCCGAAAAATTTAACTCGTGAACCGAAGAACGCGGCCCGGAATCGAACCCACAACCTTCGGAGCCCGAGTCAAACGGCTTGACCACTTCGCCACGGAGGGTCCCGATACAGATTGATAAGATAGACAGTAGGTAAGTAAGTAGAGAGAGGGAGAAAAAAAGAAAGAGAGAGAGAGAGTGAGAGAGAGAGAGCGAGAGAGAGAGAGAGAGAGAGAGAGACAGAGAGACAGAGAGACAGAGAGAGGGAGAGAACAATAAATCAGGAGAAAACAAAATATCAAATTTCACTCACTAGCAGAACCCAATATGGTGGTAAAAAATAAATATGTTCTGAAAACACGTGTCGCGGTAGTTGAATTTCCGAAATAAATAATGAATTGAAGAATTATCCCGGCGATTCCACCCCCATTGAAACCACAATCTCCGAGGTAAATAACCAGCTAGAATCAATCATATTTATATCCTGAAGCTAGGAACCAGACCTTGTTGCTCTGAATCTAGAAACCAGAATTTGTTGCTCTGAAGCTAGAAACCAGAATTTGTTGCCCTGAAGCTAGAAATCAATTTGTTGCCCTGAAGCTAGGAACCAGAATTTGTTGCCCTGAAGCTAGAAATCAATTTGTTGCCCTGAAGCTAGAAACCAGAATTTGTTGCCCTGAAGCTAGAAATCAATTTGTTGCCCTGAAGCTAGAAACCAGAATTTGTTGCCCTGAAGCTAGAAACTGGAATTTGTTGCCCTGAATCTAGAAACTAGAATTTGTTGCCCTGAATCTAGAAACTAGAATTTGTTGCCCTGAAGATAGAAACAAAAATGTGTTCCTATGGATCTAGAAAGCAGAATTTGCTGACAATTAGCCAGAAAAAAGATTGCGTTATCATGAAGCTTGAAATCAGAATGTATTCTCCATGAAGCTAGAAACCAGAAATTGCTACTCTGAGATTAGAAACCAGAATCTATTCCTCTGAGATGAGAAACCATAATCTATTCCTCTGAGATAAGAAATCATAAACTGTTCACCGAGACTAGGACATAATTTGTTCCCTGCAGCTAGAAACCAGAATGTCCCCCCTGTAACCAGAAACCAGAGTTTGTTGCCGGTCAGTGGTTACAAGTTATATACAATGAAAACTGACTGGTTTTAAAAACGGAGTGCCACGGCACAGATCCCAACTAACAATCACGCACGGAGCACAAACAATCAACGCCCAGGCCTGTCAGCTCAAGCATGCTCTTTTACGGTGTTAATGCTTGCTTGCTTGTGTTCGCTGGCTGTGAACTCCAGCGTGAAGTCCTGTATGTCGGATGAAGGCATCCTGTTGTCCAACATCAGTGTGATGTCATACAGGACCTGAGGTTTGCGTGAGTATCCGTTGTCCCATGTCTGGCTTATTGGTGTGCACTGGTGGTTCCTCGCCGTGCAGGCAGATACTCTCCGACTTCGGAAGAATCAGCGATCCTGTTACGTTAGCCACGACCCCGAAGGGACCTGTTGCCCAGGACGCACGGCTAGGACGTGTCAGTAGGTCTTGGCCAGTATGGAAACACCTCTGTTGCCCAGGACGCACGGCTAGGACGTGTCAGTAGGTCTTGGCCAGTATGGAAACACCTCTGTTGCCCAGGACGCACGGCTAGGACGTGTCAGTAGGTCTTGGCCAGTATGGAAACACCTCTGTTGCCCAGGACGCACGGCTAGGACGTGTTAGTAGGTCTTGGCCAGTATGGAAACACCTCTGTTGCCCAGGACGCACGGCTAGGACGTGTTAGTAGGTCTGGCCAGTATGGAAACACCTCTGTTGCCAGGACGCACGGCTAGGACGTGTCAGTAGGTCTTGGCCAGTATGGAAACACCTCTGTTGCCCAGGACGCACGGCTAGGACGTGTTAGTAGGTCTTGGCCAGTATGGAAACACCTCTGTTGCCCAGGACGCACGGCTAGGACGTGTTAGTAGGTCTTGGCCAGTATGGAAACACCTCTGTTGCCCAGGACGCACGGCTAGGACGTGTTAGTAGGTCTTGGCCAGTATGGAAACACCTCTGCCTCCCCACGGTGTTAATGACACATTCTGCTACCTGGATGTATATTGTTGTTGCGATCGCTCGCTCGCTTTGATCTCAAACGTAGTCAATACACACTTCTTCTAGTAGTGATGGACTGAATTTTGCGTGTGGATTAGCTTTCCCTATTAACAGTGTCCTTCGTCATTAGGCGAACCCACTCCGACTTCAGAACTACTTGTAATGAACGTCTCCAAGTCAAGGACGAGAGGTCAACATTTTATGCCAACTGTCCGGTGTAGGGGTCGAACCCCTTACCTCGGCACCAGCACACCGGATGTTTAAGAACACGCGTTCTTATCCATTCGGCCATGCTGACCTCTTACCAGGACATGAATTTAAACATCCACTCTCCGGTGCAGGTGAGGCAGCAGCCTGCAGGTAATTAGCTGGCCACATTTGTTTTTCAAATTCCAGCTGGTTAAATTCAAAAGGTAATTTGTATTAAAAGCTAACCCGTAGAGAGCAGGGCAGATTAATGCCTTCACGTGCTGGCAAGGTGGGCGATTCCGCATAATGACACCACGAAATGACAGACACGCAGGAAGCTCCCGAGGTTGTCAACGTAAATAAATAAAAAAAAATGTGAAGTAAGAAATACATTTAGAGGCACTGATGGACAGTAATTGGATGTCCGTAGACAACAACAGTGAAACATGTTTACAGTTTGCCAATTAATTCTTACTTGAAGTCGATATAAAAGACGTCAGTGACAAGTCAACATTTACAGCGTGGGAGCTGTGGCAGAGCAGTGGCTCTCAGGTCCACCTAGCCTAAGACGGGTGCCAGGAAATATCATGGAAAATAAAAGCGGCCCACGTTACAGTGACCGCATCAGCCATCCAGTGCCCACTGGTTTATAGTACACATACAACGGGAGCTGAGTGGTCTCGAGATATGGTGTCCGCCTCGAGTGCTGGAGGTCTGGGGAGCCCCGGTGAGGGCCGGGATTTTTTTCACGTGGATTTCTAGAAACAAAATTTCCCCTGGTCTCTGGGTAGTGAGATCGGACGCCCGTGCGTATTGTTGCACACGTAAAAAAATCTCTTGGCAGTTGGAAATCGAAAAAGAGTAGTCTAGCGGCGCTGCCCGGGAAAAATTTCGAGTTAAAAATCTACCCAAAGTATTTCAGGATCCACGCCGGTGCTACGGAGTTCGTGCACTGAGCTGAGATTCTCCGGACTCAGGCTTGAGTTAGGAGTAGAACGGAACACTTATGGGTTACAGCCGTGTGCCGTGATGTTGATCCGTCGACTAAACTAAACTAAACTTGGTCTATAGTAAAATATGGTGCTAGCGACATGTGCCTAATTCGATCCAAGGCAAGTCAAGTATCCTCTACTTTACTACAAGGGGGAGGTGGTCGAGCGCCCGTGGGACCAGGTGAAGAAGGCGGGGGAACAGATTGAGAACCCGTAATTGGAAAGGATGAGACTCCGGGAGATCGGCAGGGGTTCTGAAAGAATCTCAGAACTGAGAGGGAAGATCAGGAGAACTTTCAATCAGATAGCGGTGGGAACGATTAGTAATATGGCTCTTCCCTGGCTGTTGAACGAGGGGACGGAGAGCACACGGGGACGTCCTTAGTGCAGTGATGTCGTTTCTTAGCGCAACTCAACCTTTCTTTTACATACATTTAGAGTGGCTTCATCAGGTGAGACTCTAAATGTCCATGTTAAATAAACTATATGGCTGGTATTCAATTCTAGTATTTCTACAAGTCACTTCTAGTAATCTATGTGTTGAGACGTGGTGGAATTTCAGTTATAAGTCAACCTGAAGCAATGATCTTTAAATAGCTATTGCCAATGTAGCGATTCGCTTGCAGAATACGACTCTCATTACAATGAATGAATCAGCAAACAAGAAGAAGAAGAATCGGCAAGCTTTACTAGAAGACGATCATAAGTAACTAAATGGAATGTTGCGAGAAAAGCCTTCGCCAGGACACATACAACACACACATACCGATATACCTGCACGAACAACTCTCCATGAAATATATATATATATATATATAGTTACTCTCATTACAACCCGCTTGAAAGACTCTACTGGTTTAGTTCTAGTTAAGGGTGATTTTCATGGCACACGGATATCTCCATGAGTGTTCCAGCCTCCTCCTATAGAACACACAAGGCAAATATCTGCTCAGTGCACGAATGCCACAGTACCGACGAGGATCTCAACCTATATACAGCACAATCACACACGCTGTAACTAGAAGTTCTGTGAGCGGGTTTTCTAACAGCACACGTTAACCTGGGCGCCCTATCACCGATCACAACACGTAATGATCTATAAACAATGGGCCTGAAAAATAAAATCCCGTAAATTATTCTTCTTTTGCTGTTTATCGCCGATTGGAGCATTAGGTCCACAACCAACTCCAGCCAAGCCATTCTATATGTTGCTACAGGCAGCTCGCCCAGCTTCCACCTCATATTATTTATCTATGTCTTTACGTCTCGTCTCTATGGATATATCGTAACTCACCTCTTCTAGAAATTACTTTCATCCTAGTTGGCTAAGCTATTTTGTTTTGTTTGTTCTTCCCCATATTTAGACTTCTTTGTTGGTTGGATTTTGCAAATAAGGTTTTCTATGAGATGGGGCAGCCAGCCCCGAGACCAACCCCTCTAAGTAGTTTATGAAATGTAAGGTAGGTAGGTTACGGTGTTACTAAGCTTTGTTTCCCTTAAGGGCTCCGGTAACACACAGGCGAAGCGCACTGATTAAGAGAGGTGAATGCATTCAGACTAACTATTGGACACACGTGGCCGAAAGGATCAGAGCACTCGCTCATAAACTTCTGATGCACTGATGGTGAGATAGCGCATTCGATCCCTACACGAGCAATAAGTTGGACTTAAACGTTGACTTCTCGCTCAGAAATCAATGACAAACTACTGAAAGTAAAAGTATCTAGAAAATCAACCTGGGGTTGATCGCAAGGTCCCGCAAATGACAGACATGTGTTTGTTGTACACAGGTCAGCATCGCTAGTAAACGCATATAAAATACACATATGACGAGATAGAAAACGCCCAGCCACAGACGGCAGTTAATCGACAAGAGGCCTTACTAGCGACAAGAGACCTTGCTTGAAAACAAGGTTCTGAGAATCCGCAGGGGAAACAGACTAACTACATGCATCCGGTAGATGACTAGAATATACATTGAACAGGATGACCTGTGCGTGCGCTGGAAGAAATATTTGCTTGTGTTTTCTAGATGGAATCACTTATAATATCTGGATGTGTTCCAGGGTTAAACAGTATTTCAGAACCTACAGCACACCACCAGCAAACAGGTTAAACTAACGTTTCTCAGAACATGCATCTTTCCGGTGGAAACAATTAACCGTGAGACACGCACCAGTTTGCAATCACCAATGAAGTCAAATGGGGCTTTCGAGCCTAGATTTTACAGTCACATTCTTAGAATACACCAGATACAGAAGAAGAAGAAGAAGAAGAAGAAGAAGAAGAAGAAGAAGAAGAAGAAGAAGAAGAAGAAGAAGAAGAAGAAGCACCGAAGGAAACTGGGCAATAAACAGATTCGTGTCTTGGAAACTAAACAACTTTGGTTTTATTAGAAGTTTAAAATTTAGCTGCATGTCCTTCACAGAATGTAACAGTCAACCCCAGCATTTTGGCTGTTCGTGATTCCTGGGCAAGTTTTACGTTCGGTAGTTTGCCACTGCTTTCTGAACGACCGGCAGCTATACCTTTTTCGAAAACAAAAACCAGCACCGCTGTGTTTCGAACCCGGGTATACGAGATTACGAATCGCGTCCATTACACCTTCGCCACGGAGTTCGGTCATATTAGGGGTAGGTGGTTTGGGAAGAACAGTCAGTCAGTCGCGGTAGCAAATTCACGGCAAAGGGTGGCCCTGTTATGCTCTGTTCCTGTGCCAGTGAATTCACACAAAATGCTCCTCACTGCCCCATATGAAAAGTGGAACAGACAGGGGTCTCGACAAACCAACAGACCGCACGGGTATACTATGCATAATGCCGCTGCCAGAATGCCAACAAACAAGTTAGCCATGAAAAATACAGTTCATCGTCAATGGAAGCAACAGTCACTAGAAAACCAGCAGCCACACATTACTGCATAAGGCAACACAGTTAGTTCAGCGACCGGCAGGCCGCCATTTTTCTAAACATGCAGTTCACGCTACAAACAACTCGCGTGCCCACACGGAATTCACAGCTCAGAGTGTCGCGCCATGCACTCAACTCAGTAGCAGGGCGACGGAACCGTTTGGAAAGAACTGTGATGGAAGGTATGGAACGTTGAAGAGGCGGGGACCGATTCTTAGGTAGATGGACACAGGCAGCATGGAGAAGAGGGTGAATGAGGCAGGAGATATAGCCAGGGATCGAGAAGCTTGACTGCGGGCCACGATAGAGCTATGTTGTGCAATGGACCTGTTACTTGATGATGATGATGATTACAGATTCCAGAGTTTTAACAATGAACTGATATTTAAGATCATAATCCTTGATTGAGTGTTACAGATTCTGGAGATTTTCGAAACGAGACGATTGATAGAATAGGTATTGATGGCTAGGTAGCGGGTTCAACCTCTACGCAGACCAGTTGGTTTCTTACAGTTGTGGAGAACTGCATCATCTGATATATTCTGCGGAGAACAGATAAATTTGGGGAAGCAAGCTCGCTCATGTCAAATGGTTTAGCACTTGACGGCTACGATTTATGCAGCGTTTCCAACGGCCAAGGGAACCTAAACGCCAGCAACGTGCACAGATGTCCGCCCGGTCTTCCCTGGAAGGCTAGTCGTCAGGTACACTACCCTAGGATCCGAGTGAGGCAAACTATCATTTGTCTTATTTTGCACACATATGTACTCGTCACACAGTTAACTCGCCCGTATGGTTAAAGGGACACGTAAACGAAGCAACGAATATTAACGCTCTCAGTGAACAACATCAAGGATCGTAGAGAACTTTAGCTGCAAAATCAAACCAATCACGAACAAGCCTACAAAGGACCAGGAGTTGGTTGGTTGAAGGGCTAATCACCTCTGGCAGATGACAGGCACAAGACGAAAGTAGGAAATCCTAACAGATCTGCACTAGTCAGTGTTGAGCCACACCGCTAGGGAATAGGCCCCTGCGTTAGAAAATCCAACACGAGAATATCCACACACAAAAGAATATTTATAATATTTGTGATTCTGGTATACACCCATCTGAATATTCGTCAGTGTCACGTCGTTCGTGCACAGTCCAAAGCGCCTCCTTGTGAAAATCTATGGGACGAAGCTGGAGCACTTATAAAAGTATCTGTGTGCAATAAAAGTGGTCGTGTGCAATGAAAGTGGTCCTTGATAAACGTAAGGAAGCCAAAAGGAAACCAGATACAAGCAGGAACGTCTAGAGAATTAGGATGTATGTAAACACTTATGTTTGCCGAACACAGCGCGCATGTAGACATTGATATGTACCCGAGAAGCACAAATGGTAACTCCGCACCGTGCGCATATGGTCAAGTGCTTACAACTGCAGTGCACATTCTTCAAGAACGCATACAGACAGGATGCTATTTTTATATATTCATATTAATAAGGCCGGGTGTTGTAATTAGCCATCCTTGTCATGTGATGTACAAGTAAATGGGAATATTCTTCAACAAGTTTATCGGTACAGTTATTTCGAAACAGTCTAACATTTTATGGGAGATGCCTTGTAGAGATTAGAACAAGAATCGCCATGGCGAAGGTAGTCTTTTGCAAGATGAAAAACATACTGACCAATAAAAAGACGTCATTTGCAAGGAGAAAAAGAGTGATGAGGTGCTATATAGAACCTGCACTTTTGTATGTATATGAAGCGTGGACAATGAGCAGACAGGCTGAAAAGCATCTTTAGCCAACCCTTTGTAAATGGGGTTACGTCAGTAATGTTGTTTTGTTTAAGTAATCACCACATTAAAGAGAGTTGTAAAACACCTCTATAATTTACAAATGCTCAAGAAATACATTCCCAGATATTGATGGGTACCCACCGAAGTCAAGGGAAGAAGTACAGATGGACAGACGCACCAGATAATATAAACATTGACAGCTATAGGCACACCGAGATTATTACTTACCACCTCAAAATTGCGACAGCGTCTAACTAGAGGAAACAAGTATATTTCTACACACTCAACCTAAAAAAATCTATCATGTTCAGCGGTCTGTCATCTATCTAAACTCGCAACTATGGAATGTGAACATAATTCATATCTAGCTACTGAAACAGCACTACAGGTTTCAGAAATGCACACTAACCAATAATAGAAAGAAAAAACACCAAACAAACATAAACACACACTCATACCGTCATGCTGAATCTAGTATAATAGGTGACAAGTTAGTTGCATATCCTTTACAGGACGTCGCAGTCAATATCAGCATGTGCGGGCTGGTTATAATTTTTTGGCAAGCTTACGTTCAGTAGTTTGCCATTGATTTCTGAACGACGAAGCTCATACTATTGTAAAATAAACCACCGCAAGGCGGTCTGCTGCCAAATCGCCCGCAGCTGTTTCGGACGCGGTGTGCAGGATTACGAATTGCGTTCTGAACACCTTCGCCACAGAGCCGGTCGTATAACAGGTACATGTCAAGGAAGGACTTGGTTGTTAGTGCTCTGGTGCTTGACGTAATACACAGACACGTCAATTGATATAATGTCCCAGGGAGTTAGTGATTCAGACATGAGTGGACGTATACTGGGAACCGAACCCTGCATTTACAGAGAACAGTCTGGTGACTTTGTGATCAAACAACAGGGGTGTTGTTATTTCATGACAGTCCACGGCAGTCCAAAGATGTGTGTTTCCCATTCTTCTTAGAGTGTCATTCAGTCATTCATTCATTCATTCATTAGCATGTCCCCTGCAGAACCTCGCTCCTATAACAACCTACCGGAAAACTTCTCGATCATAAGCAAGATGCCCCACGTCCGATACACCTACTTGGACATCATCCGCCACATCCTGCACCCATCTTCTCTTTGACCTTTTGTGTATCTCTTCCCCCCCCCCCCCCCCCCCCCCCACTCCCCAGAGTGTACAGAGGCGATTAGGCACCGTATTTCAAACAAGCAATGAATGTTTTAGTTTCAAGAGAAACGAGCAGGTGAAATGTGACACTACCCAGCATATTTGTTTGGATGTTAGTTGAATGTCTTTCACATGACGTAGCAGTCAACCCCAGCATCCTGACTGTTCGTGATTCCTGGGCAAGTTTCACGTTCAGTAGTAGTTTGCCATTGCTTTCTGAACGACCGGCCCCTCTACCTTTTTCGAAACAACCAGCACCGCTGTGTTTCGAACTCGGGTATACGGGATTACGAATCTCGCCCGTAACACCTTCGCCACGGAAATCGATAGCCAGGCATATTATGGTTCAAAAGTTTCGGGTATTTTTTTATTTGGCCTGAAAGGATGATGGAAGGCTTGCACGCACGCATGCATGGCAGACGCAGTATCAACACAACTAGTTGACAGTGTCCATTCCGTAATGAACAATATAAAATAACACGAAGTAATGCAGCTTTACATAACACAATTACAGAAAACACAGGACGTTGCGGCGACTAGCCTTCATCAGCAAACAATACATACACATAACACAACATATAGACACTGTAGTATCTTCCCCGTGTTTATATGTTGTGTTTTATGTATTTGTTTGCTGATGAAGGCTAGTCGCCGCAACGTCCTGTGTTTTCCGTAATTGTGTTCTGTAAAGCTGCATTGCTTCTTGTTATTGTTATTGTATATTGTTGACATTTCTACAGCTTTACCGCAGATCCACCAACTGTATCCACTCTGAAGTAGAGAACAATGACACGGATCTTGTACCTGTCTGTGTTCACACGTGCACGATCTGACAGCAGTGATGTTTTTCCCGTGGGCAGTGGCTTACAGTTTTACTGGTTGATTAATACGTATATAAGCAATTAATAACATGACCAGCAATCACCACATATACATTTGTTAGACGTACCGACGGATGGATGGTTGGATGGATGGATGGATGGATGGATGGATGGATGGATGGTTGGATGGACGTACCGACCGAAAGACAGATAGACAGACAGATGTATAAACAGTCAATCACACAGAACAAACAATCAACCACATAGACCAAACAGACAATCACACAGATCAAACAGTCAATCATACAGACCAAGCAGTCAATCACACAGACCAAACAAGTACCAAACAAGTCAACCACACAGACCGAACAAGTCAAGCACACAGACCAAACAGTCAATCACACAGACCACACAAGTCAATCACACATACTAAACAGTCAATCACACAGACCAAACAGTCAATCACACAGACCACACAAGTAAACCACACAGACCACACAAGTCAACCACACAGACCACACAAGTCAATCACACAGACCACACAAGTCAACCACACAGACCACACAAGTCAATCACACAGATCACACAAGTCAATCACACAGACCACACAAGTCAATCACACAGACCACACAAGTCAATCACACAGACCACACAAGTCAATCACACAGACCAAACAGTCAATCACACAGACCAAACAGTCAATCACACAGACCAAACAGTCAATCACACAGACCAAACAGTCAATCACACAGACCAAACAGTCAATCACACAGACCACACAAGTCAATCATACATACCAAACAGTCAATCACACAGACCACACAAGTCAATCACACAGACACATACTACGTCGGGTAGGGAGAGAAAACCCTTCCGCTCCTGAGGTCCTAACCCGGACCGACTTGAGTGTCCTAACCACTACTCCACCAGGGCTAGCCGATGCCAGAACCCGGTATCTCGACCTGTCAACGACATGCGCCTCCTGGCGCGGTTCATGACAGCACAAACACCAGACCGAAATAGTCACAACAGGCCAATAACAGATAATGACGGCCCATATGCCTGGTATTTTGTCTCTGGGATAATGGCGGCCAGGCTGTCATCTTGATTCCCTGACTCTGGCCCCATTGACTTTAGAGAGAGATGACTTTAGACCCCGTAATATTCTATAACATGTATGTTGTCTATGCGGTCAGAGAAATAGAAGAAAGAAGTAGATAGTAGAGGATGCACTAGACAACATAACAATTAAAAATTATAGTTACCGACCGGGATTCGAACCTGTCGCCTCCAAATGACGACGGCGCCTCGCTGAAGGAACAAGTGTACTTCGACATTGACTAACTAGACACCCTTTAAAGATGTGTCTTCATTAGCCAGGCCTATCCTAGAAAGGAACCTGCAACTATGGAATAGGGACATAATTTGTATCTAACCATTGAGATAGCACAATAGGCCTCAGAATTTTATATGAAACCAGCATAGGTCAACTAACAAACAAACAAACACACACATTGGACCGTATTGCTGTGTCCAGTATATTAACAAATATTTAAACAGAGAAATGATTGGTTGGTTCCAATGTTGTACATAACTTACAATTGTTATGTTGTCTAGTGCGTCCACTAGTCTCTACTTCCTTCTTCTCATTTCTATCAGCGCCAAACTATGCCTGTCTTTATTTACGAACTATCTTGGTGGCCTCAAATGGTTCCCCAATTGACATTCCCTTTTTTTAACTGTCGTTCCGCGCCCCCTGTGTAAATGGACCAGCATTTATATACATTGAAATTGATGTTTGCTGTTAGACCGTAGGTGTAATGGGGATATGGAGCCAGACCTGTGTTTTATGGACCAATCGCTACTCCGTGGATGATGTCGTTACTATTACACCGATCGACTTAACTTCGTAACATATTTTCTGGTACCTGTTGTAGATTGGTTCGGCCAGTGGGTCCAAATGGATGTTTAGAATCCGCTTGATGTTATCTAGAATCCAGCTCTCTCTCTCTCTCTCTCTCTCTCTCTCTCTCTCTCTCTCTCTCTCTCTCTCTCTCTCTCTCTCTCTCTCTCTCTCTCTCTCTGTGTGTGTGTGTGTGAGCGAGTCCGCCAGTTCGGCAGACACAATGCCTCTCATATTATATATTCATTTCATGGGCAGACGATAGTTTGTTACATCGCGCTTCAAAAGGCATAATAACTACAACCCTTGGCGGTAGCGAATGTGAGTGATAAGGTCAATTCACTCTGTAAATGTTAGTCCACAGTGGATACATGTGAACGCATGGTCATTTCCACCATCATGCACCATCGTACGTCTCACACGCTCGGCGTGTGACTTATCTGCAATCATTTTCTCCTTTCTCTTTATTCCATTTCTGATATTTGCGCTCCATTCAGCGGCGACTTGCTCCCAATGTGCATGACCAATGCCTGTATCAATCATGTCCCGCTTGATGCTCATACGCATGTCATTCATAGCCTTCGGACATTCAGCTAGTTTGCCAAATTAATGGCAAATCCCACACTGGACTGGCGTCTTTCCTCGCTTTTCCTTCCACACCAGAAAAATGTGTAGCCGGCACCTACTTCACAGATTTGGCCTTCTTCTGCAAGTCGTGTCTCGCTCAAGGCTGCAATGTCGATGTTGTACCTGCCCAGCTATCCCAATCAGTTCTGTTCGTCTTTCTGGGCCCGACGCCGTCTCTATCATGAAGGATGCGTACATTCCAAGTTCCGATTGCCACGGGAATATGGTTCGTTCTTTTAGATTTACCTGTTTTTACTTTGTATGTCGACCGCAGTATAGGGTACCCACCAACCGCGGCTAGCTGGTTAGGTAATGATGGAGCAGACAATGTTTAGGGCACCTTTTCTAGCCCATTCCTCATGCTATGGAGGTGAGCAGTGTGTTCCTATAGAGGGCTGCCCAGTCGTTCAGGGGGCTGCCGAATCCCACTGCTGCTCCGGTCAGTACAAGACGACCATATGGCCTGAGCCGCCTGTGTGCAGGTCTGCAAACTACGGATGTCAGCGTACCCACGCCTGCCGCTTCGCCCATCGCCACAGGGCTTGAAGGTGATGTATGAAGTTGGATGAAGAATGTCTTGCGTGATGAACTGGATTAAAGTGAAGAATAGTTGCGCAATTCGTCGACATCACTCTCTCGCATGAGTCCATCTGAGTCCAGTGGGAAGACGAGTCAAAACGATTGGAGACGAATACAGGTGCAGTGGATGACCAGAGCGCTTTACGTGCCTTGCCGTACTCATTACGTTCCACAACGCTTTGCAGGTAAACGCTGTCTTGCCCGTTGAATTAACAATGATTTCCTCTGCGCAGTCTGCCAAGTCCTGTCTTCACATGCTGGGTAGCTAGTTCACCGATTGGTTTGACACCAAATCGGCTACCCACGCCTGGTTTAAGTCAGCTGGTGACAGCTGTTGCCCGGGGGATGGCCGCTGTCGCACGCTACCAGCTACTAGGAGCCACAGGCGTGAGCTGGACGTCAGGCTTAGACCAGTGGGGAATGGTCCCTGAAAAGAGCGTGACAGTCATTCTTACCAAAGGTACTACCAATGCCTGACACCCCGTACCTCCCGTGATTATGATTATGATGATGACAACGACGATGATGATAACTTATTTAATAGCCGAGTTCAAGCACTGTTATTGGTCAAGCATGGGGGAATTTCCTGGTGTATAGTGATAGCAGACAACATTACACAGAAGTCTCAATTGGGGACATCTTTGAGGCGACCAAGACAAGAATTTCACAAATAAACACAAGTGTATTATTTGGCCCTCATAGTAGTAGAAGACAGAAGTAGACACTAGGAGATGCACCAGACAACATAACAATTGAAGCCGAAGAAAACTTGTTCCTACAGCGAGGCGCTGTCGTCATGTGGAGGTGACAGGTTCGAATCCCGGTCGCTAACTATAACTTTCAATTGTTATGTTGTCTAGTTCGTCCTCTAGCCTCTACTTCCTTCTTCTCACTTCTATGAGCGTCAAACAATATTATGTGTGTTTACTTATGAACTGTCTTAGAAAACAAGGAAAGCAGAACACACCCCTAAAAGGAAAAGAAAACAAACAATGGAAAATTCTGGCAACCTGACTAAACCTACCAGTTGGAAGGAATTGATAGCTTCTATAGCACGCCATGTTTTTTTTCCCCTTTAATGTGGGCACGTGGCAGACAAAATGACCTTCAATTTACTTTTCACTATAGAAAACTAGAAGCTGCTGAAATTTACAGATTGGTCTGTACACACAGGTAAACAAACAGACATGCACGTTTCTTTAATGACTTATTCTCCAGCAGCGAAACATATGTCAGAGTTTGTGTATTTCAGCTAAAGGGATTTAATTTAACGTTGCTGTAATACAAGTTTATATAAACAATAAGAAAGAATCAGCTTTCTTCCATCATGTGACGAGAACAGAGACAGAGAACGCTGTAGCAACTAGAAAGATAAATGGGAAAAGTGGCAGTGGCAGAGCAAAAGAAATGATGCTGGGTGGACTGACACGGGGGCATGGATAAATATCATCAGCATAGTTAATCCAAAACACCAAAGGCCACGATGTAAGGATAGTCATGAATTCCCTCGCCAGCTGGCATGACACATGATGATGATGCAATACATGTTGAGTCGAAGACTGTGACTTAGGTAGTAATGACAAGCAATGTCCCAACTGCCCGACATACTGAGATGAGGGTTCGAAGCCCGTTGCCGGCAACTTGTCACAAACATCGGAAAGAGGCAGTCGTCATTTCACGGCCACGTGATGAGAAGAAAAAGAATTAGAACATGTGACAAACTGATAGATGAGTAGAAAGAGAGACAGAGGAAGACAACGTGGGGAAACTCTTGACTTGACAGTCTTGTGACATGGCACGGAAGGATGTCAGCACACGAACTGATACATGCCATTGAAGATCACAAGATGTGGAGAAGCTTGATCGCCAACGCCAGTTGGCAAGGCATATGATGGTGATCCTACTGAGGTCAATAACTTTCTGATTCGTTTCAACCGGATAACTCAGACCGCAGAATCACCTCAAACGGGAGCGAATCTCTGTTATAGAGAAACATAAATATGGCAGACACGTTGTGATAATTACAAAACCAACACCGGCCTCTACACATCAAACCCGGGCCTTATCGCTTGACTGCAGCTACTCTGTTTACTCTCCCAGGGGGGAAGGCTGCTTCGCCAGGACGCAGATGTTGCTGGCACTGGCAACAAAGTCAGTCAACTTCCGCTAGCCGGGATATGGCCAGATAATACGTGAAAATTCGCAAAATAAAATCAACTGCAGTCGTTCACAGGAGATGTTCATACACTGACAAGCGCACACGGTCTCACTAACATACAGAGATTCAAATAGGAGATGTTCACACACTGACAAGCACACAGTGTCTCACTAACATACAGAGACATTCATATAGGAGATGTTCATACATTGACAAGCACACACGACAGACAATAAAATATGAGATGTTCACACACTGACAAGCACATACGGTCTCACTAACATACAGACATTCAAATAGGAGATGTTCATACACTGACAAGCACACACGGTCTCACTAACATACAGACATTCAAATAGATGTTCACACACTGACAAGCACACACGGTCTCACTAACATACAGACATTCAAATAGGAGATGTTCACACACTGACAAGCACACACGGTCTCACTAACATACAGAGACATTCAAATAGGAGATGTTCATACACTGACAAGCACATACGGTCTCACTAACATACAGAGACATTCAAATAGGAGATGTTCATACACTGACAAGCACACACGGTCTCAATAACATAAAGAGTCATTCAAATAGGAGATGTTCACACATTGACAAGCACACACGGTCTCACTAACATACAGAGATTCAAATAGGAGATGTTCACACACTGACAAGCACACAGTGTCTCACTAACATACAGAGACATTCAAATAGGAGATGTTCACACACTGACAAGCACAGACGGTCTCACTAACATACAGAGACATTCAAATAGGAGATGTTCACACACTGACAAGCACACACGGTCTCACTAACATACAGAGACATTCAAATAGGAGATGTTCACACACTGACAAGCACATACGGTCTCACTAACATACCGAGATTCAAATAGGAGATGTTCATACACTGACAAGCACACAGTGTCTCACTAACATACAGAGACATTCAAATAGGAGATGTTCATACACTGACAAGCACACACGGTCTCACTAACATACAGAGACATTCAAATAGGAGATGTTCATACACTGACAAGCACATACGGTCTCACTAACATACAGAGACATTCAAATAGGAGATGTTCACACACTGACAAGCACATACGGTCTCACTAACATACAGAGACATTCAAATAGGAGATGTTCACACACTGACAAGCACACAGTGTCTCACTAACATACAGAGACATTCAAATAGGAGATGTTCACACACTGACAAGCACACACGGTCTCACTAACGTACAGACATTCAAATAGGAGATGTTCACACACTGACAAGCACATACGGTCTCACTAACATACAGAAACATTCAAATAGGAGATGTTCACACACTGACAAGCACACACGGTCTCACTAACATACAGAGACATTCAAATAGGAGATGTTCACACACTGACAAGCACACACGGTCTCACTAACATACAGAGACATTCAAACAGGAGATGTTCATACACTGACAAGCACACACGGTCTCACTAACATACAGACATTCAAATAGGAGGTGTTCACACACTGACAAGCACACACGGTCTCACTAACATACAGAAACATTCAAATAGGAGATGTCCACACACTGACAAGCACACACGGTCTCACTAACATACAGAGATTCAAATAGGAGATGTTCACACACTGACAAGCACACAGTGTCTCACTAACATACAGAGACATTCAAATAGGAGATGTTCACACACTGACAAGCACATACGGTCTCACTAACATACAGAGACATTCAAATAGGAGATGTTCACACACTGACAATGAGATGTAAATTTCTGGAGCTGCCTGCTTCACCTTCAGCTGATCATATGATTTCATTCTGGCGATTATTGCCTGTCGAACAATTTGAACACTTGCGTTCATTCACCCAGAGATACATTTGTCGTTTTGGTTCGACTTACAGATGCGTGCAGTCATTTTCCGCAATGACTGTTATGAAACAAAAGCAACGTTCCAAACTCACCGACAGTAACCTAGCTGCGCTTATGACTTTGGGCAGGACAGATTTGTGCCCAGATATTGATAAACTGGCATCTGAACTTAAGTAACTTGTTTTGAAGACCAGTTACAATTATAAATAAACTTTTGATTTTAAACCAAAAAATGACCGCAGTGTAATATTGACACTGACTGCCTTTAAAGTTTTAGAATTTAAGAATGATATTGCACGACTTTTATACTTTTATAACATTGTGGCCCGCTTAACTACCGAAAACAGTAGACATGGCCCTCTGCTTGAAAAGCTTGAGAACCACTGTGCTACACTGACAGGCAGACACGGTCTCACTAGCATGCATGCACACATAAGCTCGGCGGGGGACCTGTGTGCAGTGTGCAGGTAAAATATAGGTATGAGAGACTTTCCTGTGAGAACTGATAGCATCTGATGCATGGTTTGTTTCACATCGTTTTTTTTTCTTTTCTGGCAGTCGAATGTAAGTAAAGTCTGTTTGCATGGTATAGTTATATTCTCTCTTTAGTCCTCTCTCTGTATACTATACACACACGTATACTGTATCTCTCTCTCTCTCTCTCTCTCTCTCTCTCTCACACACACACACACACACACACACACACTAGGGGGCTTCAAATGAAAACCTTAAAAGTATGATATAAATTACAGTCATTGTCTTGTAACCTGTCAGTATTGTTGTTAAGGATGTCAAGAGTCTTAAGCACGCGACATCACGGTGCAAGCGAACACGGTGACATCATAAAGACAGTTTAAAGATGTCCGCCCCACTTTTGACATGCATCAAAGAGGAGCAGCATTCTGTTATCCATTTATTTTTTATTTAAAACCACTGAAGGGGTGAAACCTACAGAAATTTATCGGCGAATGAAGGTCCAGTATGGTGATGCATGCTGTTAGTCCAGAAAGTGTATGAGTGGAGTAAGAAATTTCACAACGACGTGACTTCTGTGACAGGCTGTTCACGACCGGGTCACGCACACCGAGTAGTGACCCCCAGAGTCGATATTTCACAGGAATCCAAGCACTTTATCGGCGCCGGAGGACTTGCACTGAACGCAGTGGTGACTACAGGAGGAGGAAGCGACGCAGACGAAGAAGAAGAAGAAGAAGAAGAAGAAGAAGAAGAAGAAGAAGAAGAAGAAGAAGAAGAAGAAGAAGAAGATGCACAAGAAAACGAAGAAGGCGAAGAGTCTTAAGCACGCGACATCACGGTGCAAGCGAACACGGTGACATCATAAAGACAGTTTAAAGATGTCCGCCCCACTTTTGACATGCATCAAAGAGGAGCAGCATTCTGTTATCCATTTATTTTTTATTTAAAACCACTGAAGGGGTGAAACCTACAGAAATTTATCGGCGAATGAAGGTCCAGTATGGTGATGCATGCTGTTAGTCCAGAAAGTGTATGAGTGGAGTAAGAAATTTCACAACGACGTGACTTCTGTGACAGGCTGTTCACGACCGGGTCACGCACACCGAGTAGTGACCCCCAGAGTCGATATTTCACAGGAATCCAAGCACTTTATCGGCGCCGGAGGACTTGCACTGAACGCAGTGGTGACTACAGGAGGAGGAAGCGACGCAGACGAAGAAGAAGAAGAAGAAGAAGAAGAAGAAGAAGAAGAAGAAGAAGAAGAAGAAGAAGATGCACAAGAAAACGAAGAAGGCGAAGACGAAGTAGAAGATGATGGAGGAGAATGTGGAACAAAAGGAAGAAAAAAAAAAAAAAACCAGAAGAGCAGCAGCAGCAGCAGCAGCAATAGCAGCAGCAGCAGTAGTAGTAGTAGTAGTAGTAGTAGTAGTAGTAGTAGTAGTAGTAGTAGTAGTAGTAGTAGTAGTAGTAGTAAGCCGACAGATAGATAGGCTGATAGGCAAGCAGACTGAGAGACAAAAAGGCATACAGGTAGATAAGATAATAGGTAGGTAGGTAAGGAGATTGATAGAGAGACCGACGGACGGACGGACGAACAGACAGACAAGATGACTGTTATCAAGATAACTGCAGTAATCGGGTCTGCATGTGAAGAGAATCGCTGTGTCCCATATTGTTTGCCTAAAGCGTGTCACAAGTTGCAGGTTCAGGTGATCCGTACACTGTTCTGACAGACTCATGACGAAACAGCAACAGCTGTGGTTACTGCAAGCGACAGGACTAAAGCTTTCAGACGCGACCGCATGCAGCCAGATGTTTATTTAGCTGGTCCCAGGAAACACCGACAAACCGTTTGTCCCTGAAAGTAATCTCAGGTAATTACAGGTAGTTTTAACCAGGCTGCCGGCGCTGTGGTCTAGTGGCAGTGAGCGCATGTCACAATTCCCCGATACATCGAGTCGAAGGTTCGAAATCCGTCGCGGACGACTTGGAAGCAGACCGCTAAGAAAGATATATAAAACTAATAATAAAATGAAAAATACAAAGAAGTATACTCCGACAGCCGTTCTCCGTGGCGATGGCGTTGCGGAAGCGATTCATAATGCCGCTTATCCGCGTTCGAAATACAGCGGTGACCGATTTGGCAGTAGGCCGTGTCTCGCTGGTTTTAACGTGTTGGTCTGGGAGCCGATCGTTCAGAAAGCAATGGCAAACTACTGAACGTAAACATTGCCAAGACATCAACAACGGCAGTAAAATGCTGGTGCTGACTGCAACGTCCCGTAAAGGATATGCAACTAACTTTTTAAGGGCCCTTTTCACAAACTCCAAAAATATTTAATTTCCCTATGTATTGTTTGTCTTAACTGCATTTTCTTCAACATTCATATTTGGTGAGATAGCGCTCAGGAAGTTTACGCGCCAGTGAGATACACGTCTGGGCCACGCTGGCCACTAATACTCTTCTATAATAGTTATTTATACTTATACTCAAAGGCGAATAGCGTATGTGCTTTTCTACTATATATCTTTAGTTTCTTAGTTTAGTCGACGGATAAACATCACGGCACACGGGTGTAACCCATAAAAGCTTTGTTCTACTCATAACTCAAGCCTGATTCAGGAGAATCTCAGCCTAGTGCACGAACTCCGTAGCACCGGCGAGGATCCTGAATTACTTTGAGTAGAATTTTAACTCGAAACTTTGCCCGGGCGGCGCCGTTAGGTTACTCTTTTTCGATGTCCAACAGCCAAGGGATTTTTTACGTGCGCAACAATACACACGGTCGTCCGATCTCACTACCCAGAGACCAGGGTAAATGTTTGTTACTAGAACTCCACGTGAAAAAATCCCGGCCCTCACCAGGGCTTGAACCCGGGACCTCCAAAACTCGAGCCGGACACCATACCTGGAGACTACTCGGCCATGTGTCACACCACAGTGACACTAACAACGCCCCTCACACCTGATACTGTAACTCAGCCCTACACAGGTTGGAAGACTTGAAAAGGTACAAAACGAAGCCATGCGCATCATTTTGGGCTGCACGAGAGACACCAGCTGTGTAGCAATGAGATAACTCCTTGACTTCCCGACAATGGAACACAGGATCAAGATCTGGAGAGCTCGTGCATACTTATAAATAAGTGCAGATGAGCAACACCCTCTGCATGACGCTATATTCAGAGAAAAGGGTGACAGGCTAAAGAGAGGCAAATCATGGATGGGTCGGGCGGAAGATGTCGTCAGACAGGTCTGCAGTCTTACCAGTATCAACCCCGGCAGGGAATGGGTGCCGTGCCTCCAGCTTTTAACTGCACTTTCTCCTGCATTATTACACTCGGCAGACGGTGCAGAGAGCAGAACCCTGCCGCTGTCAATGCAGAGGTTAACGCGCTCATCTATGAACACCCAGATAGCCCCTAAGTGCTCATCTATACAGATGGATCTGTTGTAAAGCAGCAGAGAAGTGCGTGGACATTTACAGCCCGTTCAGCGGGCCGAACCGTTCAAGAATCCAGTGGTGCCCACTCTATGACCACGAGCAGCATGACGATGGAGGTGATGGCAGTTACACAGGCTTTCATATGGCTGGAATCACAGCATTATACCAACGTGTGTGTACTAAGTGATTCAATGAGCATGATTCAGAAGGTCGAAGCTGGATCTGTACGTAGACGGTGGACTGAGTCGCTGCGGAAGTCTGTTGTCCGTAAAGTCACCTTCATCTTCGTCCCGGGACATGCGGGAGTCGAGGGAAATGAACGAGCTGATAAACTGGCTGTCTCTGCACCCCCTGTAGATGGCCAGCCCATGGATCGTGCCGATGTTATTAACGTCCTCAAAGATATGGCGAGAACAGAGACTTTGACTTCAGTGATTCCACATCGCTGTCCAGGATGAAAGACTTGGAGTAAGAATCGGCACAGCCAGACGCGAGAAGTACATCGGGAAAACAAAGCGCCTCGTCAACCAACACAGAACTGGCACTATTAGCCACCGGACACTGATGCATATGCTGGAGGGGGGGGGGGGGGGGAAGGATCTGAGCACCTATGGACATGTCCGGAGTGCAATTAAGATACCCCAACTGATAACTGATAACTGACTACACACGTTGCACATTATTGTTACTGTAACTGTATCCTCTGTGTGTGTGTGTGTGTGTGTGTGTGTGCGCGCGCGCGTGCGCGTCCTGCTATGAGTCTGTGAAGTGACAACGCCATCACATGGTGTAGGCCTGAATACAAGGAGGAATAGGTGGCCAGCCTTTCCCTTACTTTCGCAGACGACAAGCCCAGGAATGGAACTAGTGTCCGACTGTCCTCACCACAATCCCAGCGCAGTTGGCCATGTCGCTATATCTGCACCGCTGTAACTATTACAACTGCTAGTACATAAGGTAACACCGGTCTGGGGTGGAGTCAGAACAAAAATCTACCAGCCAGTCCTCCTAGGAGGAGTTACTGGTTGGTTGGATGGTTGATTGGCTGTGAATATCCAGGAAACTTGAGCCTTAACTCTGAAGTCCGTACATTTGAGCGTAAGTGGTGGGGACCCTGAACAGGACTAGCACTTATCGTAGCAGAGAATGATGCCGGGGCGTTTTTCTTAACACGGTACTAAAGTGTTACCTTCACGGGAACTGTGGTGCAGGGCTGTCTGTTCCCTTAGTGGCAAGTGACGACCAGACGATACACGGACGGCCAACAGTTTGAGTGACTTATTCTGGTGTATATAATATCGGAGTAGAAACAAACTTATTTGGTTGGGGAGAGGGATGGGGGGGGGGGGAGGGATGGGGGGAGGGATGGGGGGATTGGGGGAGAAGCGAGAGAGAGAGAGAAATAGAGAGAGAGATAAACAGAGAGAGAGGAAGAAAGAGAGAGAAGTAGAGGGAGAGAGATAAACAGAGAAAGGAAAAGACAAAGAGAGAGAGAGATAGAGAGAGATAAACAGAGAGAGGAGGAGGAGGAGGAGGAGGAGGAGAGAGAGAGAGAGAGAGAGAGAGAGAGAGAGAGAGAGAGAGAGAGAGAGTTGGAGTGGAGGAACTGAAGGAAATGGGGAAAAGGGTTGGTGGAAAAAAGTAAGTGGGGTGATGAAGTTGTGTACAGTTTACAAGAAACAAACAAAGTGATAAGTGCAAAATAAACTGCTCCCTGTAGCGAACACGCATATTATAGGACAGGTGAGAGAAAACAGAGGAAAAGAACAAACTCAGGTAACGGTTAATTCCAGGAAGCAACCTGATATTAGCAACTTCTGATACACAAGTATTCACGCAAATGAACACAGCATTCCTACTGCAAACACAAGTATTCAAGCAAATGAATACATTATTCCCGTTGCAACTACAAGTATTCAATGAAATGTATATATAACATTCTCACTGTACATACAAGTATTGATACAAATGAACACATCATTCTCATCAGACGCAAGTATTGTTACAAATGAACACAGCATTATCACTGCAAACGCAAGTACCAAAATGATGACACAATCCTGGGGCTTCTGGAATAATATGGGTTCTTTCTGGCGCTTCACAACTTGTACTGCCACAACTGCCTTTGTTGGCACCAACACCAGTATGCTGCTGCTGCTGCTGCGACGACGACGACGACGACGACGACGACGAGGGCGGCGTTGAAGTCGTTAACGACGACTACTACTACTTTTTTTTCGCATACCCTTTTTACAGGAAATCAATTGGGGAACCCGTTGAGGCAGTCGACACCAGAATTTTTCAGCTGCTGTTAATGTCTTGGCAAGTTTTACGTTCAGTAGTTTGCCATTGCTTTCTGAACGACCGGCTCACATACCCTCTGTAAGTAACCAACGCGACGCGATCCGCAGCCTAATCTCGCGGGATTACGAACAACGTCGTTAACCTCTTCGCCAGGGAGACCGGGACTACTACTACTAGTAGCATGTGTATGGACTGCGCTTGAGTTTAAAGCGAGCAAACGTTCAATACTGGGTTCTTGTTAGATAAATCTGTCCCCTGGTTTGTCTGAGTTTTTAATATTCTTCCGTCAGGAATCGTCTTGATAGGCGGTATTTTGTAAAATGGAGTTATATGTCTCCATAGCACATAGCCTGGGCTGAATTTAGAGACCATGTGTTGCCCATGCAGCATGATCCCTCTCTCTCGGCCTGCCTAGTTTACTTCAAGAAAAAAGGTTTTTAAAAACTAAAATA
>JACEFZ010008473.1:0-13939 GCA_014155875.1 Cepaea nemoralis
GGAAACGATAAAACAAAGAAAATTGAAATATTTTGGTCACTTGAAACGTCACGACAGTTTGGAGAGTACAATAATGGAGGGGTATATGCCTGGGAAGAGAGGAAGAGGGAGGCCAAAAAGAAGATGGGTGCAGGATGTGGCGGATGATCTCCAGATGGGTGTATCGGACGCGGGACATCTTGCTTATGATCGACAGGTTTTCCGGAAGGTTGTTATGGGAGCGAGGTTCTGCAAAGGACATGCAACTGAATGAATGAATGAATGAATGAATGCCTAATTAGCAGCGGTTAATTAATATAAATTTCCTTCTGTTGCCAGCTCCGTGGCAAAGGCCTGCTCCGTGGCGAAGGCCTGTTCCGTGGCGAAGGCCTGGTCCTTTAGGAAGGGTTTACAAACATATTTCGTAATCCCGCATACTGCGTTTAAAATACAACTGCGGGCGATTTGGAAGCAGACCACCTCGCGTTGGATTTTTAAAAAATAAAATGGTATGGTTGTCGGTCGTTCAGAAAGCAAAGGGAAACTACTGAACGTTAGCTTGCCAAGAGATTACAAACAGCCAAAAAAATGTTGGGGTTGACTGCTACGTCCTGTAAAGGATATGCAACTATGTAACATTTTGTTGGCAAAACCAGGCGATATTCCACTTCTGTCTGTGACCTTGGCATACTGACCTCTGACCCGAAAACTCCAGAAGTGTTCTGGGAAGCTGACAGCGCAAATCTTTTTCAAACGTTTAAGACCTTCACGCCGATTATTGTCAATGTCATTACTAAGCTGTATAAGAGGTGAAATGTTACATAGATACTGTACTATTGATTGGATGTCAACCATGGACAAAGAGCAGACAAGATGGCATACATGTAATGGCAGTGGAAATGTGTTTTCTGAAGAAACTGCAAAACATATCATGGACAGACAGAAAAACCAATGAGCCAGTCCAACAAGAGGCAAATGATAACCGTAAACTAATTCGAGAAATTAGACGTAGACAATCAAAATATTTATAGCTTGTTATGAGAAGAAATCTACTAAAGAAGATTGTGATAACTGGTAAGATTGAAGGAAATGGACAAGTGGAAGACAGAGAAGTACAAATCTGGATGGCTTGGCCACATGGCATGGTCGAGACCAGAATACAGAGCTGATCCACGACTCTGGTGATCGTGTAAGATGGTGGAAAATAATCGTCCAATCTTATCGGCATGACACATGATAATTACTATTAATCACTTTATATTGATTACATTATGTCGTTGTGTCTGTGAATCAACCAGTCTGGACTTCTTTGTGTAAAATGTTGCAAGTCCTTCTAAGAAATGTTGCACTTTCTTCAAAGAAATGTTGCATGTTCATCAAAGAAATGTTGCACGGCCTTCAACAAATGACCTTCAACCAATGAAGATTTACTATGTAATGTTACCTTCAGTGATTTGTCATCGATTTCTGCGGGAAACTGAGGAGACAGCATCATCTCTGTAATAACACAGTCCAGCTCTGTCTGAATTAGCTCTCTTGCTCTTTTTCCTCAACTACACATGCGCCTTCTTGTCCACAGCTGGGGAGCAGCGGTAGCGCAGGGACTTGCATGTTTGCCAGTCTATCTGTCCCGTGTCCCCGTGCTGGAAACCCCATCCAGGCCTGGGTTTATTTATTAAAATGACCTGAGATCCCAAGTCGACCCAGGGTAACCTGATACTAGACACACATTTTTTTTTGTCATTCTCTAGCTTTGAACTCAAGCGTAGTCTACAGACGTGCAACTTTCTAATAGTTGCCGGTACTTGGGAGTGCATTACATGTGCATTAACTTTCTAATAGTTGCCGGTACTTGGGAGTGCATTACATGTGCATTAACTTTCTAATAGTTGCCGGTACTTGGGAGTGCATTACATGTACATTAACTTTCTAATAGTTGCCGGTACTTGGGAGTGCATTACATGTGGCATTAACTTTCTAATAGTTGCCGGTACTTGGGAGTGCATTACATGTGCATTAACTTTCTAATAGTTGCCGGTACTTGGGAGTGCATTACATGTGCATTAACTTTCTAATAGTTGCCGGTACTTGGGAGTGCATTACATGTGCATTAACTTTCTAATAGTTGCCGGTACTTGGGAGTGCATTACATGTGCATTAACTTTCTAATAGTTGCCGGTACTTGGGAGTGCATTACATGTGCATTAACTTTCTAATAGTTGCCGGTACTTGGGAGTGCATTACATGTGCATTAGCTTTCCTGTTTACTAGTACCACTCGCCATCAGGCGAACCCAAGTCTACGGCGAAAGCCAGATTTTTAGTCAAACTGACCGATGTATGGGTTGAACCTGTTACTTCGTCTTCAGCACACCGGAAATTAAAAGCAATCACTCTTATCCATTCGGCCATGCCGACTTCATTGTTGTTGTAAAGGTAAAGGTATAGATAAAGGTAAAGATATAGGTATAGGTATAGGTAAATGTGTAGGTAAAAGTAAAAGTAAAGGTATAGGTAAAAGTAATGATAAATGTAAAAATAAGGTAAAAGTAAAAGTAAAGGTATAGGTAAAGGGAAAAGTAAAGGTAAAAGTAAAGGTAACAGTAAAGGTAAAAGTAAAGGTAAAGGTAAAAGTAAGTTAAAGGTAAAAGTAAATGTGAAAATAAGGTAAAACGTAAAGGTAAAGGTAAAAGTAAAGGTAACGGTAAAGGTAAAAGTAAAGGTGAGTGTGAAGGTAAAGGTAAAGGTAAAAGTAAATGTAAAGGTAAAGGTAAAAGTAAAAGTAAAAGTAAAAGTAAAGATGCATGTGAAGGTAAAGGTAAAAGTAAGGGTAAAGGTGAAGTTAAAGTTAAAGGAAAAGGTGAAGGTAAAGGTAAAGGTAAAAGTAAAGGTAAATTAAAGGTAAAAGTAAGGCGGCCGGTGGAACACTGGCTACATCAGCTAGGGAGTAGCGAGTGCTCTACCCCATGATGTGGCTGGTGATATATTGCAGACAGGCCTGGATGTGGGCGATACGGTCCGCTTGTTGCTCAGACTACAGCTGCACAAACACGCCTGGGTGTGGGCGATACGGTCTGTTTGTTGCTCAGACTTGAGTTGCACAAACTACCGTGGACAGATGTAAAAGCACGCGACATGAAATCCCCAGCTCACAGTGTCGCTCCATGCACTCACGCAGTAGCAGGGTGATAGAACTATGCACTACCAGTCCAACACAAGGAAAATGCGTAAGCAAAGCGCAGCCACAGGCATAAGCACTCCAGAAGCCTTAACAGCTCTGCCGCCTAACCTACATGTTGGACCAGAAGTCGCCTAATAACGTTGACTTCCGGTCCCCAATATGGCAGTTAGGAATTGAACCGTTATGTGCTCTGGCGTGTTTATGCTTGTGGCTACGGTGTGAATTCGCATTTTCCTCATGTTAGACTGGTAGTACATGGTTCCGTCGCCCTGCTACTGCGTGAGTGTGTAGCGCGACACTGTGAGCTATGAGATTCGTGTGGAATGCTTTTACATCTATCCGCTGTTATTTGCACAGTGAACTGCATGTTCGGAACAATGGCCGGCTGTCGCTGAATTGACTAGTTTGCCTTTTCGGTTCACGAGTTCATTTTTCATTAGACTCCTGGGAGTCGTCGCTGAAGCTACGGAGTTCACGCTTTGTGCGGCACTTTCAGCGGATCGCCCTGCGGAAAGAGACCGAGTATTGTGGGGTAAAACCCGGGTCAATGAAGTCTTTCTGGCGACTGCCGATTCAATCGACGATGAACTGTATTTTTCGTGGAGGACTTTTGTATTGGCATTCTGGCGGCGGCATTTTGCGCAGTGTACCTGTGCGGGCTGTTGGATTAGTGAGACTCCTGTCTTTTCCACTTTTCACCTTGGGCAGTGATGCGCATTTTGTGTGATATTCACTGGCACAGGAAAGGAACATAAGGGAGACGACCAGATTCCATGAAGTTGGAACCGCGACTAACTAACTAACTAAGTAACTAACTAACTAACTAACTAACTAACTAACTAACCAACTAACTAACTAACTAACTCTTTTAGTGAGGACTGAGCAGTTTGTGTGATATTCACTGGTACTCCTTTGCCGTGACGTTGGAACCGCGACTAACTAACTAACTAACTAACTAACTAACTAACTAACTAACTAACTAACTAAATAACTAACTAACTAACTAACTAACTATCTAACTAACTAACTAACTAACTAACTAACTAACTTACTTACTTACTTACTTAATTACTAAATACCTAACTAACTAACTAACTTACTTACTTACTTACTTACTTACTAAATACCTAACTAACTAACTAACACTACATCTGCAAGTAAACACATCAAGCAATGTGGATTAACAGCACAATCCGTAACAGAACAGGGATTATTCGCTGGCCATTCTCTGTCAGAGGTCACTCATGTTGGTTCCGTGGACCCCACAATGGCGTCTTCGTGACGTGTGCCGCTCTATTTGGCGCATCTATCTATAAAGTGCTAAATAGAACCTTTACTTTTGTATGGATGTGAAGCATGGACAATGAGCTGAAAAAACAACTGATGGCTGTGGAAATGTGGTTTCTGAGGAAAATGCAAAGAATACCATGGACAGCCAGAAAAACCAATGAACAAAGCCTTCAAGAAACAAATGAAGATCGTAAACTGATTAGAAACACTAGATGCAGACAGTCAAACAATTGTGGGCATGTTATGAGAAGAGAGGAGCGGCTGGCCGAGTGGCTAGTACGCCGGACTCTCCTTCGGGAGACCCAGATTCGAATCCTCTGTAAGGTGTGGGGGGGGGGGGGGGTTTCTATCGGCGGCAAAAAGAAAATCCTAACCTGCACAGTTTGCGGCGACTGCACTAACCAGGCGGCCTTACTTCCTCAAGCTCAAAGACTCCCCCCCCCCCCCCCCCACCCCCACCCCTGCCATTCACCGCAAGGTACTATTGGCAGTAAATGACAGTGACAGTATGACAGTTATGAGAAGAAATTAATTGGAGAACTTAGTGACAACTGACATGATCGAAGGGAAGAGACCAAGGGGGAAGACGGAGAAGTAAATACCTAGATGGCTTGGCCACGTGGCATGGTCGAGACAGGAACACGGAGCTGGTCCACGACTCTGGTGATCGAGTGAGATGGCGGAACATGACCGCCCACGCTTATTCGCATTACACATGAGGAATGGATGGATGGATGGATCCGTGTAGTGACATACTTTGCTATTTCCGTGGAACCTAGCCGGCTGCTGTCCTGTAAGGGTCATCACAGGTTTTAGTTGTTGTTTATAAGGATTATTTCAGTGTCATAGTGTGGGTTGTGGTGTCCTTCCTTCTCTCTCTCTCTCTCTCTCTCTCTCTCTCTCTCTCTCTCTCTCTCTCTCTCTCTTTCTTTCTCTCTCTCTCTTTCTCTCTCCCTCCACTCTCTATTTCATTCTCATCTCTCTCTTTCTCTCTCCCTTATCTCTCTTTCTCTCACGCTCTCTCTCTCCCCTCTCTCCTGTTATTCTCCCTCTTTCCCTTCCCCGCCCTCCAACCCTCTCTCTTTTTATCCTCCCTCTCTCTTTCCTTCCGTCTTCCTCTCTCTCTCTGTCTCTCTCTCTGTCTCTCTTTCTCTCTCTCTGTCTCTCTGTCTCTGTCTCTGTCTCTGTCTCTCTCTCTCTCTTACTTCACTTCCTTCCACTCACCTTTCTCTTTCTCTCCGTTTCCCGTCTCTCTTTCTATTTCCTCCATTCCGTTTTCATTCCCCTCCTTCTACCCTTTCTCTTTCTCTCGCCTCCTTCCCTCTCCCTCCCCCTGCCTTCCCTCTCTCTCTCTCTCTCTCTCTCTCTCTCTCTCTCTCTCTCTCTCTCTCTCTAACATACCACCACCCATTGGTGTCTGACATGATGTTAAGAAAGGAAACAGAAGATGGCAAGGGAGATCATCCACACAAAGCTGCCACAAGCCTGGCTGTTATTCAACCCGCTTCAACCCCCAGCGTTAAGCCGGGATTATCTCCCAGAATCCAGGCAGTCTCGGGTGCTCTACCGGCCTGATTACATGAGTGTAGAGCCCTGTGGCTGGCGTCAGGTGAAACCAACAATACAGGTAGCCGAGAATATATAGTTCTGGCTTGTAACTTCCTGTGTGGTGGGTACCTTGCATAGAGCGGTCAGCTGGGTTTTGTAACTTCCTGTGTGGTGGGTTCCTTGCATAGAGCGGTCAGCTGGGTTTTGTAACTTCCTGTGTGGTGGGTTCCTTGCATAAAGCCGTCAGCTGGGTTCTGAACGTTGACATCTCGTTCAGAAAGCATTGGCAAACTACTGAATATAAAGCTGCCTTGAAAACCAATATAGAAAGGATATACAACATTTGTCTAGTCAATGAATGCTGCTGAAAAAGCACAACTGAATACACAGGAGCCACAAACAAAATGTTGCAGGATTTATTGCCTGGCATATTTGCCTGCATCTCGTCAGGTGCATACTGCAGACTCATATATCATGTGAATTGAATAAATGAATAATACTTCAGCTGAAAGAATTAAAACACATAGTCATGGGTGTATATGTAAAGAAACCAGCCAAACAGACACCGCAAGAACACCGCATGACGAGAACACAGAAGAAGAACCATCTGCAAATCTAACCATTAGAGAACTCCTGTTTGCGGACGACCAAGCACTACTAGCAAAATCAGAAGCTGAATTACAAGACCACATGAATAGTCTAAACCATGGGTGGCCAACACGAGGCCCGCGGGCCACATGCGGCCCGTCGGGAGTCATGTTGCGGCCCGCGGAGTAGGAAGCGATGATGTGGTCGAAGCTGTAGCACCCTTGCTTGTTTACTTTAATTAATAAAATAAAATTAGGTGCGTGCGCGGCAGAAAATATTATTTCTGAAATTTGGCCCGCCTGCAGAAAATGTTGGCCATCCCTGGTCTAAACGAAATGTGTAGGGAAGTTAACATGAAAATTAGCACAAGCAAAACAGGGGTAATGACTATAACTAAAGAAGAAAAAACAACAATAATTCACCTAAACGAATATCCCTTGAAACAAGTAAAGAGTTTCAAGTACCTAGGAAGTATAATATCATCAAATAGCAGATCAGAAGACGAGATCGAAAATAGATGCAATACGGCAAACCAACTCATTGGACAAATGGCACCAATACTAAAGAACAAACATGTATTAATAACTACTAAGAAAGCACTTTACAACACAATCATCCTACCAACTCTATGCTACCAATGCTAAACCTGGACAATGACAGAAAAAGAGAAAAGAAAAATCACAATAACAGAAATGAGATTCCTGAAAAGAATACTCGATGTATCAAGAAGAGATAAGATCAGAAATGAAGAAATCAGGACTAAAGTGGGGGTTGTAGCAGCGCTAGATTTTATTAGAAGGCAGCAAGTCAAATGGTTCGGCCATATAACTAGGTTAATAACTAACAATATACCACAACAAGCAATGATGTACAGACAGACCAAATAGGCGCAGAAGAAGATGCCGGTCACGTAAACGATGTGCAGAGTGAATAGTAGAGTCCATGGGAATATCGATACATGAATCCACAAAAAGGCACTTTCCCGATGTTTATACTTCACCCCGACATCGCAAGGTACAAGAGGAACAAGATGAGATGAGATGATGAGAGATAGATCAACATGCAAGTGGGTATATCCTTTCAAGAGATGGTTGAATAGTAGTCTGTCAAAGAGTACCCTCGGTGTGAGTCACATAAAGCGATGCAGATTCATTGACGGATTAGCATCATGAGATGGAACTGTTCAATTCAGCCCAGTAAATCCTTGGATTAAATATCATCTGATGGCAGTACTTGGCATGTTACTACCTTACCTGGTACTTGAATTGCTGCAACGGTTTTGACTTCGCCTAGCCAAATACAATGTTTGAAACTACAGTAGTATTTTAGACACGATAGCCAGGCATCTGTTATAGTCACGCCCTGTCTACAGTAATCCACGTAAATAAATGTGACATCATCCAAACCATTATTTATCGTCTGCCATCTATTATCTATTGTCTATTATCTACTATACAGTCCCAGGAGGGTCACGTCTGTTATCTTAATCCCTACTTACATCTAAGCGTGAGGTTGTTGGGAGCATATGCTTGCGTTCCAAGGCGAGATGTGTCGCCTTCTTTTGTGCCGTGCCCATGTTTGACTAGAGGAGGGACAAGTACCCTGTCTGTAATGTTGTGCCGTGCCCCTGTTTAACTAGAAGAGATCCACGTATCCTGTCTGCAGTGTTGTTTCGGTGTAATATTGCTAAGCTACCCAACGTGGCAATTTAAGTCCAACATGATCCAATCAATATGCATTTGTCTAAAAGTCCTGAAACGAGCGTATATCCAGTTTTCGCGCTTGTCAGTGGGGCTAAAATGTTGACTTATCGTCCTTGGCTCGGAGACGTGAATACCAAGTACCGCAGAAAGTTGCTTGATGGCGAGGGAAGCTGATAACAGGGAAAGCTCAACCACAAGTAAACTTCAGTCCAATGTATAATAAATAGTAGCACAGGTATGGACTACGTTTGAGTTAAAAATGAGCACACATACACACATACACACACACACATACACACACACTTACACACACACACAAACAGCGTCGTATAACTTAATAAGTATCGCCCATAGAACTAAACAGAGGATTGCGGCTGGGATGCGAATTGTTCTCATGCCTCTTTAAGCTATACACAGAAAGAATTTTTAAGGAAGTCGAATTGCCTTGACTTAACATCAATGGAAGAATCATAAACAATAGTAGGTATGCTGACGATACAGTGTTACTAGCAGAAAGTTACAAAATCTGGAAAGGAGAGGTCATCAATGAACATCACAGTAAACGGGAAGATACTAGAACAAGTAACAAGTTTCTCCTATCTTGGACATGAAATACAATATGATGGCAGAAGTGAAACATAAATCAAGAAGAGAATAGGAAATGTCCAAAAATGCTTTCGACAGCATGAAATCAGTATTAGCACCTAGAGCGATGAACAACGCATTGAAAATAAGAGAATCGTCAAATGGTATGTAAATTCACCACTACTATATGCCGCGGAAGCCTGGACAATGAACAAGCACTGTGAAAGTCGAATAGAGGTCCTGGCGATATGCATCTACAGCCGAATATGTCGTATTTCACGGGAACAAAAAGAACTCAAATACAGAAGTTCTAGAAAAACTGGGAACGAACGATCGAGCAATCTTTATTTTCAAAGGATTATGAATTGGGCACGCAGGCCTGTCTGACATTCTGCCCTTCTCCTCTATTTCCTCTCATACATTCTTTCATTCAATATCACTTATGAAGATAATCTTTGACAACAAAAGAGCAATAAGCATTAAAACGCATGAAAAATAATCAATAATACATGAGTCACTGAGGCAATGTTTAACATGATCATTATAAATACCTAAGGAAGGTGTAGCGTGCCCACATTTGAGAATTTTTATTGGCTGAATGAAAATTGGAATGAAAAGAGAGTTGATGAAAGAAATAAAAAAAAAAAAGAGGCAAGGGAAATATTTCGACCACGTTAAAAGACATAACACTCTTATAATAACTATACTCTTCGGGAGGGTAAAAGTTGAAGGCAAGCGAGCAAGAGGTAGACAACGATACAAGTGGGAAGATAACATCAAGAGATGGACGAACAGCAGTCTTACAGAATGTACAATCACGGCGAGAGATATACACTGTTGGAGATCCATTACAGCCAACCTTTCTTGTGGAGACGGTACCTGATTGACTGATAACTTTTTGTTTTGTTTGGCGTCCGTTTGCTTTGAACTCAAGCGTAGACCATACATAAGTTACTACTTCTGGTCACTGGATTTGTGCGTGTGGATTAGCTTTCCCAATTACCAGTGTCCCTCGTCATCAGGAGAACCCACTCCGGTTTCTGAGGTACTTGTAATTTACGTCCCCAAGTCAAGGACGAGAAGTCAACATTTCAGTCCAATTGACAGTTGTAGGGATTGAACCCACTACCCCGGCATCAGCACACCGGATGCTTAAGAGCGATCTCTTTTATCCATTGATAAAATAAAACGCTTAAAAGTCGACAGGGTCGACTTCATTGCACCGAGTTCTATCCCATATGGCTCGGTCTCTTTCCGCAGCGCGGAAAGCGTCGCACAAAGCACGAACTCCGCAGCTCTAGCGACGACCCACAGGAGTCTCCGAAAAATTTAACTCGTGAACCGAAGGACGCGGCCCGGAATCGAACCTACAACCTTTTGAACCCAAGTTACACGGCTTGTCCACTTCGCGCGCGGAGACTCCTCAATCCATTTTCTATTAAGTACATTAAATCCATTAAGTTATCCATTGATAACTTAGTAGCAACACCATCTCGTGTGCTGCTGTTAGAGGAGGACTGTATATGGTTGGTGGTGGAGATGGTCGGGTGCAGGAGGTGGATAGACGAGAGTGGGGCTCCATGCGTCCAAGGTCTGGTATTGCTGCTCCACACCCACTGGGTTTGCTTTCTGACCTCAGTTGTCTATCAAATTCCTTTTTGAAGGCATTGAAAACGGGCTGGAAAACAAGCTATCAATGGGAGTCGGTCCCAGAAACCTCAGTCCCTTACCTCGTACTCAAACCCATCTCTCTCTCTCTCTCTCTCTCTCTCTCTCTCTCTCTCTCTCTCTCTCTCTCCTTCACACACACACACAGACAGACACACACTCACACCCACACCCACACGCACACACCGGAAGATAAATAGCCGTATTTGTACAGTTGGATTTATCCAGCCGAAAGTAGGCCATATTTGTTCCGTTTTCTTTTCAGTTCTGTTGAATAACTGGGACAATATTATTTCTTCTTGTGTTTTCTTTGTGTGCGAGAGAGAGAGAGAGAGAGAGAGAGAGAGAGAGAGAGAGAGAGAGAGAGAGAGAGACAGAGAGACAGAGAGAGAGAGAAAGAGAGACAGACAGACAGACAGACAGAGAGAGAGAGAGAGGAGAGAGAGAGAGAGAGAGAGAGAGAGAGAGAGATAGAGAGAGAATGAAGGTCAGGGAGAAATGGAAAATGCAGGATAATTAAGAGAGAGAATGTGATATTATTTATCTTTCTGTTCTGTACGTGAACGATCATGTAGTTTTCAGACTGACACAGCGATTGTCTTTGATTGTTTTCCCCCCGCGCACGTGTGTACACCAGACTCGCATATGTATACACCAGATTCCCACATGTGTACACCAGACTCGCATATGTATACACCAGATTCCCACATGTGTACACCAGACTCGCATATGTATACACCAGATTCCCACATGTGTACACCAGACTCGCATATGTATACACCAGATTCCCACATGTGTACACCAGTCTCGCATATGTATACACCAGATTCCCACATGTGTACACCAGACTCGCATATGTATACACCAGATTCCCACATGTGTACACCAGACTCGCACATGTACACACCAGATTCCCACATGTGTACACCAGACTCGCATATGTATACACCAGATTCCCACATGTGTACACCAGACTCGCATATGTATACACCAGATTCCCACATGTGTACACCAGACTCGCATATGTATACACCAGATTCCCACATGTATACACCAGACTCGCACATGTACACACCAGATTCCCACATGTGTACACCAGACTCGCATATGTATACACCAGATTCCCACATGTGTACAGCAGACTCGCATATGTATACACCAGATTCCCACATGTGTACAGCAGACTCGCACATGTACACACCAGATTCCCACATGTGTACAGCAGACTCGCATATGTATACATCAGATTCCCACATGTGTACACCAGACTCGCACATGTTCACATCAAACTCGCACATTATATCAATATTCCTTTCGTGGGTAGGTTTTCTCGTTGTGATATTTAGTCTTTTCTGGTCTGTTCTGTTATATTTCCAGCTAATGAGTGATTTTCCCTGTGTGGCCACACCTGGACTAGAATTATGCCCAACCCCTTAGTTGTGCGGTCGAATAGACCTTGTTCATGAAGCACATCTATAGAAGTGTCCAGCTGACCGTCCGTCACCACACACGTGGTGATTTTGTCGAGGTCTTGCCACGTGAGAGCAACATGCTCGACAGTGTGAATGAACGAATGAACAATAGAACGAACTTTATTTTCAAAGGGTAACAAATTGGGCACGCAGGCCCGTCTTACATTCGGGCCTTCCAATCACTCGACTTTCGTTGAATCAGTAGTGCATGATACATTCACATAGGAGAAAAACAAAACATTGTCAAATGAATGTTGTAAACATAAACAATGCATATTACCATGCTATTAGACAGGCAAGCACATGTGCACACGAACATTCGTTAAAAAAAAAAAAACAACATACCAGCATACATACTTACACCATTTGCACAAACTTACAGTTTTGCACTCACTCGATAACACACAAGTACACACTCCCTCGCATACACATATATTCATTCACAATCACAAACTCAATGACAAATGTTTACTTATGCGCGCACACACACACATACATACATATACATACGTACACATACACACATCCATATACACACCCACCCACACACACAATCCCTCCCCACACAGCCACCCACACATCCCTAACCCACTCACCAACAACCAGACACCCCCACCACCCACACTTCCTCCACCCTCACATATACCCCCACCCACCGTCATCATCATCATTGGCACCTTGCCGTCTTGACAGACGATAGTTTGTGCTTTAAAAAGGCATAACTTTTAACTATGGCGGTAGCGAGTGTGACTGATAAGGCCAATTTGCGCTGTAAATGTCCGTTCACAGTGGGTGCATGTGAACACGTGGTCATTTCCACCATCATGCACCATCTTACGTCTCAAACGCTTGGTGTGTGACTTTTCTGCAATAATTTTCTCCTTTGACTTTATTCCATTTCTGATATTTGCCCTCCATGCAACACGTTCAGCGGCGACTTGCTCCCAATGTGCATTATCAATGCCTGTATCAATCATGTCCCGCTTACACACATCTTTGTATCGTAGTAGAGGCCGACCCTGAGATCTCTTACCCATCTGTAATTCACCAAAAAAGATATCCTTTGGTATTCTACCATCATCCATCCTCCTAAGATGTCCTATCCATCTAAGTCTACGAAGACTGAGCATGGAATAAACTGTCACACAACCTGATCTTTCCAATACTTCGTATTTGTGATTTTGTCTTGCCACTTAATACCAAGAATTCTTCGCAGACACCGCATATGAAAGCTGTTTAAGTTGTTCTCTTGGTGTGAGTAAGTTGTCCAGGTTTCACTGCCATAGAGAAGAGTACTAAGGACACAGGCTTGATAGACAAGGACTTTTGTTTTGGCAGTAAGCTTCCTGTTCTCCCAGACTCTTTTTCTTAACCTGTTCATTGTTGTTGCTGCCTTACCAATCCGGATGTTGATTTCCTGATCTAGGGATAATTTGCTATTTACCACTGATCCTAGATATGTAAAATGGTCTACTATCTCTAGTTCGGCGTCGTCAATAAAGATTGATGGTACCCCATGTGCACCTTGTGACATAATCTGTGTCTTCTTTTTGCTAATTGTTAAACCAAATTCAGAACAAGCATTGGAGAATGCAGATAGTAGACATTGCAATTCTTCCTCAGAGTGGGTCGTAACTGCAGCATCATCTGCAAAAAGCAACTCTCTGATCAGTACCCTCCTAATTTTGGTCTTAGCCTTCAATCTCTGAGCATTGTAGAGGCCGCCATCTGAGCGTGAGTGAATGTATATACCACCATCCTGATCATGAAATGCATATTTCAGTAGAAGTGAAAAGTATATTCCAAAGAGGGTGGGAGCTAGTACACAACCTTGCTTAACTCCACTCTTGATTTCAAATTCTTCAGAAGTTGCACCATCAACTTGATTATCCCTTCATGCCTGTGTGGAACGATTTCACAAATTGC
>JACEFZ010008474.1:0-14385 GCA_014155875.1 Cepaea nemoralis
TTTTTTTTAAAAAAAGAAAAAACCCAAAGGGAAAAAAAAAATTTGGAAATTTAAAAAGGGTTGGAACACATGGTCATTTCACCATCATGCTCGTAGTAAGGCCGCCCCGGGCTCGTCCCCATTTGAAATTCACCAAAAAAAAATGTCCCTTGGTATTTTACCATCATCTATCCTCCTGTGTTCTTTCATCTGGGCTCGAAGACTGGCATAGAAAAACCGTCCAAAACCCTGATCTTTCCAATAATTCTGTATTTGTTTTTTGTCTTCCATTTTAATCCCAAAGTGTTCTTTCAGACACCGCACATGAAACTGTTTAAAATTTTTCTCATGGGGGGTTAGTTGCCCAAAGCTTCACTGCCTAAGTACAAAGTAACTACCATAAGTAATAAGAAAAAGGCGTGATAGAAAACACTTTTGTTTAGGCGTAAGTTTTCTGTTCCCCCAAACATTTTTTTTAACGTGTGCATTGTTGTTGCTGCTTACCAGTCTGATGTTGTTTTCCTGATCTAGGGAAAATTTGCTATTTACCACTGATCCTAGATATGAAAAATGGTTCAAATCTCAGTCGTAAATTGATGGTACCCCATGTGCACCTTGTGCAAAATCTGTGTCCTTCTTTTTGTTAATTTTTAAAACCAAAAATTTCAGAAAAATTAGAAATCAGATAGTAGATATTGTAATTCTTCCTCAGAGGGGGTCGTATTGCAGCATCATCTGCCAAGCAACTCTCTGATCAGAAACCCTCCAAATTTTTGGTATTGGCCTTAAAATTTTTGAGCTTGTAAGGCCTCCACTCAGTGTGAGGAATGTATATACCGTCCCTGATCCGAAAGGCATTTTCAGTAAAGTAAAAGTATTTCCAAAGGGGGTGGGAGCTGCTAAAACCTTGCCTAACACCACTTTTGATTTCAAAATTTTTTGAAGTTGCACCTCAAAATTTATTATACCCTTCATGCCTGAGTGGAACGATTCCACAATGGACGAAGAGTTGTGGGCACCAATCGTCTTTTGTCCCTTTAACAGACCCTCACGACGACCAAATCAAAATGCCTTTGTAGGACGATGAAGGATAAACTTGGGGTTCTGTTCACGGATTTTTCAATTTTTTGCAATGAGGGTACAAACAAAGGTAGACCGGGGATGTCAAAGCCACACTGAATTTGGGGTAGACTTGACCTCCTAGGGCTTGAAGTCTGCACGAACATTCTGGGAAATACTTTTCCCCAAAATCCAACAGTGAGATACCCCTATATTTTTCAGTCGCTCCGTCATCCTTGTTCTTTGACATGTTATATGCTTCAAACTTTGAAACCTGTGGGACTTTCTTCTCGCCGCATACTCTATTAGCTGGTGGTCTGTCAAAGTGTGTCTTGCCCCTCTGAAAAAATCTATTGGAATTCCATCCTTACCTGGAGCCTTGTCAGATGCAAGTTCATTTATAGCACACTTAACTTCTGTTATGGTGGGAAGTGTGTCCAGGTGGTCAAGAGTTGGTATTGCCTCTTTGGCGTTTACGGCATCATCCGCTAATTTGGTCTCACTTGAGTAAAGCTCTAAATAGTGCTCGACCCATCTATCCATCTGACGTTTCTTATCAGTGATGATTTCTCTATTCAAGGTTTTCAGTGGTGCCCTTCCTTTGATCATTGGACCATAGGCTTTCCTTATCCCTTCATACATGCTTCTGACGTTTCCCTTATCACTTGCATTTTGAATCGACTCACATAACGTGATCCAATAGTCATTTGCACACTGCCCTTTTGCACATCCTTCACAGCTCGCTTTCCTTGTTTCTTAAGAGAACTATCTTCTTTTTATCAATCAAGAGCTGCAGTGTCTGGCTGTTTTCCGCAAACCAGTCCTGCCTCTTATGATCCACAGTGCCGTAAACCCCTACCGCTGTTTTATAAAGAGTTTCCTTAAGTTTACCCCACTTTTCACTTGTTGTACAATTTTCTGATGTATCAGTGAAAGCATCTTAAAGTTGCTGTTGGAATTCAAAGCACTTATCAGGATCGTGGGTGTTAATATTATTAATCCTGTGGCTAGATTTGTGTTTAGCTGTGTAGATTCTCTTTGGTCTCAGTCTAACCCTTGCAACAACCAAAGAGTGATCCGTATCACAGTCAGCACTATGGCAACTTCGAGTTAATGATGTTTGGTTCAGATGTTGTCCGTGTGATGATAAAGTCGAGCTGATGCCAATGGCCAGATCTTGCATGTTTCCATGTGACCTTTTGTTTAAAAAAATTAGTTTGTAATACATAGGTCATTTCTGGTGCAATCCTCCAGCAGCCTTTGCCCATTTTCATTAATGCGACCAATGTTGTATTATCCAAGGCAAACTGGCCATGAACTCGAGTCCCTACTCACACTGAATATTGAAATCACCGAGCATATAAATGTAGTCGGATGTTGGAACTGCCTTGATCACAGAGTCTAACTTCTCATAGAACGAATCCTTCATATCATCAAAGGAAGTGAGTGTCGGTGCATATACAGTGATAATGGTGGCAAAACCACAAGAGGTTGCCAAGCGCAGGGATAATAGTCTTTCATTACCTCCAGCTGGAATTCAATCATTCCGTGTAGCGAATTCTTCACTGCAAAGCCCACACTATGGTGCCATTTTTCTTCTTTACTCTCTACCCTACCAAAAAAAAAAAAAAAGGTGTAATTGTTTTCCCTGAGTGACCCTTCCTCAGCGGGATGAGTCTCCTGCAGGCCAGCAATATCAATGTTAAGACGATTGAGTTTGGCATCAATCACAGCCGTTTTTCTCACATCGTCAGTATTCGTGAGATCAGTGGAAAATCCTGGACACATGGTTCTTACGTTCCAAGTTGCAAGCCGTAGCTTTAGGTTTCTATTTTTCTTTGTAGTAATATCTGGTCATTGGTTTTACAGCCTGCGAGTCAGACTTTGTCCTAGGCCCAAGCACCCATTGAAGCAGACAGGCTGTGGCGGATCAGAATACAATTGGCCGGGGGCTGCCCAGCTTGAGGCGGGCGGTAGCTGATCAGTGACACTACATGTGTCTCCCACCGTCAGAGCCAAACCGTGGCGCCCAATGTCTACGCCATTTGAGAGGACTTATAACCTGTAACTGCTACATCTTGCTTTGATTCCGAGATCGGTTAAGACATGTCATGGAGTTATACCTTTCCATAGTACAAGCCTGGGCTAAAATATAGAGACTATGTTTTGACCATGCAACATGATCCCTCTCTCGGCCTGTCTAGTTCACTCCAGAAGAAAGATAACAGCAATACATCTGGAACAAGACACGCTACAGAAGCTGTCGTATCAGCAAAACAATGCTCTAACTGTCCGCCTGTCGGAGTTTCGATCCTAGACCAGTTGCCAACCAATGCTTCGGGCCTGGTCTGCCTTGCCATGGCATTTTGTCTTTAGGTTGCATTTCCTCGCACCAGGATAAGGCTTGTACCCTTCCAGTTGCGCTCTTCCGCCAGAAGCCGTTGGCACAAATGTGGGGTGTCGCGTTTGGTAAGCGCCGCCCAACGTTCGGCGCTAACAGAAAGCAGGTAATACCGTCTGCTGTCATTACGGTAGCTCGGTCATATCTGACTAAGACCTGACTCTACTAATAAACTAAGATAAACTAAACAGACAATAAACACAAAAATTCATAGAAAACTAAAGATAATTAGAATAAATCATCCAAATGATAACCTGATTTCTTTTGGTGAAACGTCAGTTCAGGAGGCGAATTATAAACCTATTTATGTAGCAATGAATCTAGACAAAGATGAGTGAACAGACAAAGATATTATCGTATTTACAAAGTGCAAGAGAAGCTATTATAAGACTAGGAAATGTTGTGGAAGTTAAAGAAATTAAGCTTAACATCAAGCTTAAGATATTTAGTTTTTAACGCCAGATCATTATTACTGTGTGGATCAGAGACGTGGAGAATGACTAAAATAATTATAAATAAACTGCAAACATTCATCGGTTAGTGTCTACACAAAATAAAAGGTCTAAAATAATTACTAATAAACTACATACATTCATCTGTTAGTGTCTACACAAAATAAAAGTACTAAAATAATCTATATTTATAAAACAAAGTGTATGTATGTAAATATGTGTGTATGTATATATGTATGTATGTAAATATGTATGTCCTTTATTTGTTCGCGAACGGCCCATCCGATTGAGATGAAATTTTCTACACGCCTTCCTTTCATTCCAGAGCTGTCAACTGTCATAGTTTTTTTTTCTTCTTCCTCCTCCTCCCTCCTCCCCCTCCCAAAATACGTACGTAAATATATGATGATGATGATGAAAGAATCCCCGAACCAAAACGCTAGGGAAAGGGAAGAAAATGACGTGACTACACAGAATCGTCACACGGCAATCATCATCATCAAGTGCCGTGCCGGCTGGCGTAGGCGTTCATGGCTCTCTGTAGATCTCAGTCTTTGTTTTTTTAATCAACTCTGCTGCTGATATTCCTCCATGCCACGGCAATATCAATAACAATTCATCTTTTTATGTGTAAGGAAGTTATCTACAGTCGTGTAGAAGGGAAGAACTAGACGAGTATGAATTCGGAATGGCGAACTCTCTCCCCCTCTCTTCTCCTCCCTCTACCTCCTCCCTCCACCCTTCTCCTCTTCCTCCTCCCTCTCATCCCTCTCCCTCCTACCTCCTCCTTCTCCCTCTTCCTTCTCCCTCTTCCTCTCCCCTTCTCCTCCATCCTCCTCCCTCCTACTCCCTCCGCCTCCTCCCCCCTCCTCCCTCATCTTCCCTCCTCCTCCCTCTCCCTCCTCATCCCTCCTCCTCCTGCCTCCCTCCTCCTCCTCCTGCCTCCTTCTCCCTCATCATCCTCCCTCCTCCTTCTCCCTTCTTCTCCCTCTTCCTCCTCCTACCTCCTCCCTCCTCCTCCTCCCTCCACCCTCCTCCTCCCTTCTCCTCCTCTTCCTCCTCCCTTTCCTTCCTCCTCCTCCTCCCTCTACCTCCTCCTCCCCCTACCTCTTTCCTCCTCCCTCCTCCTCCCCTTCCACCTCTCTTTCCTTCCTCCCCTCCTCATTCTCCCTCCTTCCTCTCCCTCCTTCCTCCTCCTCCTTCCTTCTTCTCCCTCCTCCTCCTCCCTCCTCCCTCCTCCTTCCTCCTCCTCACTCCTCCTCCTCCCTCCTCCTCCTCCCTCTACCTCCTCCCTCCTCCTCATCCCTCCTCCTCCCTTCTCCTCCTCCCTCCTCCTCCTCCCTCTACCTCCTCCTCCCTTCACATTCCTCCTCCTCCCTCTTCCTCCTCCTCCCTCCTCCTCCTCATCCCTCCTTCTCCCTCCTCCTCCTTCTTCCTCCCTCCTCCTCCTCCCTCCTCCCCTCATCCTTCCTCCTCCTCCCTCTCCTCCTCCTCACTCCTCCTCCTCCCTCCTCCTCCTCATTCTACCTCCTCCCTCCTCCTCCCTTCACATTCCTCCTCCTCCCTCTTCCTCCTCCTCCTCCTCCTCCTCCCTCCTCCTCCTCCCTCCTCCTCATCACTCCTCCTCCCTCCTCCTCCTTCTTCCTCCCTCCTCCTCCCTCCTCCCCCTCCTCCTTCCTCCTCCTCCCTCTCCGCCTCCTCCCTCCTCCTCCTCCCTCCTCCTCCTCCCTCCTCCTCCCTCTACCTCCTCCTCCTCCCTCCTCCTCCCTCTACCTCCTCCCCCCTCCTCCCTTCACATTCCTCCTCCTCCCTCTTCCTCCTCCTCCCTCCTCCTCTCTCCGCCTCCCTCCTCCTCCTCTTCCCTCTACCTCCTCCCTCCTCCTCCCTTCACATTCCTCCTCCTCCCTCCTCCTCCTCCCCTCCTCCTCTTCCTCCTCCTCCTCCCCTCCTTCTCCTCCTTCTCCCTCCTCCTTCTCCCTCTTCCTCCTCCCTCTTCCTTCTCCTCCTTCTCCCTCCTCCTTCTCCCTCTTCCTCCTCCCTCTTCCTTCTCCTCCCTCTCCCTCCTCCTTCTCCTTCTCCCTCTTCCTTCTCCCTCTTCCTCTCCCCTCCTCCTCCTACCCTCTTCCTCTTCCCCTCCTCCCTCTACCTCCTCCTCCCCTCCTCCTTCCTCCTCCTCCCTCCTCCTCCTCATCCCTCCTTCTCCCTCATCCTCCTTCTTCCTCCCTCCTCCTCCTCCTCCCTCCTCCCCTCCTCCTTCCTCCTCCTCCCTCTCCTCCTCCTCTCTCCTCCTCCTCACTCCTCCTCCTCCCTCCTCCTCCTCCTCCCTCTACCTCCTCCCTCCTCCTCCCTTCACATTCCTCCTCCTCCCTCTTCCTCCTCCTCCCTCCTCCTCTCTCCGCCTCCCTCCTCCTCCTCCCTCTACCTCCTCCCTCCTCCTCCCTTCACATTCCTCCTCCTCCCTACTCCTCCTCCCCTCCTCCTCTTCCCTCCTCCTCCTCCCCTCCTTCTCCTCCTTCTCCCTCCTCCTTCTCCCTCTTCCTCCTCCCTCTTCCTTCTCCCTCCGCCTCCTCCCTCCTCCTACTCTCTCCTCCTCCTCCCTCCTCCTCCCTCTCCCACCTCCTCCCTCCTCCTCCTGCTCCCTTCTCCTCCTGCGTTCTCCTCCTCCCTCCTTCTCCCTCCTCCTCCCTCTTCCTCCTCCCTCCTCCTCGCCTCCTCCTCCACCCTACTCCTCCCTCCTCCTCCTAATCCCTCCTCCTCCTCCTTCCACCCTCCTCCTCCGTTCTCCTCCTCTTCCTCCTCCCTTTCCTTCCTCCCCTCCTCATTCTCCCTCCTTCCTCTCCCTCCTTCCTCCTCCTCCTTCCTTCTTCTCCCTCTGCCTCCTCCCTCCTCCTATCCCCTCCTCCTATCCCCTCCTCCTCCTTCTCCTCCTCCCTCCTTCTCCTCCTCTCCCCTCCTCCTCCTCCTACCCTCTTCCTCTTCCCCTCCTCCCTCTACCTCCTCCATCCTCCTCCTCCCTCTTCCTCCTTCCTCCTCCTCCCTCTTCCTCCCTCTCCCTCCTCCATCCTCCTCCTCCCTCTTCCTCCTCCTTCTTCCTCCTCCTTCCTTCTCCTCCCTCCACCTCCCTCTTCCTCCTCCTCCTAGCTCCTCCCTCCTCCTCCTCTCTCCTCCTCCCTCCTCCCTTTTCCTCCCTCCTCCTCCCTCTACATCCTCCCTCCTCCTCTCCACTCTTCCTCCTACCCTCTTCCTCTTCCCCTCCTCCCTATCCCTCCTCCTCCCTTCACATTCCTCCTCCTCCCTCTTCCTCCTCCTCCCTCCTCCTCCTCATCCCTCCTTCTCCCTCCTCCTTCTTCCTCCCTCCTCCTCCCTCCTCCCCCTCCTCCTTCCTCCTCCTCCCTCTCCTCCTCCTCACTCCTCCTCCTCCTTCTACCTCCTCCCTCCTCCTCCCTTCACATTCCTCCTCCTCCCTCTTCCTCCTCCTCATCCCTCCTCCTCCCTTCTCCTCCTCCCTCCTCCTCCTCCCTCTACCTCCTCCTCCCTTCACATTCCTCCTCCTCCCTCTTCCTGCTCCTCCCTCCTCCTCCTCATCCCTCCTTCTCCCTCCTCCTCCTTCTTCCTCCCTCCTCCTCCTCCCTCCTCCCCCTCCTCCTTCCTCCTCCTCCCTCTCCTCCTCCTCACTCCTCCTCCTCCCTCTACCTCCTCCCTCCTCCTCCTCTCTCCTCCTCCTCCTCCTCATCACTCCTCCTCCCTCCTCCTCCTTCTTCCTCCCTCCTCCTCCTCCCTCCCCCCTCCTCCCTCTCCGCCTCCTCCCTCCTCCTCCTCCCTCTACCTCCTCCTCCTCCCTCCTACTTCCTCTACCTCCTCCCTCCTCCTCCCTTCACATTCCTCCTCCTCCCTCTTCCTCCCTCCTCCTCTTCTCTCCGCCTCCCTCCTCCTCCTCCTCCTCCCTCTACCTCCTCCCTCCTCCTCCCTTCACATTCCTCCTCCTCCCTCCTCATCCTCCCCTCCTCCCCCGCCTTCTCCTCCTTCTCCCTCCTCCTTCTCCCTCTTCCTCCTCCCTCTTCCTTCTCCCTCCGCCTCCTCCCTCCTACTCTCTCCTCCTCCTCCTCCTCCCTCCTCCTCCCTCTCCTCCTCCTGCTCCCTTCTCCTCCTGCGTTCTCCTCCTCCCTCCTTCTCCCTCCTCCTCCCTCTTCCTCCTCCCTCCTCCTCGCCTTCTCCTCCACACTACTCCTCCCTCCTCCTCCTAATCCCTCCTCCTCCCTCCTATTCCTCCCTACTCCTCCTGTCTCCTCCCTCCTCCTCCCTCCTCTTCCCTCCTCCACCTCCCTCTTCCTCCTCCCTCCTCCATTTACCCAAGACAGACAGACAGTCAGACAGATAGTCGGGAACGGGATCTTATATGACTACTTATATAATTTAAATGAGATGCTCTCCATCATGGGCTGGGCCGGGTCAGACAGACAGACAGATAGATAGATAGACAGACAGACAGACAGACAGACAGACAGACAGACAGACAGACAGACAGACAGACAGTCGGGAACGGGAACTTATATGACTACTTATATGAATTAAATGAGATTCTCCCCACCAGGAGTTGGGCGATGCCGGGCCGGGTCAGACAGACAGACAGATAGATAGTCGGAACGGGAACTTATATGACTACTTATATGAATTAAATGAGATTCTCCCCATCAGGGTCTGGGCGAAGACGGGCCGGGTCAGACAGACAGACAGACAGATAGACAGACAGACAGACAGACAGATAGTCGGTAACGGGAACGAGAACTTATATGACTACTTATATGAATTAAATGAGATGCTCCCCACCAGGGTCTGGGCGAAGCCGGGCCGGGTCAGCTAGTTACTAATAAACTACAAACATTCATCTCTTCGTGCAGAGTGGCTTGCTTCGCTTCGGAGGTCACGGGTAGCAAGCATCTCCTGGATCTTTTCTCCTGGGCATGCCGGTGTGCTGGGGAATGAACAGGCGGACAGATTGGCTGGCTCGGCAGAACTTGGTGGAGTATTGATGCATGACAAGGCAGATGTGGTTGCGGCCTTGTGGGAGCACGTGTACACCTCGGAGGAGCAAATGGATCACCATAGTCTGGTTAGAATGAGGCAGCGAGGAGTGACGAGGGGATCTGGCCGACGCTCGACGCTCAGAGGAAAGGCGAGACGGACATATAATCAGATTGCTACTGGAACTATTAGTGTTGGAACTCTTCGCTGGTTGCTGAGGATGGAGACAGAGCGCTTATGGGAATGTCCCGAATGCTGTGATGTCGGTTCCTAGATCAATCAATCAATCAATCAATCAATCTCTTAGTGTCTACACAAAATAAAAAGATTAAAATGGCAGATTCACAAATGTGGAGCTCATGGAGTTAATCTGAGAGTAGTATCAGTAGAAAGGTCTTTGTTTGGAATCCACAGAGCAAAAGAGATAAGAAGACCCAAAAACATACGGAGTAGAGAAGTAGAGACAGAGTTGAGTTGAGTTGAGTTGAGGTGAGTTAAGAACCGACATCACTGCACTCAGGACATTCCCGTATGTGCTTCGTCCCCTCATTCAACAACCAGCGAAGAGTCGTACTACTAATCGTTCCCACCGCTATCTGATTTAAAGTTCTCCTGGTCTTCCCTCTCAGTTTTGAGATTCTTCCAGGACCCCTACAGATTCCCTACAATCTCATTCTTTCCACCGGTTCTCAAACCGTCCCCCCGCCTTCTCCACCTGGTCCCACAAACGTATGACCACCTCCCCCTTGTCCGTAGGCCAAGAGGTGCATTCCCTGCCAACCTATCACCCTGTTCATTTCCCCGCACCCCGCATGGCCAGTTCAAAAAGATCCATACAATTCTCATAATCTGTGACCTCTGAAGCGACGTTAGCCATTCCACACGAAACATTCCGTAATGAATACAATGTGTGTTGCAGTGGTCTCCTCTAACCAACGGAATGCCGATGTTACTGCTTCCACCTCCATTATCATGCTGGAGGTCGTAGTCTCATATGCCAGACTCTCCTTTTTCAAGACTCGCCCATTAGCCTTTGCAATAAAACCCCAACCACTACGTCTGTTTCTCATCACTGACCCATCGGTGTAGATGACTATGTCACCTTGATGTGTGTTACTCTGGATCAGCTGTTGCACTTCAAACTCATTGCGGCCTGCTGCCCATTCTCTGCACTCACGACCCAGTGCTATTATTACATTGTGACAGTCCGTCATGTCTTCCGGAACTTCATCCCAATCTTTTTCATGATTGATGGTCTCTATATCACACACACAACGTATAGATATTTATTTACCGCCACCTGTAAGTCTTCCGCCAGACTGGCCCTGTCTCTACCCTGTCTATACACCAGCGATGTTCGTCCATCATGAATGACGTTGGCCATTCATTGACGATGACCATTCATTACACTACATCTTTGATTTGATGAGGAACGAATGACTTGCGCTTTGGTTTTGTATAGCGAGGAGGTGGTCGCGCAACACCCTCGTCCCCGCTCCCTCGTCTGTGACCGTCTAGCTCCAGTGGCGAGCATGGCAAGACGACTGGAAGACGGACACAGATGCAGTGGACGTTAGGCTGCCACGGCCAGTTATCCCTGTTTATGTCGGCCCTTCCGTCGATCCCTTTAATTTTCAGTTTTAAGACAAGCGTAGCGACAATCAATGAGCGTATGATTTCTTTTAGGATCAACACGATTTCCTTCACCGAAGACGGACTGACCGCCAGAGCAGACCACACACAACATGAGGCGAGAGTCTGCCCACAGAAGATGCTGCTCGTCTAAATTGCGAGCAGATCTCCCGATTTACGGTTGAGTCTCTCCAGCGCAAATGTGCACATGGCGACTGAACGGACAGACGTTCATGCACACGCAAGCCGAGATTAGCATCGCAAAAGCTGAGACAAGCGTATGACTACATTCTTGAAACGCCTGCCTTGCTAATACACGTGGTCTGGGAAGATCCCATTTTGGTGTACCTCACAAAGCATATGACTACTGGCAGGATCAACCAGATATCTATCGGACAGACGGACTATTCACGCACACGCAAGCCAAGAGTAGCATCGCTAAAGCGCGCCCTCCCGGTACAAGGTGATACATGCAAAACCACTGGACGCCTACCGACGAGCTTACAAGCTACGCCGGCAGGACTAACCGAAAAAAAAAAGCTATACCAGCTTACTGACTGCAGGCCCACTACTCATCGAGAGAGAGTGGGCGCTTATCGAGACTTTGTCGAACGGTCGTACAAATTTTGCTCTTTCTGGTCATCTGCAAATGTCATAATTCTACCCACACCTGGTGTCTCAATAGCTGCGATTTTGCTGGTAGACATTAAAGAGCACTGACGACATGGCAGAAGTCCAGGAACCCATGTGCAGTAGAGACAGAAATGAATAAAATGTGCAGGAGCTGCATGCAAAAGCTAGGGATACTACAGCTTGTAGTGAGTGGGTTCAGGTCCCAAGTCTGTAAGGGAGAGGTGGTCGGGCGCCTGTGGGACCAGGTGGAGAAAGCGGTGGAGCCGATTGAGAACCAGTATGTGCATAGAATGATATCGCGGGTAATCGGCAGGGGTTCTGGACGAATCTCAAAACCGAGAGGGAATAGCAGGAGAACTTTCAATCAGATGTCGGTTGGAACAATATGACTCTTCACTGGCTGTTCTACGAGGTGACGGGGCGCGTGTGGTAATATCATGAGTGCAGTGGTGTCGTGTCTTAGCTCAATTCAGCTCAACGCAGCAGTCTTCTTATTATTCAAACTAAGACACATATTTACTTCTGCATCTGTTATGTTGATAAATTGTCTTTAATTCTCTCTGACTTATTGCCATCAAGACAGTATAATCAGTTTAATGTAACTGGTTTATATAATTACCAACAGCCCCTAGCATATTTTCTACAGATGTCATTATATACTAGGTGTATAATTAATTAAATCAAACCAGGGGGCAGTACACATCCTTGTTTGATACTCTTTTGTGTGCACTGAAATGTTCCTAATTTGGTATTAATTGTTAATAATTCATTGCTTCAAATGGTACCTTTCCTTTTTTCGTATTATATATATATATATAGGACTTCTGGTCCAATGTGGAGGATATGCGGTTGAGCTGGTAGGCCTCTGGGTGTTTAAGTTTGTGCTACGGTTTGCTTACTCATTTTCCTCATGTTGGACTTGTAGTGCATGACTCCGTCGCCCAGCTACTGAGTTAAGTGCATGGAGCGACACTTTGAGCTATATATTTCCTGTGGAGTGCTTTAACATCTGTCCGCGGTTGTTTGTATCGTGAACTGCATGGTCAGAAAAATGGGGACAAACTTTGTTTGTCTTCTGCAATAATTTGCGGCGGTTGGTTTTCTAATGACTGCCATTTCCATCGACGATGAATTGTATTTTCCATGACAGAGTTTTGTGTTGACATTCTGACAGCGGCCTTATGCACAGTATATCCGTGCGGGCTGTTGGTTTGTCGAGACGCCTGTCTGTTTTATTTTTCACATGGGGCAGTGAGGAGCATTATGTGTGATATTCACTGGCAAAGGAATGGAGCATTATGGGGACGACCTTTCGTCGTGAAGCTGGAACCTAGATTAACTATTTAATATAGCTCATTGTCAACTTATACAAGCAAGTATTGGTTGATCTTCATCATTGAATTGAATACATTATGATCTTTGGTAATAATAAATTATTCTCAGCAATGAAGTACATTGTTTGTCTACATTTCTACCTAAATATTTGTATGATTAAATTTCTTCAAATAGATTTCACTAGGGATATATATATATTTGGTGCTTTACTCAAGCGAGACCATACCGGTGGATGAAGCCCTCAACGACATAATGACCCTGCCAACTCTTGACCACCTGGGTACACTTCCCACCATAAAAGAAGTTAAGTGTGCTATTAATGACTTGCTTCTGGCAAGACTTCGCCTAAGGACAGGATTCAAATAGAGGTTATCAGAAATGGGCAAGATATACTAACTCTACAGATCACTGTACAAGAACGAGCGGGTCGAAGTGACTGTTCTGTTCAGATTGTAAGTCCTGGGAGATCAAGTCTACCCTGAATCACAGTTTCGCTTTCGACGGAACCGGTCTACCATTGCCATGATATTCTCATTGCTACAGCTGCAAGAAAAATGCTGTCAGCATTATCAACCACTGTTTATTGCTATCGTCGATCTCACGAAGGTATTTTATTTGGTCAGTCAGGAGTCAGTAATGAAGGCGCTAAAGAAAATGGCTGCCCGCCAGCTCTTCTGTCCATCGTGGAATCGTTCTACAAATGCATGAAGGGTAAAATCAAATGGTTGCTCGCGCATCTTCAGAAGAGTTTACAAGCGAATGGAGAATGCAAGAATACAAGAATGGAGTTAAGCAATTTTGTGTACTTGCTCCCATCCTCTTTGGAATACACTTTCCACTTCTAATGAAATATGTCTTTTGTTATCAGAATGGTTGTATATACATTCACTCACGCTCAGATGGCGGCCTCTACAATGCTCAGAGATTAAAGGTCAAGACAAATCTAGGAGAGTACTGATCAAAGATTTGCTTGCAGATCAGCATGGTCGAATGGGTAAGAACGCGTGTTCTTAAACACCCGGTGTGCTGATGCCGTGGTAAGGGGTTCAACCCCTTCACCAGACAGCTGGACTAAAATGTTGACCTGTCGTCCTTGACTTGGGGACGTAAATTACAAGTAAATATGAAGTCGGAGTGGGTTCGCCTGATGGCGAGGGATACTGTTAAGGGAAAAGCAAATCCACACGCAAAATTCAGTCCATCACTACTATAAATAGCGTGTATGGACTACGCTTGAGGTCAAAGCGAGCGAGCGCAAAAAAAAAAGAGTTGCTTTTTGCAGATGATGCTCCAATTACGACGCACTCTGAGGAAGAATTAAAACATCTACTGTCTGCAGCATCCTATGCTTGTTGTGAATTTGGTTTAACAATTAGCGGGGGAAAAAAATGCAAAAATAAGACATATTAAGGTACAAATAGGGGACCATCATTATGTATTGGCGACGCAGGGCTAGTAAACCAGTTAACATATCTAGGGTCAGAGGTAGATTGGAAGAGAACTATCTTCATCCCAATACCAAAAAAAAAAAAAAGAGGGCAATTATGCACCAATTATAGAACTGTTGCCCTGATCAGTCATGCAAGTAAAATTCTTCTAAGAATTAAATTGGGAAAACTTCATAGGAAAATGGAAGAAGAGATTAACATGGTTCAAGCCGGATTTAGAAAAGGAAGAGGAACAAGATGCGTTTAGTAATAGAGAAGTGTAGAGAATTTAATGTAAACCTATTCTCAAATTTTGTGAATTATTCTAAGGCATTTGTCTGTGTACATCAGAAATTTTGGGAAATCATGAGGAAAATGGGCTTTCCATCACATGTAGTACAACTCATAAAAATACTCTATCTAGCGTAGACCAACAAGCAGCGGT
>JACEFZ010008475.1:0-115029 GCA_014155875.1 Cepaea nemoralis
TGGGCAATGGGGGCCGAACTAAGATTTTTACTCAAAAATTTGGGGCAGTGGTTTAAACCCCCTAGTTACGAGATACATTACATACACATGGAACCCATCCTGTCCAAGTGAGTAACACACCCCCTAGTTACGAGATACATACACTACACAGAAACCCATCATGTCCATGATGGGTTCATGTGTAGTGTATGTATCTCGTAACTAAGGGGTGTGTGTGTCAACTTGAGATATGATGGGTCATTTATCTTGTAACTAGGGGGTGTGTGACTCAACTTGTGACATGGTGAGTTCATGTGTAGTGTATGTATCTCGTAACTAGGAGGTGTGTGACTCAACTTGGGACATGATGGGTTCATGTGTCTCGTAACTAGGAGGTCTGCGGATCAACTTGGGATATGATGTGTTCATGTATCTCGTAAACTAGGGGATGTGCAACTCAATTTGGACATAGTGGGTTCATGAATCTCGTAACTGAGAGGTCTGCGACTCAACTTGAGACACTTTGAGTTCATGTGTATTGTATGTATCTCGTTACTAGAGGGTGTGCGACTTAGATTGGGATATGGTGGTTTCATGTATTTCGTAACTAAAAGGTCTGCGATTCAACTTCGGACATGGTGGGTTCGTGTATCTCGTAACAATGGAGTGTGCGACTCAACTTGGGATATGGTGGGTTTATGTATCCCGTAACTAGGGGGAGTGCGACTAAACTTGGGACATGATAGATGAAAGGTCACACACAGAGTCTGATAAAGCTGAGATACATGAGAGCTCACACATGAAGTCGGATAAGATTGGGTTAGAAAAGAGGTTAGATGAGAGCTCACATATGGAGTTGGATAAGATTGGGTTAGATAAGCGGTTAGATGAGAGCTCACACATGGAGTTGGATATGATTGGGTTAGATAAGAGGTTAGATGAGAGGTGGCACATGGAGTTGGATATGATTGGGTTAGATAAGAGGTTAGATAAGAGGTCGCACATGGAGTTGGATATGATTGGGTTAGATAAGAGGTTAGATGAGAGGTGGCACATGGCGTTGGATATGATTGGGTTTGATAAGAGGTTAGATGAGAGGTGGCACATGGAGTTGGATATGATTGGGTTAGATAAGAGGTAGATAAGAGGTCGCACATGGAGTTGGATATGATTGGGTTAGATGAGAGGTGGCACATGGAGTTGGATAAGATTGGGTTTGATAAGAGGTTAGATGAGAGGTGGCACATGGAGTTGGATAAGATTGGGTTTGATAAGAGGTTAGATGAGAGCTTACACATGGAGTTGGATAAGATTGGGTTTGATAAGAGGTTAGATGAGAGGTGGCACATGGAGGTGGATAAGATTGGGTTTGATAAGAGGTTAGATGAGAGCTCACACATGGAGTTGGATAAGATTGGGTTTGATAAGAGGTTAGATGAGAGGGGGCACATGGAGTTGGATATGATTGGGTTAGATAAGAGGTTAGATGAGAGGGGGCACATGGAGTTGGATATGATTGGGTTTGATAAGAGGTTAGATGAGAGGTGGCACATGGAGGGTGGATAAGATTGGTTTAGATAAGAGGTTAGATGAGAGGGGCACATGGAGTTGGATATGATTGGGTTAGATAAGAGGTTAGATGAGAGGTGGCACATGGAGTTGGATAGATTGGGTTTGATAAGAGGTTAGATGAGAGCTCACACATGGAGTTGGATAAGATTGGGTTTGATAAGAGGTTAGATGAGAGGTGGCACATGGAGTTGGATATGATTGGGTTAGATAAATGTTAGATGAGAGGTGGCACATGGAGGTGGATAAGATTGGGTTTGATAAGAGGTTAGATGAAAGGTCACACGTAGATTCAGATAAGGTTGAGATAGATGAGAGGTCACACATGGAGTCTGATAAAGCTGAGATACACGAGAGGTCATACATAGCGTCTGATAATGTTGAGATAGATAAGAGGTCACACATAGCGTCTGATAAGGTTGAGATAGATGAGAGGTCACACATGGCGTCTGATAAGGTTGAGCTACACGAGAGGTCATACATGGAGTATGATAAGGTTGAGATAGATAAGAGGTCACACATGGAGTCTGATAAGGTTGAGATAGATGAGAGGTCACACATGGAGTCTGATAAGGTTGAGATAGATGAGAGGTCACACATGGCGTCTGATAAGGTTGAGATAGATGAGAGGTTACACATGGCGTCTGATAAGGTTGAGATACACGAGAGGTCACACATAGCGTCTGATAAGGTTGAGCTACACGAGAGGTCACACATAGCGTCTGATAAAGTTGAGCTACACGAGAGGTCATACATGGAGTTCTGATATGGTTGAGATAGATGAGAGGTCACACATGGCGTCTGATAAGGTTGAAATAGATGAGAGGTCACACATGGCGTCTGATAAGGTTGAAATAGATGAGAGGTCAACACATGGCGTCTGATAAGGTTGAGATAGATTAGAGGTCATAAATGGCGTCTTGTCAGAAGTCGGGGTGCCCCACCGGCTAGATGAATGTATTATTCACTGGCGAGCAACCCCTAATAGTCAGAAACTGACTAGGGACAAAATCTATATGGCTGAACTACAGATTAAGCCCTGAATATCCAACGTACAGCTCCAAGTGGCTCGTTACAAATGAAATGAACTGTGCTGAATATTCGCCAAGGAATAGGAAAGAGAAGTTTAGTTGAGATAGATGTTTAAGTCTAAATATATGAATATAGACGACTATCTCAGTACAGGTGTTTCTCCCTGACTGCTCCTTTCCTTGGTGTGTAAGTGAACCCCCACCAATGTACACACACAACACGTATGCACAATTGGAATTAAAGATAACGACAGAACTATGAGTTACAATACTACAACATTTATTTACTAATCATAATCATAGCCATCTGATGGTTCAAGATGAGGATGATGAAATCATATACATATTGATATTGATGACAAATATTACGTAACTTTACTTGTTATTTCATCTATCTGGAACTGTGGTCCAGATCCCCACTCTCCAGTAGACACACACAAAAGAGAACAGCTTGCCGGTATTCTGACGACTGCCAGTCCTGGCTCTCCCTAGTCATAACTCGTTCTTGAGATCTATAACATAGGTGCTCCTTGTGAGAGCTTGAAAGAAAGTCAAGAATGTGTTATATCAGTTCTACATCAGCGCAATCCTAATTAAAACATATCATAACACAAACATATACAAGGACCAGTCTGGCCAAGTTTATCTTCCAGCTCTACTATGTTCACCATCCTCCTTCTCCCTCCTACTGTCTTAGTCGGGGACGGGCTTTTCAATTGTCTCACACGCCTGTAATGATTACATTTCTGCCGCCCCATGTCCATGTCGCTAATACAGAAATTCTGTGTCGTACAGCCGCTCCGTCCAATGTTAGTTTAGCAGCTCACAGGGTCGGTAATGGTATTATAATAATGCCTGATCATCCGGGCTTACAAGCCGGGACCCGTAGCTGTGCCAAGTTTCCATGCATTACCGTGGACGCACGCCCACAATACACTGAGAAAGTTTAGCACCATATACCCTATACTACCAATTGTGGGTAATGTCTGTACCATTACACCTCTGCTTCCAACACAATCATTGGCCAATGTGCCAATGCGCAGACAATAGCATAACACTTCATATTGGTAGGTTTGCATAAGACAAATCAATATATCAAACATCCAATACACATAAACATATTGATTAAACTAGACATAGTATGATACTTTAACATCATAGCATAATGCACTAGTTAGTTTATGAAATTACACATACATACATCCAACATATCCGTAAACATTATATTACTTCAAGATGGACATCTAATGATATTCAACATAATAGCATTAGGCATTATTAATGAGTACTAATATTGTATAGCTACAAAATGAGATATACAACGTCTAATTGAAGTTACCACTTAGTTACTGCTGTTGTAAGAATTAAATAAATAGTCAGTTGACTATATTCTGAACAACAAATGCACACACCAAAAGGCAACTAGGATAGTGTACAAAGAAATGACAAGCATCTACCAAGACACATAAAAGTATACTTAGACAATGATATGCCTTTCACAAGTTTCTACTTCTCAGAAGAGTAATACACGAAGCACAACGATATTGAACACAGAACTTAGAAAGAACACTCAAGTAACCTACGCCAAAGATAGTTCTTGCAATAACCTAGATCAGATATAGACTGGAATTCAGTACATACACCTAAAATACTTAGTTACTAAGAAATCTACTTTTACTCTCTCTTCTCACCTGTTCGAATGTCTGACTTATTCTAAAGGGACCAGGTCTGCATGGGTTTTTATACCTAGCCTAGCAGTAGACCCTTATCTCCCAGGAATTCCATTCATAAATTCTTTTTATCTCCTCCTGACGTTAATTGCAATTAACTCCAAGTCTGTCTAGTCATAAAAATTCTCTTAACCACTAACCCTCACCATAGTGTCACACCTGGATGGTTTTGCGTTGCCCAGATCAGTTTCACAGTCTTATCAGTGATTTCACACCTACCTGAGTCTGCCAGTCAGAGTGGATGGGGCTTGTTTATAGCCCTGGGACTATTATCTCCATCTGGCGTTAATTGCCTTTATTCAACCAATGGCCCAGTTCATTGTTGATTCAGCCAGGGTCTACCTGGACGAGAAGGTGCCAATGTGTCTGTGGGGTGTCAAAGCCCGTCTGGGTCAGCAGTTTTCCAAGGTGTAGACAAATTTAAATTATCTAGTTGTGTCCATCTCAAGTATCCCATTTTACTTGCCATCTGCAAGCTTACGTCATGGCTGGTTGGTTTTAATTACTATTCAGTCCCCTGAGTCTGCCCTCCCGTCTGGCTGGATTGATAGCCTCTGGGGGTGACCGGTACTGGTGTCAAATTAACTTCCCAAATAGAAAGCCATTCCTGGTGGTTTGTTTACTTGCAGGTTTTGCAAGCTTACGTCAAGACAGTATAGCCTTGAATATAGAGAAAACAGTTTTGTTCGTCTGTTGATCCTCTACATGGCCCATCAAAAGTGAACCGAAAATTGTTCTGGGAAGTAAAGGCTGCCAATTCGTGACAGTCTGATAAGGTTGAAATAGATGAGAGGTCACACATGGCGTCTGATAAGGTTGAAATAGATGAGAGGTCACACATGGCGTCTGATAAGGTTGAAATAGATGAGAGGTCACACATGGAGTCTGATATGGTTGAGATAGATGAGAGGTCACACATGGCGTCTGATAAGGTTGAAATAGATGAGAGGTCACACATGGCGTCTGATAAGGTTGAAATAGATGAGAGGTCACACATGGCGTCTAATAAGGTTGAAATAGATGAGAGGTCACACATGGCGTCTGATAAGGTTGAAATAGATGAGAGGTCACACATGGCGTCTGATAAGGTTGAGATAGATGAGAGGTCACACATGGCGTCTGATAAGGTTGAGATAGATGAGAGGTCATACATGGAGTATGATAAGGTTGAGATACACGAGAGGTCACACATGGCGTCTGATAAGGTTGAGATACACGATAGGTCATACATGGAGTATGATAAGGTTGAGATACACGAGAGGTCATACATGGAGTATGATAAGGTTGAGATACACGAGAGGTCATACATGGAGTATCTTCTTCTTCTTTGCGTTCATCCGGAGTGATTTTTTCAGATGTGATTGCGGTGTGTCTGGTTAGGCACCCTCGGGTCGAAACCCTCAGGCCAACACATCCGACTTTTAGCGTGCATTTTTGACCAGGTTAGCAATCCTGGGAGACTCTCACTTTTGTGGTACCGTCCACATCTCAGCTGGTCAAGTTGGAACAGTCGAAGACTACACGGTCATCCCTCAAGTGAAGGCAGGGACAGTCCATAGCATTTTCCGCCATCCTGGGTGGCTTCCATAATTGCAGAGCCGGCACATAACGCTCTGGTGCTGGGTTTACCGAGGGAATCGTCACGTCCTGCTCATGGCTGTTTTAATTCCTCACTTCAATATATTGGGCATTTCGCTCGCCCTGGGCCGTTCCTGCACAAACCAGTCAGCTCTGCGGTTGGTTTCCACTAAGCGAGTTTTCGGACATGTGCTTGTCCCTGTACCCATCAGAGCTGTTCCAGGCACGGCGGACATTCGGAAAAATACCTAGTCAGAGCTGTTCCGAACAAGAGCGGCGTTCGGAAACTAGGTAGTCAGAGCTGTTCCTAGCACGAGAGACATTCGGACGAGACATTTCACTCGGACGTAATTGCGTAGTGTCAATTTTTAGTTTGCCACCCGTAGGACGACACTTCCGACTTCCGGCGGGCATTTTTTAATGAGGTTAACCTTCCTCTGATTTTGAGGCACGTTAGACTGTTGTGATGTCGCCCACATCTCAGCTGGTCAAGATAGAACGACCAACGACATCGCGGTCGGCCCTCAAGGGAAGGCAGGGGCAGACAATGGGCAGTCCCTCGCTATCCAAGGAGGCTTCCATAATTGCAGAGCCGGCACATATTGCTCCGAGACTGGGCTCACCCGAGGAGTTGCCACGTCCTGCTCATGGCTGCTTTAGTTCCTCACTTCCATGTATTGGGCATCTCGCTTGCCACTGGTCGCTCAAGTGAGCTCCAGGGGCGGTCAGACTGCGGGCGACATCCACTCGGTAAGCTTTTGCTTTTGACTACGCAATAGGTTCGCTCGCCGTGCGTTCCATTTCGCGTTATTGAGACGTTTCTCCACTTTTATCTACACTCTCTATGAGTTAGATACAGACAGTTTTCGTAACCATTTCCTTCGACTGTGGCATTTTACTGACTTTTTGTACTCGCTCACGAGGTAGGCTACATGTGCTGCCGGCTCAGCACCTTACCTTCGTGCAGCAGTCAGTGAGAAACGGCCAGGCCATCTCATCCGGGAATCCAACATATCCCTCAGCTGAGAGCCTTCAAACAAGTGTCAGAACTGGGCATGTAGCTTGCTCAGTATCTCGATTCCAATTTTTCGGTAGGTGGATATCGGCCCGACTCTCAGATCCGAGGGTCTGTGGCTTAGAGGCGTTCAGCCTAAACCCTCGACAGAGAGCCTTAGAGTATTGTCCGAAACAAGAACTGCCTTCATGCGCCTGATTTAAACTTTTGACTGCTATCCTCAGTCTCCTGCAGAGCAGCAGGTTGTGTCTCTCTTAGTCTGGTCCCTATCCCATACGCTGTCCGATATGTAGTTTTCACCCATCGGCAAGCACATGGGGTCAACGGGACACTCAAGCTCCCCCACCACGGCAAGGTGGAGACACATCGGGGGAGGATACATGGAGTATGATAAGGTTGAGATACACGAGAGGTCATACACGGAGTATGATAAGGTTGAGATACACGAGAGGTTACACATGGAGTCTGATAAGGTTGAGTTACACGAGAGATCACATATGCATCAGATATTCACAGGGCACTATGTTTAATGCATTCACGAATACCATCACCCCTGCACATGCTTTCACGCGTGTATGCAGGTTTTGTCACATGTTCATGATTTGTTGTTGATGCGTCTTTACCTTGCAAGTGTTGCCACATTTTGATGATTTGTTGAAATGTGTTTTCCAAACATGTGTTGTAAAATGTTTGTGATTTGTTGTTGATGTCTGTTTCTCTAGCACATTCTTACTGTTGCCATTGATGACCTTGCAGGATTACACAGAGGCAAACCTGTAGATTGGATGGACGGCCGCGGGGAAGAGATAGCGGCCTGGCAGAGTATGATAGACCAGCCCAACGAGTGGATTGATGTGGAACTGCCTCTACGAGCCAGCATGGGCAAGCAGACCGTTCACGAGTGACTCAGCTGGAAGTCTGGACACATGTCTAGAGGAATACCGAGAGCTTGTGAGTAGCTCTTGGGATACAGGACAGAGTCTATCACTGCTGAGGTTCAGCGGTAATAAGAAGTCACTAGACACGGACAACAAAAAGTGAAGTGATCATGGTGATTATTAAAGAGACAAGCAAAAAGACCACACTGGCGGTTAGCATGAATACATTCAGCAGTTTCTATCAGCATGAATCATCATCTCCATCCATTTGAATCCTCACAATGACAGGATCGTATCGTCTCTGTCAACATTGATCGTCTCCGACTGAGGGACTGCAGTTTGGGCTACTTTATTGTTGTAATACACATTACTTTTGGATGCCAATATTCCACGGGGTCTGATTGTAAACGTAACTGCGTTTCATGTAGAATTCACTACATGTTTCTGCTGCTTGTGTCGTGTCATGATGAGATCAAATCCTGCCATGACTGTTTATTCTGTGAGCTTCGTGTTGCCATGGCGTCTGTTGTTCATGTACAGAAAGACATCCCACAATGTCCCAAATCAGTGTGAACAATTTACCGTAGAAATTAGATATAGACGATCAAGCTTGTGTGATATAAATTAGATAAATTAGATATATACAATCATGACTGTAGGGTATAAATTAGAGAAATTAGATATAGATGATCAAGACTGTAGGATATAAATTAGAAAAAATAGATATAGTCAATCATTACTGAAATATATAAAATAGAGAAATTAGATACAGACAACCATATCTGTGGGGTATACATTAGAGAAATTGGATCTAGGTATATGATTGTGTTGATTTCTCTACCGTATATTAGGTCTTGAGTTCATCAGTACCATTCCAACTTTCCACAAATATGGTCAAATCAGCTAGTATTAAACCGCGACCTTCGAAGCAAATACATGATAATATGATGGGATATTTAACAAACACTTAATGGTATAATGGGATATTTCACAAACGCTTCACAGTATATGGTGGTGTATTTCACAAACACCCCACAATATTTTATGGTATTTCACAAACATTCCACAATATTTTATGATATTTCACAAACACTCCACACTATGATGGGATATTTCACAAACAATCTACAATCCATCCATCCATCATGTGCCATGCCGGTAAGCGTGGGCGGTCATGTTCTGCCATCTCACTCGATCACCAGAGTCGTGGATCAGCTCCGTGTTTCTGTCTCGACCATGCCACAAGGTCAAGCCATCCAGGTACTTGCTTCTAGGTCTTCCCCTTGGTCTGTTCCCCTCGATCTTACCAGTTGTCACCAAATTCTCCAATCCATTTCTTCTCATAACATGCCCAAAAAATTTTGACTGTCTACGTCTAATTTCTCTAATCAATTTACGATCTTCATTTGTTTCTTGAAGGACTTGTTCATTGGTCTTTCTGGCTGTCCATGGTATTCTTTGCATTTTCCTCAGAAACCACATCTCTACAGCCATCAGATGTTTTTCAGCCTGACTGCTCGTTGTCCACGCTTCACATCCATATAAAAGTACAGGTTCAATGTAGCATCTCAACATGATATCTACAATATGATAGGATATTTCACAAACATTCAGTAATATGATGGGATATTTCACAAATACTCAAAATACTTTATGACATTTCACAAACACTCCACATTATGATGCGATATTTCACAAACACACCACAATATTTTATTATATTTCACAAACACTCCACAATATAATGCTCGCTCGGGTGATATAATTACCAAAACAGATGGTTCGGTGTCGAAAGGTAGGAGAAGTGCCTGGGGTTTCATAGCAAAAGCTAATGGCCGACGTTTGGTGCAGGAGAGCCTGGAATATGATACCACAACATCTAGCTTAAGAATGGAGGTGGAGGCGGTCACTGCAGCTTTCCGCTGGATGGAGAATACGATACACACACAAATCGTGATTGTAACTGACTCAGAAAGCATGCTGAGAAAGGTGAGGACAGGCATGCTTCGTGCAGAGTGGCTTGCTTCGCTTCGGAGGTCACGGATGGCAAGCATCGCCTGGATCTTTTCTCCAGGGCATGCCGGTGTGCTGGGGAATGAACAGGACGGACAGATTGGCTGGCTCTGCAAAACTTGGTGGAGTATTGATGCATGACAAGGCAGACGTGGTTGCGGCCTTGTGGTAGCATGTGTACACCTCGGAGGAGCAAATGGATCATCATAGTCTGGCAAGAATGAGGCAGCGAGGAGTGACGAGGGGATCTGGCCGACCCTCGACGCTCAGGGGAAAGGTGAGACGGAAAATAATCAGATTGCTACTGGTACTATTGGTGTTGGAACTCTTCGCTGGCTGCTGAGGATGGGGACGGAGCACCTATTTGAATGCTCCGAATGCTGTGATGTCGGTTCCTAAATCAATCAATCAATCAACCAAAACACTCCACAATATGATGGGATATTTCACAAACAGTCCACAATATGATGGGATATTTCACAAACAGTCCACGATATGATGGGATATTTCACAAACAGTCCACAATATTTTATGATATTTCACAAACAGCCCACAATATTTTATGATATTTCACAAACACTCCACAATATGATCTGATATTTCACAAACAGTCCACAATATGATGGGATATTTCACAAACACTCAGCAATATGATGGGATATTTCACAAACATTCAGCAACATGATGGGATATTTCACAAACACTCCACAATATGATGGGATATTTCACATACACTAAGCAATATGATTGGATATTTCACAAACAATCAACAATATGATGGGATATTTCACAAACAGTCCACAATATGATGGGATATTTCACAAACACTCAGCAATATGATGTGATATTTCACAAACACTCCACAATATGATGGGATATTTCACAAACACTCAACAATATGATGGGATATTTCACAAACACTCTACAATATGATGGGATATTTCACAAATACTCCATAATATGATGGGATATTTCACAAACAGTCCAAAATATGATGGGATATTTCACAAATACTCCACAATAAGATGCGTTATTTCACAAACAGTCCACAATATTTTATGATATTTCACAAACACTCCACAATATGATCTGATATTTCACAAACAGTCCACAATATGATAGGATATTTCACAAACAGTCCACGATATGATGGAATATTTCACAAACAGTCCACAATATGATGGGATATTTCACAAACAGTCCACAATATGATGGGATATTTCACAAACAGTCCACAATATGATGGGATATTTCACAAACAGTCCACAATATGATGGGATATTTCACAAACAGTCCACAATATGATGGGATATTTCACAAACAGTCCACAATATGATGGGATATTTCACAAACAGTCCACAATATGATGGAATATTTCACAAACACTCCACAATATTCTCTGCTGGCGTATTGTATCGACGACAAAGTGATAGGACATGATGTCAGCCGGAAACCCACTCGGCTGGTGTATTGTGTCGAGAATAAAAGACGTCTGGGCTGCAGACCTGGAGCAAGTAAACCGGAAAGAATTAAAGACGTCTGGACTAAAGAGCTGGGTGGAGCAAGTACACGGGAGAGGATCGGTTTGCGCGTCTTAAGATTGCTGGCTATATGATGCTTCTCCATATTTGTATGGACCAACTGGCTGTGGGCGTTGATGTTGTTGCTACCACGCCGGCCATATCACGTCGACATTTCGTGGTACCGATGTTTAGGCTGGGGTTCAGCCATATCACGTAGACATTTCGTGGTGCCGATGTTTAGGCTGGGGTTTAGTCATATCATAAGCAATGATGTACAGACCAGATGGAAACAGAGGAAGAGGCCGACCACGTAAACGTTGGACGGAGGGAATAACAGAATCCATGGGAATGTCGATATACGAAGCCCATAACCGGGCACTCTCACGAAGTTTATACTTCACCTCGACACCGCAAGGTACAAGAGGAACATGATGAGATGAGATGAGATGTTTAGGCTGGGGTTTAGTCATATCACGTCGACATTTCGAGGTACCGATGTTTAGGTTGGGGTTCAGACATATCACGTCGACATTTCGTGGTACCGATGTTTAGGCTGGGGTTCAGACATATCACGTCGACATTTCGTGGTACCGATGTTTAGGCTGGGGTTCAGCCATATCGCGTCGACATTTCGTGGTACCGACGTTTAGGCTGGGTTTCAGCCCAATAAAACAACATGACAGTTCCCAGGTGGAGTCCAACACATGCCCACTGGGGCGGCAGGCCAGCGTGTAACCACTGCCATGTCTCTCTGTGCTTTACTGTCAAAGTCGACCTCAAGTGATCAGCATTACAGAGACAAACAGATAGACAGGCGTACAGACAGACGAGCAGACAGACAGACAGACAGACAGGCAGACAGACAGACGAGCAGGCAGACAGACGGGCAGACAGACAGACAGACAGACAGACAGACAGACAGACGAGCGTGTAGCCACTGGCAGGTCTCTCTGTGCTTTACGGTCAAAGTGGACCACAAGTTATCAGCCTGGCAGACAGACGGGTAGACAGACATCCCGGTGTGAATAGAGGTTCGGCCAGTAACACAACCACTGATTTATTCATGTATTCTTTCAGAATAATGTGATGTGTGGACATTTACTTGTCCCTAGGGTTGTATTTTGAATTTTGGAGATTAATAAAGATTATTGTACGTTATTCCTAGTTATAAGTCTAGCTATATTCAGTTTAGTTTTCACACTCACTGTTGTCAGTGGAGCCTAACTGTACTCACAATCTAGTGCAGCGGTTCTCAACCTTTTTTGGCCATGCACCCTTTTACCATATGTCGGAATGTCATTCCCCCCTTTCCAAAACTGTCAGTCTCAAAGGGTGCATTCAGAATAACATGCCTATACTACTGAAAATCCTTAGTTTCTTCCATAGTTGTACATAACATTTACATGCATATATTAATTTTATAGTGTAGTTTTATGCATGTAATGACTCATGAATATGCTGATGGATATTAAAACTTAAATAAAAGCATATTTTTATATTCAGAATATTTTATTAACACACCAGTTTAATCATATTACAATTTAAAAAAAAAAAAAAGTTACAACCTCAAAGAATTGTAACTTAATACACGACACCAGATTGCCAGAAAATAATGCTACATCAAACAAAACGCTCAATATTTTACATTTGTAATTAACTTCATTCACATGAAGATTGTGATCAATGAGAACACTGTGATTGTTTTTTTCCTCAGCAATTCTGAAATACGCGGAGGAGTGCTTGAAATGGCACAACGGAGATTCATTTTCAACATCTAATCTATTACGTTGTTCAAAACAATGTTTTCTCGTAGTGAATTTGAATAACGAAGACACAAACAATAGATTGCACTATTTATTGCCTGGCATATTTTGCTGCATCTCGTCAGGTACATACTGCAGAAATCACACAACTTACGTGAATTAACTAGATAAATCCTTCAAGTTGAAATATACACATATTCGCACAGTAATGTCGATTGTCTACCACGGTAATTTTAAGCTGACTAACATGTCTTTCTGTTTGCACAATTCTGGCTTGCGTTGATAGATCATAATTGCTTCTGCAAATTTTAACAAGCGAGTATTTTGTGTGTTAAACAACACGCGAAATGCAGTGTCTCTGTCCACGACATGGCCACTGTCGACAATGTGCCTACCGATTGAAGACGCCGGGAGCTTCCGGTGTGTCGGCCCCACGAGGCTAGCAACTCCTGTGTGTTGTATCTTGTTGACCCATTGAGGTATGTGTTCTGACACTCGTTTAGTTACTCTGGATGCTCTACTTTCTGTCAATCCTCTTCTCTTTGGCTCTAACGTAGTCAGCGTTGTATATAGACTGGCACCTTCCCGTCTTGACAGACGATACTTTGTGACAGTGTGCTTCAAAAAGGCATATTAACTACAACGCATGGCGGTAGTGAATGTGACTGATCAGACCAATTCGCAGGTAAATGTTCGTCCACAATGGATGCGTGTAAACACACGGTAATTTCCACCACCACTCACCATCTGAACATGTGTGGCCTATCTGCAATCATTATCTCCATTATCTGTTTTCCGTTTTTGATCCAAGCCCTTCATGCAACACGATTAAAAATAAAGTCGCTTAAATGTCGACAGGGTCGACTTCATTGCACCGGGTTTATCCCATATGGCTCGGTCTCTTTCCGCAGCGCGGAAAGCGTCGCACAAAGCACGAACTCCGTAGCTCTAGCGACGACCCACAGGAGTCTCCGAAAAATTTCACCCGTGAACCGAAGGACGGTGTCCGGAATCGAACCCACAACCTTCGGAGCCCGAGTTAAACAGGCAACACGATCAGCGGTTACTTGCTCCCATGGTGCAATATCAATGCCTGTAGCAATCATGTCCCATTTACACACATCTTTGTACCGTAGTAGAGACCGACCCCGATATCTTTTACCCATCTCTCTCATCTCATCTTGTTCCTCTTGTAACTTGCGGTGTCGAGGTGAAGTATAAACAGCGTCTGAGTGCCCGCTTATGGGCTTCGTGTATCGATATTCTCATAGATTCTGCTATTCCATCCGTCCATCGTTTACGTGGTCGGCCTCTTCCGGTGCATAGGGCACATTAGAAGGGTGGACGATGGTAGAATACCAAAGAACATCTTTTTGGTGAATTACAGATAGGTAATTACAGATTGCCATAATTATCCCAGTTTGGAAAAACAAAGGCAGTAAAAGAGACTCTACACAACACAGAGGCATTTCCTTTTTAAGCCGTACTGGGAAAATATTTTGCAAAATTCTTGAGAAAAGATTACGAACTACTATAGAACCCAAGCTAAGCGAAACACAGCTTGGATTTAGGAAAAATAAAGGATGCACAGATGCCATCTTTGATCTTAGACAACTTACAGAAAAATCAATCGAATTTAATGAAACACTCTACTTAGCCTTTGTCGACCAAGAAAAGGCATTTGATAGAGTAGATAGAAACAAGCTGTGGGAAATCCTTAAACAATATGGAGTGAGTACACATCTAACAAACCTATGTAGAAGCTTATACAACAACAGTGAATGCATAGTGAGAGCAACTGGAGAACACTCAGAACCCTTCACCATAAGATCTGGAGTATGACAAGGTTGTGTCCTGTCCCCTCTCTTGTTTATAACATATATAGACAACATATGTAAAAATAACCAGCCAAACAGAGACAGGAAGAATACCGCATGACGAGAACACAGAAGATGAACCATCTGCAAATCTAACCATTAGAGAACTCCTGTTTGCGGACGACCAAGCACTAATAGCAAAATCAGAAGAAGATTTACAAGACCACATGAAAAGTCTAAACGAAATGTGTAAGGAATATAACATGAAATTAGCACCAGAAAAATGACTATAACCAAAGAAGATAACCCAAAAAAAATAAATAAATAAATAAATAAAAAATTCATCTAAACGAACACCCTATGGAACAAATACGGAGCTTCAAGTACTAAGGAAGTATAATATCATCAAAGGTTTTCTGATCAGTGATAGTATCTCCACTGTATGGTTTCTGATCAGTGATAGTATCTCCACTGTATGGTTTCTGATCAGTGATAGTATCTCCACTGTATGGTTTTCTGATCAGTGATAGTATCTCCACTGTATGGTTTCTGATCAGTGATAGTATCTCCACTGTATGGTTTCTGATCAGTGATAGTATCTCCACTGTATGGTTTCTGATCAGTGATAGTATCTCCACTGTATGGTTTCTGATCAGTGATAGTATCTCCACTGTATGGTTTTCTGATCAGTGATAGTATCTCCACTCTCGGTTTTCAGTGGTGCACTTCTTTTAATTGTTTGACAGCAGCCTTTCTTTATCCCTTCATACATGCCTCTGATTTTTCCCTTATCACTTGCGTTTCGAATGCACTCAAATAACTTGATCCTTAACTTTATTACTCTGTATGCTCTACTTTCTATCAGTCCTCTTCTCTTTGACCCGAACGCAGTCAGCCTTCTATAGCAGACAGCGTCAAATGAGGCTGACACAAACAACAGTATCCCAGGCGGTAACTCAGTCCTGAAATGGTAGTCTCATCATCACATCTCATCTTGTTCCTCTTGTAACTTGCGGTGTCGAGTAGAAGCATAAACAGCGGGAGAGTGCCCGTCCATCATCTCATCTTGTTCCTCTTGTAACTTGCGGTGTCGAGTAGAAGCATAAACAGCGGGGGAGTGCCCGTCCATCATCTCATCTTGTTCCTCTTGTAACTTGCGGTGTCGAGTAGAAGCATAAACAGCGGGGGAGTGCCCGTCCATCATCTCATCTTGTTCCTCTTGTAACTTGAGGTGTCGAGTAGAAGCATAAACAGCGGGGGAGTGCCCGTCCATCATCTCTTCTTGTTCCTCTTGTAACTTGCGGTGTCGAGTAGAAGCATAAACAGCGGGGGAGTGTCCGTTTAATGGGCTTGGTATATCAAGATTCCCATGGACTCTGTTATTCCATCTGTCTATCGTTTATATGGTCGGCTTCTTCTTCTGCTTCCATTTGGTCGGTACATCATTGCTTGTTGTGATATACTGTGAGTTGATAGCCTAGTTATATGGCCGAACCATTTAATTTACAGTTTTCTAATAAAATCTAGCGCTGTTAACTCGCACTTTAGTCCTGATTTCTTCATTTCTTAATGGTAATAATAGACATAATAATAAAGCGTCGTGTTCGTGATCCACACCGGAAAGATCGTTATAAAGGCAGCAATAACACAGTTCAAGTTGTCGCCTGCAATGTGATAAGTCGCGAATATATTACTCACATCCATCCATCATGTGCCATGCCGGTAAGCGTGGGCGGTCATGTTCTGCCATCTCACTTGATCACCAGAGTCGTGGATCAGCTCCGTGTTTCTGTCTCGACCATGCCACAAGGCCAAGCCATCCAGGTACTTGCTTCTAGGTCTTCCCCTTGGTCTGTTCCCCTCGATCTTACCAGTCGTCACCAAGTTCTCCAATCCATTTCTTCTCATAACATGCCCAAAATATTTTGACTGTCTACGTCTAATTTCTCTAATCAATTTACGATCTTCATTTGTTTCTTGAAGAACTTGTTCATTGGTCTTTCTGGCTGTCCATGGTATTCTTTGCATTTTCCTCAGAAACCACATCTCTACAGCCATCAGATGTTTTTCAGCCTGACTGCTCATTGTCCACGCTTCACATCCATATAAAAGTACAGGTTCTATGTAGCATCTCAACACTCTTTTTCTCGTTTCAATTGACATCTTTTTATTGGTCAGTATGTTTTTCATCTTGCTAAAGGCTACTTTTGCCATGTCGATTCTTGTTCTAATCTCTTCAAGGCATCTTCCATCAGATGTTATTACTGTTCCGAGATAATTGTACCTATTCACTTGTTGAAGAATATTCCCATTTACTTGTATATTACATTGTGGTATTTCGTTCTTCCTAGTGACGACCATAATCTGTGTCTTTTTACAATTTAATTCTAACCCTAGTTGTTCACTGTGTGTAACAATCGCATCTACTAAATTTTGCAGGTCCTGTTCATTGTCTGCAATCAAGACTGTATCATCTGCATATCTAATGTTATTGATGCATCGTCCCCGCAATGTTGATTCCTTCCATATCTTCAATATTTCTGAAAATACGTTCACTGTACAGGGAAAACAGATCTGGAGACATTACACATCCCTGTCTCACACCTCTCTTAATAGGTTGATATTGGTTACTTCATTATCAACTCTTATGGCAGCTTGTTGTTTCCAATATATGTTTTTTACAAGTCTAAGATCTTTTCCATCAATTTGTAGATCTTCAAGCATCCTTATAATGTTGACATGTCTCACTTTATCAAAAGCCTTTGTGTAGTCAATAAAGCAAAGGTGTAGATCTTTGTTTACTTCTATAGAACGTTCGATTATCGTTCTCAGTATATACACAGCATTTACTGTACCCTTGCCTTCTACAAACCCACATTGTTCTTCTCCTATTTCAGGTTGTATTTTCCTCCTAACTCTTTGCATGATAATTCTTAGCAAAATCTTCGTGATGTGACTCATTATACTAATTGTTCGATGTTGATCACATTCCAAGGCTCCTGATTTCTTTGGGATTGCAATAAATACAGAATTACATAACTCTTGAGGTATATTTTCAGTAATCATATATTGTATTAAGCAGACTGGTAACTTTATCTACTCCATATTCTTCTAAAGCATTAATCATTTCTGTTGTGATGCTGTCTGAACCGGGGGTCTTGCCAGATTTCATATGGTTAAGAGCATTCTGAACCTCCATCTTCAAAATTGCTGGTCCTTCATTATTATTTTGAACATTATACTGTTCGTCTCTGTTATCGTTATACAGGTGTTTCACATAATCTGACCATTCATGTAATATCTGATCTTTTTCTATTCTGACTCTTCCATCTTTTGTCTTTAGGCAGCCTGCTGATGTACGTGTTCTTTGATTAGTAAGCTCCTGAATTCTTTTGCGCATTAGTTTCGCATTGTTACTGTTGTGTTGTTTTTCAATTTATCTGCTATTTTTCTCAAGCCATGTTTCTTTTGCTTTCTTACATAAGGTTCTCACTTTTCTGTGAATTTCTTCATATTTGGCAGGATTATTTTTGTTCTGTCTTCTTGTTTCCATTAGTTGTAAAATTTCTTCAGTCATCCATGTCTTACGGCCCACTTTCTTTACTTTTGGAATAGTTTTTTCTGCTGCACAACTGATTGAATTCTTCATCATTTCCCACTGATCATCTACATCTTGAAATAGGATCTCTAGATCAGACAATATATCAAATTTGTTCTTTACTTCTATGTTAAAATAATCTTGTATTTCTTTGTCAGTTTTCAATTTGCACAAGTCATATTTAGGGTTTCCTGCTGTATACTTGACTTTCTTTAACTTTACCCTCAATGTGCCTGTAATTAATCTGTGATCACTGTAACAGTCTGCATTTAGAACTGTTTTTACGACTGTTAACGCATTTCGAAACCTTTTGCTAATCAGGATGTAATCTATCTGGTTTTTAATCCTGCTGTCTGGACTCCTCCATGTCCATAATCTTCTAGGATGCTGTTTAACCCAGGTGTTTCCTACAACCATTTCTTGTTCTTTTGCCCATTCTACAAGTCTGTATCCTCTTTCATTTCTCTCTCCCAAACCATGGTTGCCTACACTGCATCCATCGCCTTGCTATCCTATTTTTGCGTTGACATCACCCATTATGATATTTATTTCTGATTTTTTGCAGTTCTTCAAAGCAGACTCCATGTCATTATAAAATTTCTCTATGCTTTCTTCACTGCATTCACTTGTTGGGGCATATACTTAAATGACATTTATTTTAAAAGGTCTTCCGTTTAATTTTACTAATAGAACTCTGTCTGACACAGTCCGATATCCTTTGACAAAATTTGATGTTTGCTTATCTAATATAATGGCTACACCTCTTTGATATTCTTCTCCCCCAGAGTAAATAATCTTACAATCCTCTCCTGTCCTTATCCCTGCTCCTTTCCATCTCGTTTCCGATATTCCTGATATGTTAATCTTCTCTCTCTCCATTTCTTTTTTGATGTTTTCTAATTTTCCATCTGCACTCATTGTTCTAACATTCCAAGTTCCTACTTTCAATGATATTAATCTGTTGCACCTAGTAGCCTGTTGACGGTCTGGAGTCACCTGGTGCGCATGACTATCCCTACCGGGCGAGGCTGCTCCTTTGGAGCACCCATTTACACCGGTTCTCTGATTATCGATGATTTCACACAACATGATTTTCTTAGCATCTGTAAAGAAGGTAGTTTGCCATTGCTTTCCCTCCTAGCAGTGACCATACTGGTCAGTGACCGTAGCCATTGTCTCCTCAAAATTGAGATCCTCTGCCTACCGTCGTGAAGGTGGAGACCATAACCTACAACTATCTGTCGGCTGCTCTCCATCTTCATCCACCACCTGCACACATGGCTTCACGTAACCCTGATCGGGGGGCTAAACGGGTACTCCACCTTGCCCAAGGGTGTCCCGTAGGCTAGCGGAGGGAAGGAGGCGCCTTACTTCTCATTTGATAGGGGATACCCCTACCCCGCTACCCCTATTACTCCCATGGATGGCAAATATAATGTTCGGAACCGTTATAGTATTCACGACAACAACAACAAAAACTGAAGAACTACCAATAAAGAAAATAACAACAATTATGATTATACTTACAACCACGAGCATAATAAAATCAATAACAAAGGCTGTGGTGGGGGAAAGCCATTTGGAAAAAGTAAGTAGCACACGGTAATCGTCGACGAACAAACGAACTGAAGAAGACAGCGATGAAGAGGGTAGCTGTCAGGCCTGCTGCAGAGGAAGAAAACACAACTGCGAAAGAGCAGCAAGAAGATACATCGCAAGATCGTCTTCTTCTTTTGTTCTGCTGCTTTTGCCGTGGAGTGTAATGGCGACGCGATGACTCGTTGTTCTTAGGGGAGACGCTGTTCAGTGTTTTTCTGTGGATTTCCTATGGAAATTCCCGTGGAATTCGTGTGGATAGTGTTTTTCCTTTGGATTATGTGATGTTATTTCGTGTTCGTTTATTGGAAGTGTCCAAAAGAAGCCACGGAAGGCAGGTGGTAGATGAAATTTTGAGGGCAGCCGACAGATATTTGTTGGTTATGGTCTCGAGTTTCGCGACGGCAAGCAGAGGATCTCTTTCGAGAGACAATGATTGCGGTCATCCGGCCAGTATGGTCACTGCCATAGAGGAAAGCAACGGCAAACTACCTCTTTGAAAGTGCCTAGTTTATTATGATTCGCTTAAAGACTGATCATCGCAAGACAAGGACAGAGACATTAAAATTAGGAACATGGAACGTTAGGACGTTAAACAACGACGGAAAATTAGAGAACATAACACAAGAAATTCAAAGAGAAAAAATTAATATATTAGGTATGTGCGAAACGAGATGGACAGGAGCAGGCATCAAGATACATAAAGATTTTAAGATTATTTATTCTGGAGGTGAAGATCGACATAGGGGAGTGGCAATAATTTTGGACCGGAAAACATCAACGTCTGTTCAGGGATATTGGGCCGTGTCGGACAGAGTTCTACTAGTTAAATTGAGTGGCAGACCTTTTAACATAAATGTTATTCAGGTATATGCCCCAACAGGAGAGTCCAGTGAAGATAGTGTAGAGGAATTTTATAATGACATAGAGTCTGCCTTAAAGAAATGTAAAAATTCAGAAATAAACATCATAATAGGGGACTTCAATGCAAAAGTAGGAAATCAAGGGGATAGATACACAGTAGGAAACTATGGTTTAGGAGAGAGAAATGAAAGAGGATACAGACTAGTAGAGTGGGCAAAAGAACAGGAAATGATTGTAGGAAACACCTGGTTCAAGCAACACCCTAGAAGATTATGGACCTGGAGGAGTCCTGATAGCAGGATTAGAAACCAGATTGACTACATTCTCATTAGCAGAAGATTTAGAAACGCGCTAACAGTAGCAAAAACAGTTCCCAGTGCTGATTGTTATAGTGACCACAGATTACTCACAGGAACATTGAGGATAAAGTTGAAGAAAGTCAAGTATATAACAGGAAACACTAAATATGACTTGTGTACATTGAGTAATGACAAGGAAATACAAAACAAATTCAACATAGAAGTACAGAACAGATTTGAAATATTGTCTGATCTAGAGATCCTATTCCAGGATGTGGATGATCAATGGGAAATGTTAAAGAATTCAATCAATGTGGCTGCAGAAACAACTATTCCAAAATTAAAGAAGGTGGGTCGTAAGAAATGGATGACTGAGGAAATTTTACACTTAATGGAAACAAGAAGACTCAACAAAAATAATCCTGCCAAATATGAAGAAATTCACAGACAAGTCAGAATATTATGTAGGAAGGCAAAAGAATCATGGCTTGAGGAAAAGTGCTTAGAAATTGAAAAACAACACAACAGTCAAAATACCAAATTAGTGCACAAAAGAATTCAGGAACTTACTAATAAAAGAACAAGTACATCAACAGGCTGTCTAAAAACTAAAGATGGCAAAATCATAATAGAAAAAGATCAGATTCTACATGTATGGACAGATTATGTGAAAGACCTGTATAATGATAACAGAGAGGAACAGTATGCTATTAGATTTAATAATGAAGGACCAGAAATTTTAAAGATGGAGGTTCAAAATGTTCTTAAGCATATGAAAGCTGGCAAGGCCCCCGGTGCAGATAACATCACAACAGAAATGATTAAAGCTTTAGAAGAATTTGGACTAGAGCAAGTCACTAGACTGCTGAACACGTTATATGATACTGGAATACCTTCTGAATTATGTAACTCTGTATTTATTGCAATCCCAAAGAAATCAGGAACCTTAGAATGTGATCAACATAGAACAATTAGTATAATGAGTCACATCACAAAGATTTTGTTACGAATTATCATGCAAAGAGTGAGGAAGAAAATACAACCTGAAATAGGGGAAGAACAATGTGGGTTTGTAGAAGGAAAGGGTACAGTAAATGCTGTGTATATGCTGCGAACAGTTATTGAACGTGCTTTAGAAGTAAACAAGGATATACATCTTTGCTTTATTGACTACACAAAGGCTTTTGATAGAGTTAGACATGTCAACATTGTGGATATGCTTGCAGATCTACAAATTGATGGGAAAGACATTAGACTTATAAAAAACATATATTGGAAACAACAAGCTGCCATAAGGATTGATAATGAAGTAGGACAATATCAACCTATTAAGAGAGGTGTTAGGCAGGGATGTGTAATGTCTCCAGATCTTTTTTCCCTATACAGTGAAAATATTTTCAGAAATGTAGAAGACCTAAATGGAATCAGCATTGGAGGACGAAACATAAATAACATTAGATATGCAGATGATACAGTATTGATTGCAGACAATGCACAGGATCTGCAACAATTAGTAGACGCTGTTGTTGTACACAGTGAGCAGCTGGGGTTGGAATTAAATTGTAGGAAGACACAGGTTATGGTCGTCACTAGGAAGAACGAAGTACCACAATGTAATATACAAGTAAATGGGAATATTCTTCAACAAGTGAATCGGTTCAATTATCTCGGAACAGTCATAACATCTGATGGCAGATGCCTTGAAGAGATTAGAACAAGAATCGCCATTGCGAAAGTAGCCTTTAGCAAGATGAAAAACATTCTGACCAATAAAATGATGTCAATTGAAACGAGAAAAAGAGTGTTGAGGGGATACATAGAGCCTGTTCTTTTGTATGGATGTGAAACTTGGACAATGTGCAGTCAAGCTGAAAAACATCTGATGGCTGCAGAAATGTGGTTTCTGAGGAAAATGCAAAGAATACCATGGACAGATAGAAAAACCAATGACCAAGTACTACAAGAGACAAATGAAAATCGTAGATTGATTAGAGAAATTAGACGTAGACAGTCAAAATTTTTTGGACATGTTATGAGAAGAAATGGACTGGAGAACTTAGTGACAGCTGGCAAGATCGAAGGAACAGACCAAGAGGAAGACCGAGAGGAAAATACCTGGATGGCTTGGCCACATGGCATGGACGAGACAGGAACACTGAGCTGATCCACGACTCTGGTGATCGAGTGAAATGGCGAATCATGACCGCCCACGCTTTCCGGCATGGCACATGATTGATTGATTGTTGCAGAGAGAAGACATGTGTTGTCAGTGTTTCTCTGGTATTTTTGCTTGCATTTACGTCATATTTGATATCTTTACTGTATCTTTTACTTCATATAATCAATTCTTTCTGGGTCATCTTCTTGCCTGGTAATTTGATGTTCTCAGGTAGAACACCCTAGCCGCTGATAACCAGGTGATTTAATCATCTACACGGATGACTCTGTGCTAAGAGGTAAAAGAAGTACCGGAAGGGATGGGGGAGTGGGTGTCATAGCGACGGTTGGTGGACGGTGTTTTGAGCAGGAGAGCCTGGCGTATGATACCACATCTAGTCTGAGAATGAAGTGCAGGAGAGCCTGGCTTATGATACCACATCTAGTCTGAGAATGGAAGTAGAGGCAGTCACGGCGGAGGATAAACAGCACACTCATGTGGTGATTGTAACGGACTGACAAACTACGAGTATGACATGAAAGGTGAAGACAGGCACGTTCCGGGAATAGTGGCAGGCTTCCATTCAACAATCACAAATACAGAGCATCTGTTGGGATTTCCCCCGCCCCCTTCCCCACAGGACATGCTGGTGTGGTAAGAAACGAGCAGACGAACAGATTGGCGGAGTCTGCAGCCGTTGGTGGGTATTGGGTGCATGATAAGGGAGATGCGGTCAAGGTCTTTGGGAATCGTGTGTATAGTGCACAAAATCGGGTAGATCATCAGGGCTCGGAGAGAATAGTGCTGCAGGGAGTGACCAGGGGGTCTTGCCGATGGTCAAATCTCCGAGAACAGGCCAGACCGACACATAATCAGACTGCTACATGCACCATTAGTATCGGGACTCTTCGCTGTTGCAAATTAGGGCGGAGTGCTTGTAGAAATGTCACGGGTGTTGTGATGTCGGTCCCTGACTCAGCTCAACTCAGCTCAGCTCAGTACTACATCACAAACTACTCAACACTACATCCCAAACTACTGAACACTACATCACAAACTACTTATTTGGGTCGCCTGTGTCCCCTATCTATACCACAAGCTATATATTTGGTCGCCTGTGTACCCTATCTATACCACAAACTATATATTTAGTCACCTGTGTACCCTATCTATACCACAAACTATATATTTGGTCGCCTGTGTACACTATCTATACCACAAACTATACATTTGATCGCTTGTGTACCCTATCTATACCACAAACCTATATACTTGTATGTGTGAGAGTAAGTGTGGAGTGTGTGCGTGCGTGCGTTCATGCGTATGTGTATGTATGAGAGAGTGTGATTGAGAGAGTGAGTGTGTGTGTGTGAAGGATTGTGAGAGAGAGAGAGAGAGAGAGTGAGTGAGTGAATGAGTGAGGAGTGAATGAGTGAGAGTTAGCGTATGTGAGTGAGTGAATGAGTGCTAGTTTGTGTGTGTGTGTGTGTGTGTGTGTGTGTGTGTGTGTGTGTGTGTATGCAAGTGAGAGAGATAGAGAAAGAGAGAGAGAGAGAGAGAGAGAGAGAGAGAGAGAGAGAGAGAGTAAAAGAGTGAGTGAGTGAATGCGCTAGGGTAAGAGAGAGTGAGTGAAACATTGAGTGATAGCGTGAGGGTGTGTGTCTGTCTTTGTATGAGTGAGAGAGAGAGAAAGAGAGACAGACAGACAGACAGACAGACAGACAGAGACAGAGACAGAGGCACAGAGAGAGAGAGTAAGAGAGTTAGAGATAAAGTGAATGAAGATGGAGAGAGTGAATGAATGAGGGAAATAGAGAGTGAGAGAGAGAGAGAGAGAGAGAGAGGGGGGGGGGGGGAAGTGAGCGAGCGAGAGAGAGAGTGAGACAGTGGGAGCGATGATGTGTTAGTGTGTGTGCGTGCGCCCGCGCATGCGTGTGAGTGTGTGTATATGAAAGAATACAGAGAGAGAGAGAGAGAGAGAGAGAGAGAGAGAGAGAGAGAGAGTTGAGCAGATGCATGTCACGTAACACGCATGTCATGTAACACGCGAATCCATATGTTTGTGTATTCTCATCTGTCATATTATCAGTTGAGTACCATTTGATTTCATTGTGTATAATATAAACTTATGTACATTACTGTAGTTTGAGTGAGAGAGTCAGTGAGTGTGAATGAGAGACAGAATGAGTGTGCGTGAGAGTGAATGTGTGTGTGTGTGTGTGTGTGTGTGTGTGTGTGTGTGTGTGTGTGTGTGTGCCTGTCTCTGTGGGTATCTCTGTGTGTGTGAGCATCACTATTTTTGACGTCACACACTGTAAATGTACAAATTTTTCTCCATGTTTAACGACAATTGTCAGTGTATGTGTGTGAGTAAAGTGTGGGAGTTTGTTCATACTGTAACAGAGTAGCTTAGGAGTAAAGAGTTAAGGAATGCTGCGCATTCCTTGACTAGTGGGAAAACCATAGCTAGTGAACGTGTGTGCACGAATGAAGAAGTGTATCTAGGCTGGCACACACGTCACTTGGGGGTCAGCCAGCTAGCAAGTAGGTAAACACCAGAAATTGAGCCTACCATCATTATGCTGTAGTGGAACGATTCGACAAATAAAGAATGTTATAAACAACGGAGACTTGTGTCCTATACGATCACGTGCCTTCTAACCTGTGTGTAACACCTCTACACTGTAATACAGGTTGATTTGGTGCCTTTGACCTCAAAGAGCAACATGGGATGTTGAGGAGAGAGTTACCGCCATGGAATATTGTTGTGTCTGGGCGTCTGGAGAAGGAAGTTTTTTAAGTAAATAATAATAAGAAACGCAACAGCTGAAAGCCCGCCCAGGGGTAGTTGTTGTGGGTTCTCAGTGTATTTCTGGTTAAAAAGGAGATCGATTTCTCAGGCCAGCTCAAAAAGGTTTGATTGATAAACTTATTTTTTTGAAAGACTGATGTTTTTATCTGATAAATAGTCTACAATAACTTGATCACTGACCAACGCTAATTGTATAATGAGATCAAGTAATGCCGTTTTGCATCAAAAATTAGTACACAAGGTTATCAGAATGAACTCGCTGATTACATGTTACAACTTGTGAAGTCTCGAGGTACCAGAAATGATTTGATTTCAACAGAACGATAAGCTGCTCCAAATAAAACTCCAAGTAAAACAAAGAATGGTGAAAATTATGAGTTTTAACTCATTGGACTGTTGAAGGTGAAGTCAAGGTTATATGGCAAATTACATAGTTATTGAGTCGAGATCCTCAATATTCTCTACAGTTACTTCACTTAAATGAAAGCATTGATGAAAATTATCTCAAGTCAAAATTTGGTATGCTCAGTTTAAACTGACAGTTGTTGAAATGCCACGTAACAAATAAGGGAGTGGATAGCGTCAGGTTTAAATCCAATTATTCTCGACTTGATCATTTTTACGCTGAAACATGTGAAAGTGCCAGAAGTTTATCCAATTCCAGACAAGAGTGCTGATTCAGTTATAAATATGCTGTTACAAGAATTTATACCAAGATTTGGGTGTCCACAAATAATACTTACAGACAATGGGAAGGAATTTGTATATAGAAAGTTTGAAAAATTGGTAAAAGATTTGAATATAAAACACATTAGGACTTCATATTACAGACCAACTTCTAATGCTAAAAATGAGAGACAACATAGAACACTATACAATGTTCTAGCGAAAAATGTAGAAGAACATGATATGGATTGGGATCTTTATTTGGGGATAGCATTAGCGGCGATACGTAAACACGAAAATGAAGGAACAGGTTTCTCACCATTTTACTTAGTACATGGGAGAGAACCAATATTGCCAATTGATAATTTATTAAAGCCTAGGAGAAAATATCTGGGGGAAGATTTTCAGGAAACAAGGTTGCAAGAGATGCACAAAGCACATGTACGTTTAAGAAATAATATAATTAAGGCTAGAGAAAGACAGAAGAAATACGCAAATAAAAATGCACACTTACAAGAGTTCAACGTAGGTGATAGGGTGTATTACAAAAAACATAGAAAAAACTCTAAGTTTGATGCTCATTGGGTCCCGGGATATTATATTTTAGAAAAAAAGGGCCCAGTGTCATATACTATTAAGAATCAAATTTCAGGGCATGTTGCACGTTCACATGTAGAGCACTTAAGGCGGGATAATGAGGAAAGGGATGCAGAGAATAGTAATAATAATTATTGTTCCGAAGAAATATTGTCAGGTGGACAGATTGTCAGACAATCGGTATATCCTATACCTATAGAGAATGGGAAACAAGTGACAACAGCATCTACTACAGCTGAACAAGAAGAAACATTACCAAAAACAGTCATGACAGAGGAAAATAACATGTATGACGATTATATTAGCGAAGAATCAGTCAAGGAAAAAATAGAACCTCCATTTATGAATACAAGACAGGCAGTAAAAAGAAAGTTGGATAGACAGAAAGAAAAAGAAATTAAGAGGCAAAGGAAACTTAGAGTGAATTCTTCAAGTGGTGAAGATATGCCACTATTTGAAAATTTGTTGAGACGGCAAGACAGGAATATTAGATTGGATTTAGAAAGGAAGAAATTAGCGGGTGCTAGTAATGGATATACAGATGGGGAACAAGAGATGGATGAAAAGTCAGAAACTGATGAAGAAGCTGATATGAAAGAAGATAGCTCTCCTCGGGAGGATAGCGACATTGATGTAGATATTGCACTTATCGAAAAAAATTTGAAGTTATTAAGAAAATGGAGAGGAGGTAGATAAATAGCGTGGTAGAATATTCTGCAGATGGCAGATAGAAGAAGAAGTTAGACACGATATTTTTGTGTTTACAAAGAAGGTAAATAACTTAAGCAAGAGTTGTTGGGAGGAATACACATAAGACTTATTGGTATATGTTTTATGATCAGGTTGGTTTTTAAGTTATATATGTTTAATTTGATTAATGTGTGGGGATAAAAATGATGTCAAAGAATGAGGGGATTGATATGGTTTAGTCAATTGTTTGAACTTTAATTGCGCTTTATGAAATGAATAAGTTAACTTAGCTGCTTATGTTTACAAAACTTTGGTTTTATTGAGTTAACCTGAGTGTGTTTAAATGATTAATAGTTTGACGTTCAGTTAGAAGAAATATGAAGTGTTTTTTTTTTTTTTGGAAACAGATGACTTAAAGTAGTTGAGTCGTTCGCAATGTAAATGATTGGGTTAAAAATAGGAGCTGGGTTGAACAGCGTTGAATGGGAGAATATGGGGGGAATGCCAGGTTGAGTTTTGGCATTTAAATAAATAGATGTTGGAAGAAGAAGACTGTACTTAACAGTATACTAATAATTTGGAGTTTTTTTTTGAAGGAATGGTAAACTTGAACTTGACGAGGTGAATAATACAAAAGCTGGTAGTTTTGGATTAACATATTTTTTTGATAATAACAATTATTATTGACGGAAACTGAAGATAAATTTTGAAACTTTATTTTTTATAAAGTTTTGAGAATGTATGGGAAGAGAAAGGTGATTACTTCTTACTTTTTCCTTACTTTTATTATTTTTAGGTGCGCACCTACCAAATCTAACTACTCAATCTAACTATTTTTTCTGTCTATCCTAGAATAGTGAGAATGTGAGAATGTGAATAAGGGAGAATTAAAGGATAAGGGGAATATCTTCAGTTTTGTCAATCATAATTTAGATGGTTAAATTTTAAAAGCGGTTCGCTTATGGAGAGTTTTGTAGGGAGTTTTCTAGAGAACTTTATGGAGAGTTTTGTAGCGAGTTTTCTAGAGAATTGTATGGAGAGTTTTGTAGCGAGTTTTCTGGAGAACTTTATGGAGAGTTTTGTAGAGAGTTTTCTGGAGAACTTTATAACGAGTTTTGTAGAGAGTTTCGGTATTCTTGTCTCTGGTTAGCAATTGGCTATGATGAGATAGGAGAATGAGAATTGAGTTAAGAATTATATGGAATTGTTGTTATTGTATAGAGATGTATAGTTAAGGGGGTTAAGAGTTGGGGTTGAGATTTTTTCAGGGAAAAATTCTCCTTGAAGAAGGGGAGGTATTGTAACAGAGTAGCTTAGGAGTAAAGAGTTAAGGAATGCTGCGCATTCCTTGACTAGTGGGAAAACCATAGCTAGTGAACGTGTGTGCACGAATGAAGAAGTGTATCTAGGCTGGGACACACGTCACTTGGGGGTCAGCTAGCAGGAGAGTAGGTAAACACCAGAACTTGAGCCTACCATCATTATGCTGTAGTGGAACGATTCGACAAATAAAGAATGTTATAAACAACGGAGACTTGTGTCCTATACGATCACGTGCCTTATAACCTGTGTGTAACACCTCTACACTGTAATAATACTAGTTTCAATGCTCACGTGAGGCATTATGTGTCTAGATATGTGGATGTGCGAATTTGTGTGTGGAGGATGTGTGTGAGTGTGGGGATATGTACGGATGGTTTGGGGGAAGTATGTGTGGGTGGCGGGGTTGTGTGGTTAGGGGATGTGTGTGGGTGGATTGTGGATGTAAGGGCGGGTGGGGAGAGGTGTATGGTGTGTAGTTTTGGGATATGTGTGTGGTGTGTTGGTGGGGGTGTGTGCATGGTGTGTGGGTGGGGGGGTATGTTTGTGGTGAGTGGGTGAGGATATGTGTGTGGGTGGGGGATGTGTGTGATGGGTGCGGGGAATGTGTGTATGGGTGGGGGATATGTGTGGGTGAGTAGAGGATGTGTGGTGGTTGGGGGTAGTATGTGTGGGTGGTGAGGGTGTTGTGACGAAACGCCTACAGATCGGCAGATCTCTGCATAATATCCCTTTGAAGGGAGTGCGATGCGTTGGTCTCCCTTGAGATAAATATCAAATAATAGGGGATTTCCCTAGAAAAGTAGTGCGGGGCGGAGCTATTCTAGTTATTTATAGAAAAATCTAGAATGTTCCCTCAATTGCGTACGTGGTAAAGATCTCTAAGTTCACGAGTGCTTCATGCAGCACGGGTTGGTGGAACTCATCGTGTCTCTGGTTTTCTTCATGAATCATGAAAGTCACGCGGCCCGTGTAGGCGAGTGGAAGGCGCACTGACTTTGTCGTAGTCAGTCGCCAACCAAACCTCAGCGTAGACAGATCGCAGCCAACAGGCTGATGTAATTTTGATGTCAATATTCGCGACCAGAGCGGACATCTGCAGTCAAGTTTGTGATTGTTCAATCACAGGTTAGTTGAATACTTATTCTATTATTTAACTGTTGTCGTGATGCCGTGCTGAGTTCCCCGAACGAATTAATTGCCGTCGAAAAATGAGTCGTCGCGTAGCGTTACAAGTTACAGTTGGCTATCTGCATATTTAAGTAGGCTTTATCGATCAGCGATGTAATGTGTTACCTGTCGGAACAAGCCGTATTCCACAGCGAGTGGTGTGTAAATAAAATAGGCCGAACGATGTGCTTTACAGTGTGTAGCAGCTACTGGTTTGGTTTATTAATTACGCATGCAAGGCGACAGTTTGTCAGTCATTACATCAACATGCTAGACGCTGTAAATAATGATAAGGTAGAGCTTATTATTAGAGATGTGTAATGTGCTTCGGGACATTAGAATTGTAACTGAATTGTTCTATCAGTGATGGTGATTTTTCGAGGAATCAAGGTGAGATCAGCCGTGGTGTATTTGCTGTGTGCAGATAGCAGTGTTATTCCGCGTAAGCAGAATGGTGTTGCATCGGTAGGATAACAGTTGATAAGAAGTATTCATGATACTATTATTACTGCTTGTTGTCATGTCCGTCCGCTAGCATGGCCGTGCATGTTCCATCTTACGTTTGTCTAGGTAGCCGACTGGGAGGTAGGCCGGTACGCCCAACCTGTTAGGTTACAGGTCCGACCCAAAGCGATCGAGCATATCCGATGGTTGAACATACCCGATCGAGGGTGATGCGGCACTCCGTAATTCGAGGCCGTGGTGTCTAGATAGATCGAGGTTTGAACCTAACCGTTTCTGTCTCTAATATTCTACTCTTCGGGAACCCTGACTCGGTTCATGGAGTACTTGGAGTACTGCCGTGAAGTAGTAGGATATGAGGGGAATAACCCCCCCCCCCTAAAAAAAGGTGGAGCCAGAGTTTGGTAGTGGAGTCTGGAGGCTTGCTATATTGGATGACGTGACTTAAGTCGTCACGGGACAAGGTACACGGGACCCACAGTAGCTGTGGGAAAGTGGAATGGTGGATGGCCACCACAGCTGTGCTCGACCGGCACAGGTATGACTGACCTGGAAGATAGTCAGTGAATAAAAGGGCAACTCAGGATCTGGGGCAGGGATCCCAGAACTGACACTATGGCTGTGAAATGAGTTTGTTATTTAAGTGTAACAATTCATGAGTTCTCCTTGGTTAATGCTATAGTAATGAATTATCAGGAGTATAATTCATTATAGTCATATAGTTATTAATGTGTGTAATTGATCAGTCCATGGGTTAAGGGATTGATGAATTGATGAGTCTGTCAGGAAGGAGATGTCCGGCTGGACACCTTCTCGATAAAGTAATCACTACACTGAAAGGAAAGTAGGTGTATATGTTGATTGATGATGAGAAGATGAAACAGGATTGGACTGGCACCAGGCGAAGGATGCTTGACAGAGTCATACAGTCGACTCTGGTGCTAGGGGTTATTTGTAGCCCAGAAGTGTTACTTGACTGAACAGGTGTGCTATTGCTGTTTCTACCATCATTATGCCTATATATTATAGTGACTAAGTAGATCTATGATGTGATGATTTCATACTCATGTTGGTAGACATGAGGAATGTCTGAGAGGCAGGTGACATGGTGGAGATGCTGGTAGTCTTTGTTGTAGTTGAGTACTCACACCAACCTCTCCGTGTTTCAGGATCTGTTATTACGATACAGAAGAAGATTCAAGAGCTTCACCATGAGCTCTATGGGCCCACTCATTCCAGTGCCTATCCAGAAGTTGATTGAGGCCATACTGGGAGTGGTCGTCTGATTCTGCGAGATCAATGTTGGAAGGAGCTGAGTGCTGAATAAGTCGGTAGGTCTAGGTTAGGACCTCCGTCAAGAGTCCGACGAGTGTCATCCGATCCTGAGAGGATCCAACACTGAAACGTCCTGGTGATTCTAGCCAGTGAAGCACTGGTGACATTCAACCTCTGTGTAAACCTTGGTGATTGCAAGGTAGTGACCTTTCAAGTTGAGCAGAGTGATCATTGATACCGGTCACCATGACCTGTGTTATATACTTCTGGCCCGGCTGGGTTATGGGACACCATGTATCAGTTGATGCTTAAATAGTGTTTCTACATTGGTTACCTTTATGAAGCCAACATGTGGTCCAGTGACCTAGGACATTGATTACAACATTGGTGGGAACACCAGAGTGACATGTTTGTTAAGGTAGGGAGCTACCTCATTCCAACGTGGTGAACTGTTGACAATGTTTATTAAGGTAGGGAGCTACCTCATGCCATCGTGGTGAACTGTTGACAGTGTATGCTAGGTTGTGATTACTACCCATTGATCAGGGTAGTTACATGATACTGTGTGAAGATCTATTTGTCCAAGGACATGGAAATAAGGTGAAGTGTTTAGTCACCTGATAGACTTTGCCAGTGACATTTTGTGTTCATGTGGAGCAACCGCTCATTGGGTAGGTGACATATCAGTGTGGGGGTCACTTATGAGATAGAAGAGTGACCATGCTCTTGTGTATTTTGAGACGGTGCTACATGTACTTTTTCTGCAAGTGGGAGACCGCTAATGTTCTAGGGTCGGCCCAGACTTCATCAGGAGTGTGACGAGTGAAATAGTACGACAGCAAGGAAGGATCCTTGTTCATCGGTGCAGTGTCAGTCAGGCAGTGGTACTGCGCTTGATCAGCCCTTGATTGGTTCTCTGTGTGAAGAGGGAACTTTGGAGAGGCAGCAGACCTTGGAGTTCCGGTCCACTGGAGGAGCCTGGGTGAGTCGCTACCACGACTGGACAACCGCACGAGCTATCGTCCGTCTCCATGATGAAGAATCCTCATCTGCATATGTGCTCATGTACATAGTTCTTCTAGTCTGGCTTTCAGCCATCCTTCTCTGTGTTGTGGTTGACGTAGTTCAGAATTAAATTTTTGTTCTCTTAGCTATGACTTTGTGCAGTGATATGACTGGTGTCTGGTCAGAGCCCCCTTGGGGTTTGGAACCCTAGGTGAGGGAGGGGAGGTTAAGCTGTCCCGGCTTGTGTGGGGCCTGGTAAATGTAGAGTGCTATTGAGGTGGTTGGAGCAAAGGCAGGGGATAGTATCTATCGTGGCAAACCAGACCAAGCCCCGGCGGTCTTGTCACAAGATAGAGTGGGGGCTCGTCCGGGATCTTCTCTTTGTTCTGACATCCGTTAGGAATAGGCTATAGTGTCATCTGTCCTATACCTATTGTCTACTTGACGAGTAGGGCTACTGATACCTTTCTCTTCGACGTGGACAGACATTTAGTTAAGGTAGTATAGATACATAGTTACAGTGTTGGTTGGAGTACAGTTAGCATTGTGATTGGGTATTGCATATCTATACTGATACTAAGTTACACTAAGCATGGCTACTCGTACTTTAGATTTAGCTAAGGTGCGGGCATCTGCAACTGAGATGGGATTGGAAGGTGAGGAGTTCAAAGCCTATGTACTGGAAGTAGAGAGAAACTTCAGAGCAGAAGAGAGGGAGAGAAGAAAGTCAGAAATTGAGGTTGAAGCTCGAAAGGTAGCACTTGAAGAGCAAAAGTTGGTGGCAGACCAACAGGCACACAAACTTGCAGCTGACCTAGAGTCTAAGAAATTGGAAGCTAGGAAGTTGGAAATGGAACATGAGTTCCGTATGAAGCAACTTGAGGTAGAGGCTAAATCGGTTGGTGAGTCTGAGGGAGCTGTAGGTGGAGTAGCTTTACCTAGCTCATCAGCAGCCAGCAGACCAGCTTACCATGCTATGAAATGGCCGTTTCCACCATTTGAACCGGACCAAGAGAAGATAGATCAATTCTTAGAGAAGTTCGAGGCAATGTGTAAAGCTATGGGTTTAGAGCCTGAGCGTTGGAATCTTAAGCTTTCACAAGGACTCCGTGGCACCGCGTACGAAGTGTATGCGCGTCTTCCCCCAGGGATGGAAAATGATTATCCAACCCTGAAATCGGCTCTTTTGAAAAGATTCGAAATGACAGCCCATGCTTACAGGCGGAGGTTCAGAACTTCCAAGAGAGAACCAGGTGAGATGTTCTCGGCCTATAGTGTGAGGTTGAACTCATACCTGTTGAAATGGATGGCGTTGGCCAATTTCAAAGAGGATTATGAGAGTCTGAGAGAGTTGATGGTGGTGGATCAAATGAAAATGCAGATGTCCAAGCCTTTAAGGAATTTCTTAGGGGAAAATGGGGCGGAAAGGCTAGACATAGTAAATAAGTTAGCTGAACGGTATGTGGAAGTCTATGGTGAGACTGGGGATTCCAGTCAGACTGATTCACAGAAAAGGCAGAAGGGGCTTGATCAGAAGCCCAAGACCAAAGGTCCCAAAGAATCATCCAATGTAGCAGATCCTGTGGTAAAAGACTCTGGTAAGAAACCCGATAAGCAAAGCCCTCCCGCCTCCCCAAAACGGAAGTGGAGTAAGAGGTGGTGTAAGTACTGTAAGTCGCCTTCCCATAATACTGTAGATTGTCTGAGGAAGCCAAAGGACTTGAACTTTGCGTGTCTCGCCTCTATTAGAGGTAGACCTAGCGAGACCACACCTAAGGGTCGGGAGAAACCAAAGTCTGAGAAATCACCTGTGATCGAAACGATAGAGGTGAATGGGAAGCAGGTGGAATGTCTATACGATACAGGATTGCAGTTTGAAGCTGTAATCTCATCCCACCTTGTGAGCCCAGGGCAGCTCACCGGCGAGACAAGAGAATTTCAGCTGGCCATGAGGAGCTCCGTAGCTATGGACTTGCCGATTGCTCGGATTGACATTCGGTGCAGGTACGTTACGGGTAGCATCCAGGCGGCTGTGCTGCCTGATCCTATTTACCCTTTGATCCTTGGTCGTCCGCATGTATTCCTGGGGGACCCCAGGGAACATTGTCTAGTGAGCGCTAGGCAGGCCAGGGCTAAGGATGGAAAAAGGCAGTATGGTAAGGAAATAGACCATTCTCTTGCGAGGGTAGTGAGCAGTGCTCAAAGTAGGGACCAGACTTTGCGTCCTTACTTACTGGAGGTGTCCCAAAGTTCTGTCCCGCCAACTCCGGGTCAGTTCTATGTAGAAAACCGGTTGCTTTATCGTAGAGCCGGGCAAGGGGATAGCCAGTACGGTCAGATGGTAGTCCCTACTGACTACAGATCCCGCTTGATACATAGAGTGCATACCTTATCCTTAACCGGACATAAGGATGTGGGGACAACAGTCCAGTGTCTTTCCAGCCACTACCACTGGCCTGGAATGACAGGCGACGTGCGGAGATATATCCGGTCGTTCCCAACGTGTTGTCTGGCAGCACCAAAGCACAGGACCAGAAACGGTTTATCTCTGCAGATTGGAGATAGGGTTCTCGCGCTTCTCCCAATCGAGGGGGCGGAATTCGAACTCGGATGGCAGGGCCCTTTTCCTGTGGAACGGATAAGGTCCCGATCCACGTATGAGGTGAAGGTCCGCGGGGAATTGCGTAAGTTCCACTGTACTCTCCTTCAGAATTTGGAGAGGTCCGAGGTAGTTTCTCCACAAAGTAGTGCGACTACCATCGCGCTAGATTCGGTTCTGGGTCTAGACGAGGGCGAGGAAGACTCAGTCCTACGCAGTACATCCTGTGGGGAGGGTCTGCGGTCTCCTGAGCGTTCAACCGTAGATAGGGCGAACAGGCTCCGTCGGGAAGAGGCCCATGGTGTTAAGCACACTGGGAATCGAGGTCGGACAGGCGAAGTCACATCTGGCACGACGGGAGCGTCGGGTGACTCGATACGCCGACAGGCTCACTGTCCTTACTCGCGGGAGAGAAGGCAGGAGCAAGGGTACTCCAGACGAACCTGGAGTAAGCGACCATTCATTTCGGTCGACATCCGCGAACAGTCCACGAGGGTGACTGGACAACCGCACGAGCTATCGTCCGTCTCCATGATGAAGAATCCTCATCTGCACATGTGCTCATGTACATAGTTCTTCTAGTCTGGCTTTCAGCCATCCTTCTCTGTGTTGTGGTTGACGTAGTTCAGAATTAAATTTTTGTTCTCTTAGCTATGACTTTGTGCAGTGATATGACTGGTATCTGGTCAGAGCCCCCTTGGGGTTTGGAACCCTAGGTGAGGGAGGGGAGGATAAGCTGTCCCGGCTTGTGTGGGGCCTGGTAGATGTAGAGTGCTATTGAGGTGGTTGGAGCAAAGGCAGGGGATAGTATCTATCGTGGCAAACCAGACCAAGCCCCGGCGGTCTTGTCACAGGTGTGTGGGTGGGGTGTGTGGGTGGCTTAGGGATGTGTAGGTGGTGAGGGATGTGTATGTGTCGGGACGGGATGCGTGAGTGGGTGAAGGATGTGTGTGGGTGGGGATATGTGTGATCGAGAGATGTTTGGTTGGGGGTGGTTGGGGTGTGTGGGTGCGTAGTGGAGGATGTGTGGGATGAGTGAGTGTGTGTTGGTGGATGGGTGGGGAATGTGTGTGTGGGTGGGGAGAGTGTGTGGTGTGTTGGTTTGGGATATGTGTGTGGTGTGTGGGTGGAGGATGTGTGGGTGAGAGATTTGTGTGGTGTGTGAGTGGGGGTATGTGCGGGGTTGGTGGGTGAGGGACCTGTGTGAGTGTGGGTGGGGGATATGTGTGCGATGTGTAGGTTGGGGATGTGGTGGCGGTATGTGTGTTTGGGATGTGTGGGTGAGGGGTATGTGTGTGTGGTGCGTGGGTTGGGAATATTGTGTGGTGGGATGTGGGTTAGGGCATGCATGGGTGGTTGGAGGATGTATGTGTGGGTGGTGGAGTGTGTGAGTGGATTGGGGATGTGTAGGTGGTTAGGGAGATATTGTGTGTGGGTAGGGAGATGTCAGTTGGTGGGGATGTGTGTGTATGGTTTGGGGATGTGTGAGTGGATGTGCGATGTGTGGGTTGGTGGGGGATGTGTGTGCGTGGGTGGGGAATATGTGGTCGATGGAGGTGTGGTTGGGTGGTTGGTTGGGATGGGTGGTTGGAGGTGTGGGTGGGGAGAGGGTGTGTAGTTGGGCGATGGGTGTGTGGGTTATGATGTGTATGTGTGTGGGCGCGGGATGTGTGGGTTGGTGGGGGATGTTTGTGTCGGTAGCGAGTGTGTTTGGTTTGGGGGAACAGGTGAGGGCAGTGTGTGTGGGTGGGGGATGTGCGGGAGGGGGATGGGTTGGTTGGTGGGGTATGTATGTTTCCCTGGGTGTGTGTGGGTGGGGCGATGTGTGGGTGTGGTGATGTGTGGGTAGGTGGTAGATGGGCCTCATAACATGGTAATTTGCCTTGTTTATGTTTACAACATTCATTTCACAATGTTTTTTTTTTTTCTTCCTATGTGAATGTATAATGCTCTTGAAGGACGAAAGATGAGTGATTGGAAGGGCCGAATGTAAGACGGGCCTGCGTGCCCAATGTGTGACCCTTTTAAAATAAAGTTGATTTGATTTGATTTGGTCGCCTGTGTACCCTATCTATACCACAAACTATATATTTGGTCGCCTGTGTACCCTACTCAACACTACATCCCAAACTACTCAACACTACATCACAAACTACTTATTTGGGTCGCCTGTGTCCCCTATCTATACCAAAAACTATATATTTGGTCGACTGTGTCCCATATGCATACCACAAGCTATATATTTGGTCGCCTGTGTACCCTACTCAACACTACATCACAAACTACTCAACACTACATCACAAACTACTTATTTGGGTCGCCTGTGTCCCCTATCTATACCACAAACTATATATTTGGGTCGCCTGTGAACCCTATCTATACCACAAACTACAAAATTTGTTCGCCTGTGTCCCCTTATCTATACCACAAACTACATATTTGGTCGCCTGTGTTCCCTATTTACACCACAAACTATATATTTGGTCGCCTGTGTCCCCTATCTATACCACAAACTACATATTTGGTCGCCTGTGTTCCCTATTTACACCACAAACTATATATTTGGTCGCCAGTACCCCCTGCCTACACCACAAACTACTTATTTGGTCACCTGTACCCACTGCCTGCACCATAAACTACATATTTGTCGCCTGTCCCCACTGCCTACATCACAAATTGCATATTTGGTCGCCTGTATCCCCTGCCTAAACCACAATCTACATATTTGGTCGCTTGCACCCACTGCCTATACCACAAACTACATATTTGGCCGCCTGTGTGCGCTGGTGAGGCCCAGCGCAGCATGCAAGCCGTGGACCCTGACTGCCGTGGACCCTGTCAGCCGTGGACCCCGACAGCCGTGGACCGTGACATCCATGGACCCTGACAGCCGTGGTTCCGTCTGCGGTGGACCCTGGTAGCCGTGGACGCCGTCAGCCATGGACACTGCCAGCCGTGGACCCTGACAGCCGTGAACCGTGACATCCATGGACCCTGACAGCCGTGGTTCCGTCTGCGGTGGACCCTGTCAGCCGTGGACGCTGTCAGCCATGGACAATGCCAGCCGTGGACCCTGACAGCCGTGGTTCCGTCTGCGGTGGACCCTGTCAGCCGTGGACGCTGTCAGCCATGGACACTGCCAGCCTTGGACCTAGACAGCCGTGGACCCTGACAGCCGTGGATCCTGTCAGCCGTGGTTCCGTCTGCGGTGGACCCTGTCAGCCATGGACAATGCCAGCCGTTGACCCTGACAGCCGTGGTTCCGTTTGCGGTGGACTCTGTCAGCCGTGGACCCTGACAGCCGTGAACCGTGACATCCATGGACCCTGACAGCCGTGGTTCCGTCTGCGGTGGACCCTGTCAGCCGTGGACGCTGTCAGCCATGGACACTGCCAGCCTTGGACCTAGACAGCCGTGGACCCTGACAGCCGTGGATCCTGTCAGCCATGGACACTGCCAGCCTTGGACCTAGACAGCCGTGGACCCTGACAGCCGTGGATCCTGTCAGCCATGGACACTGCCAGCCTTGGACCTAGACAGCCGTGGACCCTGACAGCCGTGGATCCTGTCAGCCATGGACACTGCCAGCCTTGGACCTAGACAGCCGTGGACCCTGACAGCCGTGGATCCTGTCAGCCGTGGTTCCGTCTGCGGTGGACCCTGTCAGCCGTGGACGCTGTCAGCCATGGACACTGCCAGCCTTGGACATAGACAGCCGTGGACCCTGTCAGCCGTGGACCCTGTCAGCCGTGGATCCTGCCAGCCGTGGACGCTGTCAGCCATTGATCAAATCCACTACAGAAAGACATTGTTTATAATATGGCAACCTCAGCAGAGCCTCATTCTATTGTTTGTGTCTCCATTGATCAAATCCACTACAGAAAGACATTGTTTATAGTTTATGATATGGCAACCTCAGCAGAGCCTCAATCGGGGGGAAGTAACTCTAACGTATTACAGGGGTCATTTCCCGCGCGGGAGCTGATGTCGGTGTGGACCTGGAGACTTGACCACAACAATCGCTTCTTGTACCTTGTTTAACTAGGTACAACAATCGCTTCTTGTATCTTGTTTAGGTACAACAGTACAGTAGCTTCGTGTGTCTAGTGTACAGCAGTACATTAGCTTCTTTCTCGTGTCTTCAAGACTGTCTTGTTTAACTAGGTATTGAAGCACTATGGTATGGAGATATCAACAAGCTCAAGTTGTTTGTACTACAACAATCGCTTTTTGTAGCATGAACCATCAGATTTTTAAATTTGAGTATTTTCTAATGGGACCACCACCAAAAGATAGGCCCTGAGAAACCGAATCTAATGGTACCAAGATGATGCATGTATGTCAATTAGAAGCGAAGATATGCAACTTTAAGTGTCGTGGTCATTAACGCAGAAATTGACACAAAAGATCTCCTCCGGGCATCTTTTTTTCGTGTCCAAACCAAGGTCATAGCAGAAGTTATCAAAATTTATGTTCTTACTAGTAGCTTGTTTATTTTTAAATGAACACCCTAGCAACCATACACGAACACCCTAGCAACCATACATCATTGCGATCGGTGTAGCGAAGCCTAATTGCTCATGTCATCTATTTTTACATATAATGCAACGTTATATAATTAGCATATAAAAATGGCCGCTAATTAGTAGTTATATTAATTAATTACCACGAGCATTCTTTATATTAGCTTTAAACCCTGGCAAGTTGTATCTTGTATTCTGCAGAATTGTGCAACGCACGATATGTGTTATATCCTGTTTAGATAGTATGCAATGTTACCTAATTAGCATATAAAAATGGCCGCTAATTAGTAGTTATATTCATTAATTACCACGAGCATTCTTTATATTAGCTTTAAACCCTGGTAAGTTGTATCTTGTATTCTGCGGAATTGTGCAACGCACGATATGTGTTATATCCTGTTTAGATAGTATGCAATGTTACCTAATTAGCATATAAAATGGCCGCTAATTAGTAGTTATATTCATTAATTACCACGAGCATTCTTTATATTAGCTTTAAACCCTGGTAAGTTGTATCTTGTATTCTGCGGAATTGTGCAACGCACGATATGTGTTATATCCTGTTTAGATAGTATGCAATGTTACCTAATTAGCATATAAAATGGCCGCTAATTAGTAGTTATATTCATTAATTACCACGAGCATTCTTTATATTAGCTTTAAACCCTGGTAAGTTGTATCTTGTATTCTGCGGAATTGTGCAACGCACGATATGTGTTATATCCTGTTTAGATAGTATGCAATGTTACCTAATTAGCATATTAAAAATGGCCGCTAATTAGTAGTTATATTCATTAATTACCACGAGCATTCTTTATATTAGCTTTAAACCCTGGTAAGTTGTATCTTGTATTCTGCGGAATTGTGCAACGCACGATATGTGTTATATCCTGTTTAGATAGTATGCAATGTTACCTAATTAGCATATAAAAATGGCCGCTAATTAGTAGTTATATTCATTAATTACCACGAGCATTCTTTATATTAGCTTTAAACCCTGGTAAGTTGTATCTTGTATTCTGCGGAATTGTGCAACGCACGATATGTGTTATATCCTGTTTAGATAGTATGCAATGTTACCTAATTAGCATATTAAAATGGCCGCTAATTAGTAGTTATATTCATTAATTACCACGAGCATTCTTTATATTAGCTTTAAACCCTGGTAAGTTGTATCTTGTATTCTGCGGAATTGTGCAACGCACGATATGTGTTATATCCTGTTTAGATAGTATGCAATGTTACCTAATTAGCATATTAAAATGGCCGCTAATTAGTACTTATATTAATTAATTTCTGTGTTTACGATCACGACACTCAAAGTTGCATATCTTCGCTTCTAATTGACATACATGCAACATCTTGGTACCATTAGATTCGGTTTCTCAAGGCCTATCTTTCGGTGGTGGTCCCATTAGTAAATACTCAAATTTAAAATCTGATAGTTCATGCTAAAATAGATATCTTTATATAATGAGAGGAGGAGCGGCTGGCCGAGAGGCTAGAATGCCGGACTCTCATTCGGGAGGCCCGGGTTCGATCCCTCGGTAAGGTGTCAGATTTTTTTCTGTCGGGGGCAAAAAGAAAATCCTAACCTGCACAGTTCGCGGCGACTGCACTAGCCAGGCGGACTTTATTCCTCAGGCTCAAAGACCCCTCTGCCATACACCGCAAGGTACTATATTGGCAGTAAATGACAGTTTTTATATAATGAGAAATTATATTTTTCTAAAAAAAGATTTCTCCTTTATGCAAGCATTTAAACATTTGTCATTAATTAAAGAGATTGGCTCACAAGGTAGTAGTTCGAATTGCACGTTTCCGGGAAGGTTAACCCGGTCAACAAATGCCCGCAGAAGTCGGATGTGTCGGCCTAACAGCGCAAGAACGCAGCTCTGCTGTAAACGGGCACAACGCAATCACATACGAAAAAAACTCCGGATGAACGCAGAAGAAGAAGAAGAAGATAGAATTGCACGTTTTAAAAAGTGAAACGCATGCCGACATTTTGGATTTCCAAAGGCAAAGTCAAAGAGGGATTTAATATGTCGGCAAAAATATGTCTTTCCCTGGATAATTTGTCGCCACAATGGTTTGGACTTTTCCTAACACATCAGGTACAGAACAACTGTCCACAACCAGCAGGCGGGCAATGTATCCTGTACTTATAGGATATCCTCCTTCGAACGCAGATAGATGGGATCTGAGATCATCAGCAGTCCTTGCCATGATAGTCAGTCAAATTCTAAATAAATTTATGTAAAATTAATATTTAATAATTACATGCATTCATATAATAATAAGAGATGATATCTTTATATAATGAGAAAGTACATATATTTTTATTAAAAGGATTTATTTATTTTTCCAATCGCAAAGAGAATTTAATCACGTCCGCAAAAATAATTATTAATTCATTAATTTTTTTCTACCAGAAAGTCACCCATATATTTAAATGAAACTTTCCAAATTTATGTATCTTTGCATGCACAATTCGAAAATGCAACTAAAATTAACGAATATCTATAATTTGTACTAAAAAAATTTTTTATTGCGTGCCGACAATGTGGATTTACAATCATAAAGAGGAATTTATCATGTCCGCAAAACTTTAGTAATTTTTTTCTACCAGACAGCACCCATATATTTAAATGAAACTTTCCAAATTTATGTATCTTTGCATGCACAATTCGAAAATGCAACTAAAATTAACGAATATCTATAATTTGTACTAAAAAAATATTTTATTGCGTGCCGACAATGTGGATTTACAATCACAAAGAGGAATTTATCATGTCCGCAAAACGAATTTTTTTCTACCAGACAGCATCCATATATTTAAATGAAACTTTCCAAATTTATGTATCTTTGCATGCACAATTCGAAAATGCAACTAAAATTAACGAATATCTATGCCTTGTACTAAAATTATTATAATTATTTATGGTATGCCAAATAGTGAAATTATCTCAAAGACAAATTCAAATCTAACCACCGGCTATATGCACAATGATTAGACTGGCCATTTTACCGGAAGCGGAGATGGTAATTCGTTATTGTCACGAGTTATTTAAATATATCCAATGAGATATACAAAGGGTATGTTAATAGTCAATGATGTGTCGACACGACGAAACCCTTCTGCGCAAGCGCGGAAAAAATGGCTTCCGGTTAAAGTATGCTTCAGTACTGATGGATCACGCTACTTTTTGTGTCTTGTTTAGGTACAACAGTACATTAGCTTCTCATGTCTTGTTTAACTAGGTACAACAATCGCTTCTTGTATCTTGTTTAACTAGGTACAACAATCGCTTTTTGTGTCTTGCTTAACTAGGTACAACAGTCACATCTTGTGTCTTGCTTAACTAGGTACAACAATTACTTCTTACCTCTTGTTTAACTATGTACAACAATCACATCTCTTGTGTTAGGAAGGGCAGAATGTCAGATGGGCCTGCTTGCCCAATTCTTACCCCTTTGAAAATAAAAGATTTTCATTCGTTCGTAATAAAAATAAAAGTACATTAGCTTTTTGTGTCTTGTTTACCTAAGTACAACATTAGCTTCTTGTGTTTTGTTTAACTAGGTACAACAATCACATCTTGTGTCTTGTTTAACTAGGTACAACATTAGCTTCTTGTGTCTTGTTTAACTAGGTACAACAATCACATCTTGTGTCTTGTTTAACCAGGTACAACAATCGCTTCTTGTGTCTTGTTTAACTAGGTACAACATTACATTAGTTTCTTGTGTCTTGTTTAACTAGGTACAGCAATCATATATTGTGTTTTGTTGACTAGGTACAACAATCACATCTTGTGTCATGTTTAACTAGGTACAACATTAGCTTCTTGTGTCTTGTTTAACTAGGTACACCAGTCGCTTCTTGTGTCATGTTTAACTAGGTACACAAGTCGCTTCTTGTGTATTGTTTTACTAGGTACAACAGTAGCTTCTTGTGTCTTGTTTAACTAGGTACAACAATCACATCTTGTGTCTTGTTTTACTAGATACAACAGTAGCTTCTTGTGTCTTGTTTAACTAGGTACAACAATCACGTCTTGTGTCTCATTGACTAGGTACAAAAACTACTTGGAGCCTCGGCCAATAATCACATCTTGTGTCTTGTTGACTAGGTACAAAAACTACTTGGAGCCTCGGCCAATAATCACATCTTGTGTCTTGTTGACTAGGTACAATAATCACATCTTGTGTCTTGTTGACTAGGTACAATAATCACATCTTATGTCTTGTTGACTAGGTACAATAATCACATCTTGTGTCTTGTTGACTAGGTACAATAATCACATCTTGTGTCTTGTTGATTAGGTACAATAATCACATCTTGTGTCTTGTTGATTAGGTACAATAATCACATCTTGTGTCTTGTTGATTAGGTACTGTAACAAGCTACGTGGAGGGTCCCAAATAACTATGTAACAATATTTCAAAATTAGTCTATAGCCCTGGCTGGGATAGGTCTTTGCTTGCCAACCCTCCTCCGTTCCCCGGACTCACTGTCACTCTCTCTTTCGACCTCGGGTCCTATTCCCTGACGTGTCTTTCTGGCTGATCCATATATATAACACAGTGATCGTTGGAGTAAACTAAAACGTGATTTATTAAATTAATAAAGAACAGCACAGGAAAACATCAAGGCAGTTAAAACAGATAGTTCTAAACAGACACAACAAGGATAAGGTTCAGGCAGAGAGCCTCATGGCTTTCCCTCATAGACCGAAGAGTACTACAAAGTCCCGTCAGTCGACATCTGCCTCACCGATTTGGTCCGCAGGTATTTTCCTCCTTCCCGATCGGTTGTACAAACAACAGGCGCCTGTAGAACCAGTCCTACTAGTTCCAGTGGTCCTCTCTACACAATGAGTCTTGTGTTCGTTGTAGCCCAATGGTACAGGAATACATCATTTGTCACAATGGGAACAGTTCTTGAAAGGGAAAATGTGTATGGGTGTTTCAATGTCACTGACCAGGCTGGGTAAGATTTCACATAATGGTAATGGTTCGTGAATGTGGAATGGGTATGGGTTTTTCAATGTCACTGATACGGATGAGTAGGACCGAGAATGAGCTGTAGGTCCATTCAGGAACATAGGTTCAATCACTCCACTATTGACGATGGGATTTGTACTGAGCGGGTACCGAAGGATGCCACTAGATCAGGACTAATCAGACATTGATTCCTTGATTGGAGTCATTAGCCTGTGGCCGTCCTGAAAGTCCATGGTTCACCTGAGAATGTCTTAAGGTGATACTCTCGTGGCCTTGCAGATCTCTTATGCTCCCTTCAATTCAAGGAGGACCCTGGAGATGACAGAAATCAGTGAACGACTAGGCTGACTCAAGTACCACAATCCTGAGGACCAATAGGGCCTCAGTTACTACATTTGACATATAGGTTCCCTACCCAATACATTAGATAAGAGACCCGAATGAATGGGCCTGACCTGTCAGGTAGCCCCTGGATTGGCTACGTCCGAGCTTGAGTAGACCTCCAGCTTGTAGACGTCCGGTTGTCCACCCTAGGAACTTTTTGCCCACAGGACTCACTCTCCACACTCATACCAAGCCTTTATTATTATTGGGCACATTCATTTCCAGGCTTATCTCTCACTTGCAAACCCTGCCTTTCTCACGACAAAGCTCTTGTGGTGTTGTGTGGGTAATTATGTGTATGTAAAGAAGTGTCGTTCCCCATTCCCAGCAAGAATAGGAAAAAAAAATACTACTCCTTCCGGCCGCTGCTCTTGTCTGAGCTGTCGCCGCAATGTACCGGCAGTGCCTCAAATAACCCATAGATTCAGATGAGTTCAGGTTCTCTCAGTGAGATAGAGAAGTCCATTATCTTCCCGACATCATCCTATCGACTAAAAGACGAAAGAGATAGCACTGTGGATAGCCTCTTCCGGCTCAAGAAGATAGATCATAGATTGGTGGACCCCATCCCCAAGGAGCCCTTCCCTCCTTCCGGCATACCGTAGCTATCCAATGATTATATTCTACAGAAAGATGACAGTATGCCCAGTTCAGGCCGTAGAAGGAAAGATAGCACTCGTCTATCGGCTGCCAAGAACCAGCGATATCATTTGGGAAATATTTATTGTTCAGATTTGTTCCCTTGCTATGCTAAGATCAAGACGCTTAGCCAGATTGGCTAACGGTCACCCCCTCCCAATATGGCAAGACTGCCGTTTCACCAATCTATCTCAGTAGTCGAGACAATAGAGATTTATAAGTGCATGACTAATCACAATCTAATATTACCTTTCACAGACCATCAGTATGCTGCATTTAAAATGTCCCAATCTTCAACTTGACATCTTGACATTATGGAGTGGGTAACGATAAGTTTAGAAACGGATATGAATTGCCCAAGAAGTCGCACCAGTGCGCATTTGGCGCAAGGCGTTCCATCGGGTCTACCCGAAAGGAAAGACATATATCTAATCGCTCCATGAAAAGATCGTGTTGTGAAAGTAACCCAAAGAACTATCTTCCATAGTGATTGAGCGAACAAGAGAACTGAGAGCTCCCGAAAGCTGTTTCCCCCTGTTTACCCAAAATAAAAGAAGGCCTGAGGACATGAGCCATTGGCGTTTCGCCACAGGTACAATAATCACGTCTTTCACGTCTTGTTGACTAGGTACAATAATCACATCTTGTGTCTTGTTGACTAGGTACAATAATCACATCTTGTGTCTTGTTGACTAGGTACAATAATCACATCTTGTCTTGTTGACTAGGTACAATAATCACATCTTGTGTCTTGTTGACTAGGTACAATAATCACATCTTGTGTCTTGTTGACTAGGTACAATAATCACATCTTGTCTTGTTGACTAGGTACAATAATCACATCTTGTGTCTTGTTGACTAGGTACAACAATCACATCTTGTGTCTTGTTGACTAGGTACAATAATCACATCTTGTGTCTTGTTGACTAGGTACAATAATCACGTCTTGTTGACTAGGTACAATAATCACATCTTGTGTCTTGTTGACTAGGTACAATAATCACATCTTGTGTCGTGTTGACTAGGTACAATAATCACATCTTGTGTCTTGTTGACTGGGTACAATAATCACATCTTGTGTCTCGTTGACTAGGTACAATAATCACGTCTTGTTGACTGGGTACAATAATCACATCTTGTGTCTTGTTGACTGGGTACAAAAGCTGCATTGAGACTGCCAAGATTCGCTTATTGTCTTGTTGACTAGGAACTAGAACTACTTAGAGGCTCGGCCAACCACAGCTTTTGTTTTGTTGACTAAGAACTACTACTATTAACAGTTTAAGTTGGTTTGTACAATGCTGTTCAAAGTTGTAAATGTTGTTGAGGTCAGTTTGAAGTTGTTTGTTGGTTTGCAGTTCAGTATGTGACAGCTCTGTCTTTAGTACAGGGCTACACTGATAACACGTGGAGCACAGTTGGGCGGGGGTTTGATGCCCACGTGAGGCATCTCGCTAAGTGAGGGAAAGACTTGTTCATCTATGCGCTCGAGTCTACAGAATGTGATAGCTGTGTTAGTGCTGTCACATCACAAACTATGTGATAGCTGTGTTAGTGCTGTCACATCACAAACTCCGCGCACGTATATCCAGATATGTTAATAGTTCTGTGTTGTAGTCTTTGAATGTGGGTGTTGTGTACTGTAGTAGTACTAGGCGTAGCATTTAATATTTGTTGCTGTGTTAGTACTGTAGTTCAGTATTTGAATGTACTTGTGTAATGTAGTAGTACTAGTCAATCAATCAATCATGTGCCATGCATGGGCGGTCATGACTCGTCATTTCACTCGATCACCAGAGTCGTGGATCAGCTCAGTGTTCCTGTCTCAATCATGCCACTGTGGCCAAGTCATCCAGGTATTTACTTCTCGGTCTTCCTCTTGGTCTGTTCCTTTCGATCTTGCCAGTTTTCACTAAGTTCTCCAATTCATTTCTTCAATAACATGTCCAAAAAATGTTGACTGTCTACGTCTAATTTCTCTAATCAATTTACGATTTTTATTTGTCTCCTGTAGTACTTGGTCATTGGTTTTTCTGTCTGTCCATGGTATTTGCATTTTCCTCAGAAACCACATTTCTGCAGCCATCAAATGTTTTTCAGCTTGACTGCTCGTTGTCCAAGTTTCACATCCATCCAAAAGAACAGGCTCTATTTAGCACCTCAACACTCTTTTTCTCATTTCAATTGACATCTTTTTATTGAAACAATGTTTTCGCGTGATGAATTTGAATAACGAAGACACAAACAATAGATTGCATGATTTATTGCCTGGCATATTTCGCTGCATCTCGTCAGGTACATACTGCAGAAATCACACAACTTACGTGAATTAATTAGATAAATCCTTCAAACTGAAATATACACATGTTCGCACAGTAATGTCGATTGTCTACCACAGTAATTTTAAACTGACTAACATGTCTTTCTGCTTGTACAAGGACGGCTTACGGCTTGTGTGATTTCTGCAGTATGTACCTGACGAGATGCAGCGAAATATGCCAGGCAATAAATCGTGCAATCTATTGTTTGTGTCTTCGTTATTCAAATCTTTTTATTGGTCAGAATGTCTTTCATCATTGCTAAAGGCTACTTTCGCCATGGCGATTCTTGTTCTAATCTCTACAAGGCATCTCCCATCAGATGTTATGACTGTTTTGAGATAATTGTGCCGATTCACTTGTTGAAGAATATTCCCATTTACTTGTATATTACATTGTGGTATTTCGTTCTTCCTAGTGACGCCCATAATCTGTGTCTTTTTACAATTTAATTCTAATCCCAGTTCACTGTGTGCAACAACCGCATCTACTAATTGTTGCAGATCCTGCTCATTGTCTGCAATCAATACTGTATCATCTGCATATCTAATGTTATTGATTTTTCGTCCTCCAGTGCTGATTCCATTTATATCTTCTACATTTCTGAAAATATTTTCACTGTATAGGGAAAATAGATCTGGAGACATTACACATCCCTGCCTAACACCTCTCTTAATAGGCTGATATTGTCCCACTTTATTATCAATCCTTATGGCAGCTTGTTGTTTCCAATATATGTTTTTTATAAGTCTAATGTCTTTCCCATCAATTTGTAGTTCTGCAAGCATATCTACCATGTTGACATGTCTAACTCTATCAAAAGCCTTTATGCAGTCAATAAAGCAAAGATGTATATCATTTGTTTACTTCTATAGTACGTTCAATAACTGAACACAGCATATACACAGCATTTACTGTAGCCTTTCCTTCTACAAACCCACATTGTTCTTCCCCTATTTCAGGTTGTATTTTCTTCCTCACTCTTTGCATGATAATTCGTAGCAAAATCTTTGTGATGTGACTCATTATACTAATTGTTCTATGTTGATCACATTCCAGGGCTCCTGATTTCTTTGGGATTGCAATAAATTCAGAATTACATAATTCAGAAGTCTGATATCATATAATGAGTTCAGCAGTCTGTGACTTGATCTATTCCTTATTCTTCTAAAGGTTTAATCATTTCTGTTGTGATGTTATCTGAACCGGGGGCCTTGCCAGCTTTCATATGTTTAAGAACATTTCGAAACTCCATCTTCAAAATTGGCGGTCCTTCATTCATCTCATCTCATCATGTTCCTCTTGTACCTTGCGGTGTCGAGGTGAAGTATAAACATCGTGAGAGTGCCCGATAATGGGTCTGTTTGGGTCAGTCCGTTTATACTTCTTAGTTTTGCTACGAGCAGTATGAAGATCCCCTGCCGGCTTGCTAGGCCAGTCGCAGGTTTAGGACACTAATCTGACCACAGGGAGTCCATCCCCTATGGCGATCCATAGCCAGTTAGCTCATGACCTCGCTGTCATGTTTTCCCGGTCTGCACCACATGGAGGTGGGGGTTGACTTGTGAAGTCTGCGGGTCATCGGCAGGCTACTAATTTTCACTTTTCACCCCTCCTGGGAGAGGCTAGCCGTTCATCTCTGTTATAATCATAAATGTTTTTCACATAGTCTGACCATACATGTAGAATCTGATCTTTTTCTATTATGATTTTGCCATCTTTAGTTTTTAGACAGCCTGCTGATGTACTTGTTCTTTTATTAGTAAGTTCCTGAATTCTTTTGTGCACTAATTTGGTATTTTGATTGTTGTGTTGTTTTTCAATTTCTAAGCAATTTTTCTCAAGCCATGCTTCTTTTGCCGCCTTACATAATATTCTGACTTGTCTGTGAATAGTAGTACCAGGCGTACCATTTATTATTTGTTGCTATGTTAGTACTGTACTTCAGTATTTGAATGTGCATGTTGTGTACTGTAGTAGTACTAGGTGTGGCATTTAATATGTGTTGCTGTGTTAGAGTACTGTTGTTCAGTATTTGAATGTGCATGTTGTGTACTGTAGTAGTACTAGATGTGGCATTTAATATTTGTTGCTATGTTAGTACTGTTGTTCAGTATTTGAATGTGCATGTTGCAGTGTAGTACACAATGTTGTCTGTTATAGTTTAATATCTATGTTTGTTGTTGTTTGCAGTCAGCAGTGACTTTGCCGAAGGAAAGCACCTGACTGCCATATAAGAAAACATGGCTCTGCAGCCAAAACAAGGACTTCAGCTGGGTAAGATTTGACTGCTTTGGTTTGTAATATATAAATGTCACCACAGGTAATGCTCACAAACCACAAATATGTTAATGTGCTGAGCAGCACCATACACAGATAACACTCATTTAACACATGTGTTAGCTTGTTTGACAACAGAACATGCAAGCATTGTTCATAACACACATGCTAGTTTGTTGGACAACATAATACACAGGTAATGTTCACAACTCACAAGTATGTTCACAACACATAGGTAATATTTGCACCACACAGGCAGTGTTCACAGGACACTGGTAATGTTCACAGGACACTGGTAATGTTCACAACACATAGGTAATATTGGCACCACACAGGCAGTGTTCACAGGACACTGGTAATGTTCACAACACATAGGTAATATTGGCACTACACAGGCGGTGTTCACAGGACACAAGTAATGTTCACAACACATAGGTAATATTGGCACCACACAGGCGGTGTTCACAGGACACAGGTAGTGTTCACAGGACACATGTAATGTCCACAACACACAGGTAGTGTTCACAGGACACAGGTAATGTTGACAACAAACAGGTAATGTTGACAACAAACAGGTAATGTTGACAGCACACATGTAATGTTCACAAAACAATGTTCACAGGTCACATGTAATGTTCACAACACACACGCAGTATTCAACAGGTAATGTTGACAACAAACACAATGTTGACAACACACAGGTAATGTTGACAACACACAGGTAATGTTCACAATATGAATTGGAAACAAATAGGTATATTAAGCTTCTGCGAGAAAAAACGTACTAAACATCAACAAGTTGCACATACCTTACAAGGAGATCCATCGTATTGCGAAAATACAGGTGAAAATCCGAAATCAGAAGCACTCAATAAATATATAAAATGAATAATAAAATAAAATAAACACAAAAGCGTACAATACGATACATAGGACGGCCAACATTTCGATTCTCAGAATCTTTGTCAAGGACAGGACACCACAGATAGCTAACACAACGAAATACAGCAAACAAAGAAAAAATACACAACTGCTACTCCGATGCCTTGTGGGGCAGAAAAGGTGGCTTAGCCAGCCTATGTTCACAAAATACTTTGTTCAAAAATTCATAATGTTCACAAACCACACAGGTAATGTTCAAACACACAGGTAATGTTCACAACACACACATAATGTTCACAACACACAGGTAGTGTTCACAGGACACAGGTAGTGTTCACGGGACACAGGTAATGTTCACAACACACAGGTAATGTTGACAACATACAGGCAGTGTTCACAGGACACAGGCAGTGTTCCAACACACAGGCAGTGTTCACAACACACAGGTAATGTTCAAAACACACAGGTAATGTTCACTGGACACAGGTAATGTTGACAACACACAGATAATGTTAACACACAGGTAATGTTCACGACACACACAATGTTCACAACACACAGGTAATGTTCACAGGACACATGTAATGTTGACAACACACAGACAGTGTTCACAGGACACAGGCAATCTTCACAACACACAGACAGTGTTCACAACACATGTAGTGTTGACAACACACAGGTTATGTTCACAGGACACAGGTAATGTTGACAACACACAGGTAACTTTCACAACACAAAGGTAATGTTCACAACACACTGGTAATGTTCACAACAGACAGGTAGTGTTCACAACAGACAGGTAATGGTGACAACACATGTAATTGTGACAGACCAGGTGTGTGAGTGACCATATTCATTCTTGTAGCATTGAGGCAGCCTGACATACCAGATGTGTGGGCATTCATGCATGCAGCATTGTTTGAACAGTTGCCCACTGAAGTTTACTGTGTGTACCAACTATCACAATCAAGCAGGAAATGTCCAAGTAAATCTTGAATCATTCAGTTTGTTTTTTCCTTCCAGATTCTGCACAAGAAAATGCCTTTGTGTCATTTTTTACAAGCTTGCCAGAGGTTTGTAAATTTTTGTTATTTTCTACAAGTTTGGCAGAGGTTTGTAAATTTTTATCAATTTTTACAAGTTTGCCAGAGGTTTGTAAATTTTTAGTGTAATGATTTTACAAGTTTACCAGAGGTTCGTAAATTTTTAGTGTAATGATTTTTACAAGTTTGTCAGAGGTTTGTAAATTTTTATCAATTTTTACAAGTTTGCCAGAGGTTTGTAAATTTTTAGTGTAATGATTTTACAAGTTTGTCAGAGGTTTGTAAATTTTTGTGTCAGTTGTTACAAGTTTGCCAGTTTATATGACAAGGATGTGCAATATCTCCAGACCTTTCGTCCTAAACTTTTATGAGTTGTTTATCTGTAAATAATAATAATAAAAATATATGCAATTCATAATCCTGCAAACCACGTTTAAAACACAGCTACAGGCTATTTGGCAGCAGACTGCCTTGCGTTGGTTTTCATACAGTGCTATGTGTGCTGGTCGTTCAGAAATCACTAGCAAACTACTGAACATAAACTTGGCAAGAAATCACAAACAGCCCAAAAATGTTGGGGTTGACTGCAACTTCCTGTAAAGAATATGCAACTAACTTTTTTGTATACAGGAAGGCCCCTGTTAATATCGGGGTTACGCTCTTGGAAAACGCGACTTTAAGTGAAACGACGTATAGTGAAACACTATTTCCCATAGAATTAAATGAAATACAGTGTATTATGTAATATTTATTGTTATGGTTGTTGATATTTATTGGCTAAATAGAGGTGGGTTGGAGGGCGAGTAATAGAGTTATTGGGACATAGAGGCATTAAAACCATGACTTGCTCCAAAACTATCATCGGCACTACTAGTACTGCTCTCACCGGCTTTCTTAGCTAGATCTTCATAGAGAGACTGCTTTCTCTTGGGTAGCCATCTTGCTCACAGGCATATTCCGTTGGTTCTGGTCTTCAATCCAGACGGCCAGTAGTGCCTTCATGTTCTCCATAAGAGTACTTCTGGTACGAGTGATCTTGGAAGCACTCACAGGGGTTATGTTTTTAGCACCCTCTTTCATTTTGTCCTTATCGTGGTTGGAGGTAAAACATGGACTTTACTAATATCAACAGCTCGACCGCCAGCCTCAAAACAATGTAACACATCTAACTTCACCTCAAGAGTAACACTTTTCCTGGTTCTCTTACAACCAGACACACTATCAGCACTTACTGTGCGCTTTGAACTCATAATTATGGGTGATTACATGATAAAATCCTGGAAAAACACACTGCACAAAATGTAAAATGGCAACGTTAACGCAGCATAGCAACGTAAGTGACATCTTTATAGCAGAACGTAGCAACATAAAGTGAAGTTATGTCCCATCGTGACAACGACGTTATAGCTGAAACGACGTAAACCGAAGCGACGTATAGCGGGGCCTTCCTGTATAGAATTTTTCTGATGACATGTGATGTTTATAACTGACTGAAGTACTATCAACATATTGCAAGGTATCTAAATGATTGAAGTACTGATATCAACATATGTGAGGTATCTAAATGATTGAAGTACTGATATCAACATATGTGAGGTATCTAAATGACTGAAGTGCTGATATCAACATATGTGAGGTATCTAAACGACTGAAGTACTGATATCAACATATGCAAGGTATCTAAATGATTGAAGTACTGATATCAACATATGTGAGGTATCTAAATGATTGAAGTACTGATATCAACATATGTGAGGTATCTAAATGACTGAAGTGCTGATATCACATATGTGAGGTATCTAAATGATTGAAGTGCTGATATCAACATATGTGAGGTATCTAAATGATTGAAGTGCTGATATCAACATATGTGAGGTATCTAAATGATTGAAGTACTGATATCAACATATGTGAGGTATCTAAATGACTGAAGTGCTGATATCAACATATGTGAGGTATCTAAACGACTGAAGTACTGATATCAACATATGTGAGGTATCTAAATGACTGAAGTACTGATATCAACATTTGTGAGGTATCTAAACGACTGAAGTACTGATATCAACATGTGGAGTATCTAAACGACTGAAGTACTGATATCAACATTTGTGAGGTATCTAAACGACTGAAGTACTGATATCAACATGTGGAGTATCTAAACGACTGAAGTACTGATATCAACATTTATTGAGTATCTAAACGACTGAAGTACTGATATCAACATTTGTGGAGTATCTAAATAACTGAAGTACTGATATCAACATATGTGGAGTATCTAAATGACTGAAGTACTGATATAAACATGTGGAGTATCTAAATGACTGAAGTACTGATATAAACATGTGAAGTATCTAAATGACTGAAGTACTGATATCAACAAATGTGAGGTATCTAAATGACTGAAGTATTCATATCAACATATGTGGAGTATTTAAATGACTGAAGTACTGATATAAACATGTGGAGTATCTAAATGACTGAAGTACTGATATAAACATGTGGAGTATCTAAATGACTGAAGTACTGATATAAACATGTGAAGTATCTAAATGACTGAAGTACTGATATCAACAAATGTGAGATATCTAAATGACTGAAGTACTGATATAAACATGTGGAGTATCTAAATGACTGAAGTACTGATATAAACATGTGGAGTATCTAAATGACTGAAGTACTGATATAAACATGTGAAGTATCTAAACGACTGAAGTACTGATATCAACAAATGTGAGGTATCTAAATGACTGAAGTACTCATATCAACATATGTGGAGTATTTAAATGACTGAAGTACTGATATGACATATATGGGGTATGTAAATGACTGAAGTACTGATATGACATGTACGTTTGTAAATGACTGAAGTACTTATATGACATATATGGGGTATGTAAATGACTGAAGTACTGATTTGACATGTATGAGGTATGTAAATGACTGAAGTAAGTGATTGCTGATATGAACAAAAGCAAGCGAGGCTAAATTGCTGTCGAGAGTTGTTCTAAAGGGGCTCGTGAAAAGGTTGATGACCATGCTAGCAGAAGATGAGATTTGGGTTCACCATTTTGATCTCCATGTCCTAATGTTGAGCAGGTCATGGAAAAGCCCTGCCTGCCCATAACCTATCAACTGGAGAGCAGGAACATGGGTTCTGTGACTTTCTGGTGGGTTGCCAGAGATCTGCCTCCTGGCATCACAGTTAATAAACCTCCTGGCATCACAGTTAATAAACCTCCTGGCATCACAGTTAATAAACCTCCTGGCATCACAGTTAATAAACCTCCTGGCATCACAGTTAATAAACCTCCTGGCATCACAGTTAATAAACCTCCTGGCATCACAGTTAATAAACCTCCTGGCATCACAGTTAATAAACCTCTTGGCATCACAGTTAATAAAGAATACAATGCAGATCTCCTTAGCGAACTGAAACAAAAAAAATAAAAAGTGACTATAAAATGAGGAATAGCACACACTCAAAATCTTCCTGTGCTTCAAGACAGTAAGGCCTCCGACAAAGCACAGCTAATGCAGCTAGCAGCCAGGGATGTGAATATTAAGATTCTTCCACGCCTACCTTGTTCTCTTATATTTAGCTGCATAAGACTTTTTCTCCCCGAATCACAAAAACAACTGGAAGGAAATTATTTTGACAGTGATGGTGAAGTCGTACTGACATGTGATAGCTGGATTATTTCGAAAATAGGGCATTCCAATCCCAGGGTCTTTTCAAGGTCAAGCAGAGATGGCATAAGTGTCAATTCCAGCCGGGGATATGTTGGCAGGGAATGAACATTGCACAGCATTTCATTTTTTAATGACATTTCCTGCAAAATTAATTAAATTCATAGTCAGCCCCTGTCAGTAATGAATGAAATAGTGTTTAATGCACAAGTTTGTCTAATATTGATAATTGTTGATCCTTTTACAGAAACTGGCAACCACGCTGCGAGTATTTGACAGGACGGTGAGTGTCAGGCTTGGCCAGAGTTGATAACTGACACACATGGTTTGCTTTTTCCAGCTTGCTGTAGTCACTTTTGTTCCAGCTTGCTGTAGTCACTTCTCTTCCAGGTTTCTGTAGTCACTTTTCTCCCAGCTTGCTGTAGTCACTTTTGTTCCAGCTTGCTGTAGTCACTTTTCTCCCAGCTTGCTGTAGTACGCTTTTCTTCAAGCTTGCTGTAGTCATCTATCTTCCAGCTTGCTGTAGTCATCTATCTTCCAGCTTGCTGTAGTCACCTATCTTCCAGCTTGCTGTAGTCACCTATCTTCCAGCTTGCTGTAGTCATCTATCTTCCAGCTTGCTGTAGTCATCTATCTTCCAGCTTGCTGTAGTCACCTATCTTCCAGCTTGCTGTAGTCACTTCTCTTCCAGCTTGCTGTAGTCACTTCTCTTCCAGCTTGCTGTAGTCACTTTTCTCCCAGCTTGCTGTAGACGCTTTTCTTCCAACTTGCTGTAGTCACCTATCTTCCAGCTTGCAATAGTCACCTTTCTTCTAGCTTGCTGTACACTTTTCTTCCAGCTTGCTGTAGTCACTTTTCTTCCAGCTTGCTGTAGTCACTTTTCTTCCAGCTTGCTGTAGTCTCTTTTCATCTCCATGAAACTGCATGTAAGAGATCCATGAGACTGCATGTAAGATATCCATGAGGCTGCGTGTAAGATATCCATGACGCTGTCAGATGACTATGAGTCGTGTACTGCATATAGGAGACTCGTGTACTACATATAGGAGACCCATGTACTACATATAGGAGACCCATGTACTACATATAGGAGACCCGTGGAACTAATTTCTTCTTCTTTTGCCTTGTATCCCCATTGGGCCACAGGCCTTCAACCCAGGCACTTCAGGCCCTCAACCCAGGCACTTCAGGCCCTCAACCCAGGCACTTCAGGGCCCTCAACCCAGGCACTTAAGGCCATCCTCTCCTGAGCTGTCCCCTCAACCCAGGCACTTAGATCTTCCTCTGATTGTTTAGATCTTCCTCTAATTGTTTAGATCTTCCTCTAATTGTTTAGATCTTTATCTCATTGATTAGATCTTTATCTAATTGTTTAGATATCTTTCTCTAATTGTTTAGATCTTTCTCTAATTGTTTAGATCTTTCTCTAATTGTTTAGATCTTCCTCTCATTGTTTAGATCTTTCTCTTATTGTTTAGATCTTTTTCTAATTGTTTAGATATCTTTCTATAATTGTTTAGATCTTTCTATAATTGTTTAGATCTTCCTCTCATTGTTTAGATCTTCCTCTCATTGTTTAGATCTTCCTCTCATTGTTGTGCCCTGTGGATTCCAAGCAAAGCTCTCTTTACTATTACCAGGTTTCCTCAATGTATCCAGCACCGTGACTTCATCACTTTGTTCACTGGTACTTGTCTAGTTCTCTCCATGAGCTCCACATTGATTCACTGATATTTGTCTAGTTTTCTCTATTAGCTCCACATTGATTCACTGATATTTGTCTAGTTCTCTCCATGAGCTCCACATTGATTCACTGGTATTTGTCCAGTTCTCTCTGTGAGCTCCACATTGATTCACTGGTAGTTGTCTAGTTCTCTCCACGGGCTCCACATTGATTCACTGGTAGTTGTCTAGTTCTCTCCATGAGCTCCACATTGGTTCACTGGTAGTTGTCTAGTTCTCTCCATGAGCTCCACATTGGTTCACTGGTATTTGTCTAGTTCTCTCCATGAGCTCCACATTGATTCACTGGTATTTGTCTAGTTCTCTCCATGAGCTCCACATTGGTTCACTGGTAGTTGTCTAGTTCTCTCCATGAGCTCCACATTGGTTCACTGGTAGTTGTCTAGTTCTCTCCATGAGCTCCACATTGGTTCACTGGTAGTTGTCTAGTTCTTTCCATGAGCTCCACATGATTGTCATAACAGTTTAGTCCTTCTGTTATGTGCATATGCCAATACCATGTTATACACTTTCAGCACTTACATGTGAATATCACAAACTTTAGGTGGGGGGGGGGGGTGGGGACTGAGTGGTCTCGAGGTATGGTGTCCTCCTCGAGTGCTGGAGGTCCTAGGTTCAAGCTCCGGTGAGGGCTGAGATTTTTAAAAAAAAAAAAAAACTTTAGATGCTTACGCATGAACATCACATAAACTTGAAGTACATACATGTGAACATCACATATACTTGAAGTACATACATGTGAACATCACATAAACTTGAAGCATATACATGTGAACATCACATAAACTTGAAGTACATACATGTGAACATCACATATACTTGAAGTACATACACGTGAACATCACATAAACTTGAAGTACATACATGTGAACATCACATATACTTGAAGTACATACATGTGAACATCACATAAACTTGAAGTACATACATGTGAACATCACATAAACTTGAAGTACATACATGTGAACATCACATAAACTTGAAGTACATACATGTGAACATCACATAAACTTGAAGTACATATATGTGAACATCACATAAACTTGAAGAACATACATGTGAACATCACATAAACTTGAAGCATATACATGTGAACATCACATAAACTTGAAGTACATACATGTGAACATCACATAAACTTGAAGTACATACATGTGAACATCACATAAACTTGAAGTACATACATGTGAACATCACATACACTTGAAGTACATACATGTAAACATCACATAAACTTGAAGTACATACACGTGAACATCACATACATGTGAACATCACATAAACTTGAAGTACAAACACATGAACATCACATAAACTTGAAGTACATACACGTGAACATCACATACACGTGAGCATCACATAAACTTGAAGTACTGCCATGAGTCAGATTACTTAAGACCTGGTTAACAGCAACATAGATTGTTGAAACATTATTAATGATAAATAATCACGGAGAGTGATAAGGAAAAAGACACCGGTAACGGGCTAAAGATAGTGGCCAATAGAATTGCGAGGAGGAGGCCACGTGATTAGGAGGGTCGAGCAGGGCGCACGGACAAAGGGAGTCAGTCGGAGTTGGGAAGCCATGACAGACAGATCACGAAAGCAGAGAAGTGTGTCGGCTGAGAACTGAATATCCCTTGTGGCAATGAAACGCCGAGAATCGTCGACGGCAAGTAACTGTGTACGCTAGATAATTCAAGTGTGTACCGATTGATGAGAACAGCGTTGCCGCGACCAGGCGGGTGGACATGTTACAGCACGGAGTCGAGTCGTGTGCTGTGGGCAGAGGTTGCCGGCCTGTGAATGTAGGCGCCATGCGACCATGTTTAGCAGGACTGTAAGTAGGATAGAAGAGTGTATGTGTAGACCATTGTAGTTGATTAGATAGCCTGGATAGCAGGACGTACTACAATCAGTGTGTGAACAAATGTCGTGGGTGTATGTGTACCTTTGAATATCCCAGTGATTGTGTCGCATGGAAACAATACATGATGCCATTCTATCACTCGATGGTGACGAGTTGTGTTCACGGTGTATCAGTGTGTAATTCATAAAGAGTGTCAACGTAGCCGCATCTCAATACCCCTAGTTACGTCAGAAAGGGCTCGTTGGCAACGTGGGGGCATTCGTCCTTCGAAAGAACTCGGCAAAATTGAGGCAATGGTTAGTATGGTAGTGAACAAGTATGTATGTATTGTCAGCTACAGATTTTTCAATTAACCATAAACATTTAAGGCTATGTACACCAACAAGATAATAGCACAAGCGCATGGATTATAGATAACAGAAAACCATGGCTAGGTGTGGAACATAGGACGCTTGAGCTTATGTACAAGAAAGTAACCCGCAGTAAGCGAGGTTCAACAGCTCAGGAAAGTAATCGGTTGTATTAAACATTGAAGAGCATAAGTAAGAATATGGGGCAACTTGATTCAGGTGATGGTTTCAAAGTGAGGTATCATCAGTGAAGTTAGCATTCATGGTGCAAAGTACAATGGAGCAGTCAGCGCCAATTCTGCTAAAGCTAAGAAGATGAGTAGCAGCAATACAAACAACAGAACATACGTCGATACTCAACGTTATAATTTCTGATTAACTTGGCGTTGTGCATGAGCGACAACACTTTAATATTAGGAAATCCCGGAAAATAGAAATACAGAAACATTATGGCATCTTGCCACAAGAATTACAGTGTGAAGCCGTATTCAGGGGGCTGCATGCATTAGAATGCTGGCATAGACTAATTATGTCAAAACTAGTATCTGTTCCAGAAATGTGTTCCATGACAGTTAGTAGTACACTATGAGGTATCTACACCATTGATGTGGAGCTGCACCTGACGACCAAGTTTATCCTTGTCGACCTGTGAGTGAAACGGGGACGGCCACGCTGATTTGGATCAAGCCCGGAAGCAAGCGGAAGTGAACCGAGCATCAGGATCAAGCCACTGGAAACATCGCTGGATATATACAGGGCAAGTTAATTCCAATTAATTTTCTATGTGTACTGCTCAATGACAGAGAGCTATTAGACAACTTTATATGGTATTGTGCAATCAGCCTGATGAATTAGATTGTGCTTCCACAGGGATGATGGTGGTTAGTTAATCTTTTTCTGTTACAGGTTACCAAAACAAGATCAGCGACAACACTTACTGCGTGTACTGATAGTGATATATATAATCGGACTAATAGATAACAGATAATCATGTCTACCTTGGCAGACTTCATAGCTCTAGGTGAGAAGTGTGGTTTCACAGGAAAAGAGCTTATGACGTGGGCGGAGAATAAAGTGACTGAACATCAGAAGCAAGAACGGGAAGATAGAGCAGCAGTCAGAGAATTTGAAAGGCAGAAATTAGCAGCACAAGCAGAACTCGAAGAAAAGAAATTAGCAGCACAAGAAGCGGCAGCTAAAGACGCCAAAGAACTTGAGCTACAGAAATTAGCAGCACAAGAGGCAGCACTAGCTTTCGAAAAAGAGAAACTGGCAGTACAATTAACATTGAAAGACAAAGATGTGGAGGGGAGTATTAAAGTAAAGATGCTAGAACTGGAGAAAGAAACTGAAGTTGAAAAAACTAAGTTGGCAGCCAAAGCATTGGACCCCATTCGAAGATATCAAGGTATCATCAGGAACTTTGCACAAGGGGATTCCATCTCTGCATGGGTTACCAACTTCGAAGTGTTGATGAACCACTACAAGGTGCCAGTTGAAGAGTGGGCGATCCTCTTTCATAAGCATTTGGCCTTGGAGCCATTGAAGGTGGTAGAGGGCATCCCGGAGCATCGGCGAACTGATTACAACTATGTCAAGGAAAGAGTCTTGGCACATTTTAGTTTAGATGAGGCGGGTCTGAGAACCGCATTTAGAGTGCTGACTCCAAAGTCGAACCAAACCTTCATGGATTTCATGGCCGAAACTCAATCTCTATATGACAAATGGCTGAAGGCAGCTAGAGTAGGCAACGACCCCGAAAAGCACAGAGACCTGATGCTGAGAGATAAAATTATTTCAGCTGTGCCAGACTCCATGGCAACGTTCCTGCTTGAAAATAAATGCGCCACAATATCTGAAATGGAGTCCAAGGGTGAGGCGTATTATAATGCCCATAGGGAGATTTTTGCAGAGGGGGCACAGCCAGAACTTATAGTAGGAGCAGCTGCCAGGTTCTCTGATCGAAGGCAATCATACGGACCCAGAAGTAAATATCAACCAATGAATAGATATACACAAATCCCACCGAGACAAGCGGACGTAGTTCGAACTGGCCCAGTAAGAGAATGTAAATATTGTGATCGCCAACACGGGTCGTTGGAAATGTGCGACCGAAATCCTGAGTATAAGTCATACCTCAAGAATATGTCGGTCAGAAGAAGCAATAGGTATGCAGACTATAGAGACAGTCTGAAATGCTGGTTATGTAGAAGCTATGGCCACTTGGCAAGGACGTGTAGTCTGAGAAAACTGAATGAAGACACCAACATGGCATACGCCATGTCCAGCAGTGACGAGGATGAACAACAAGACACAAATGCAACACACATGTATGACTGTCAGGGCGACATGACTGACAACAAAGTGTATATGCAGGAAGCCAACTCTGCATACATAACAAACGGAAATCTGGACGTTCGACGAGCATTAGTGAATAGTTTTGCAGTGAAAATGGTTAGAGACACAGGGACAACAATTGTGGGGGTAGACAGGAAGATGGTAAGAGACGAAGACTATACAGACGACAGAGTGACGTGCAGAACATTTGGCGGGGCGTTAGAGCAGTATAGAGTAGCTTGGACAGACATTGACTGTCCTTACTACAAAGGGCGGAAAAAAGCGGCAGTGTTACCACATCCCACAACGGAGCTAATATTGGGCAATATCCCAGAGGTCAAAGAGTGCACACCCCAGGACATAAACAAATGGGAAAAAGAGAACTTAGAAATAGCAGATTGCGATGCGGCATGGACATTCCCGACAGAAGACATTAAAATTAAAGTAGATGATGACCCATCAGACATAGGAACAGACATTTACCATACAGGCGAAGAATACAGAAGAATTCAAGGACAAACAAGGGACCCTAGTACAGGGACCGTACAGGGAATGTGTCCCGACGGTAACGACACAATCATGGACGATAGGCATGGACCAGTTGATATTCGCGAAGAGCTAAGACAGTTGACACAGCAAGAACTGACATGGGATACATTAAATTTTAGGCCAGACCTAACAGAGTACGAAAAGGAGAAAGTAGTCTTTGGTGTGGAAAACTTTAGAGTGGATTGTCCACAGTTCAACGACAGCACAGCAATGGTGAAACAATTTTTTATGCCATACTTGACTCACACATGTGCTAACAGGTTAGAAAAACAAATGGTACAACAAGCATGTTCAGCACAAGAGAGTAGGTCAATATCTGGGTATAGGTTACAGGACGAAGAGGGCGTATGCAACAAGAAAAACAGTCAAGAACAAAGGTCAAAAGAGAAGGTGAAGATAAAACAAACAGATGTTACAGACTACACAGAATCGGGTTGGGAGAATGAAATTCCCCCAAAGAGGCCACACGTACGGTACATTGACACAGACGCTCTGTTAGCACAATGGCAACAAGAGGAAATTCCAAAAGATCAAATAAATAAACGAACACAGGACATCAAAATAAGGAATTGGAATAGGTATTGGAAAAGTATAGGGTTAACAGATGAGGAAAGGAAAGAAAAGACAAAAGAAATAGATAAGTTCAAATCAATAACAACATATATTACAAAAGAAGATGCAAATCATTGTACAATACTACAGGTTAAGGAGACATCACATGTTCCTACGTGAAACTCGTATCGTAGGATAGGTATATTGTATATACATGTCATATTTATGTTTATGTCGTATACATGTTTGTATATACTTGTAGTGTATAAAAGCTATGTGTATGTGATTGGTACAGGTAGAAATGTTGTAGTAGAATGAATGCATTGATAGGTATAAGGTTGATTGAAGTAACATGATGAGGTGGTAAAGTCATCAGAGAAAAAAAAATACAAACAGTACAGAGGTGTAATAGTGTGGTTAAAATATATACATGAAGTCTGTGAATGCTAGCAATAACATGGCCTAAGAAACGTTACACCGACTATATGATAAAATGATCTGGTCAGATTAGGGACAAAATCCCGATAGTACAATAGGGCATACGGTAAGACTATCATCTAGGAAACCATGCGTTCATACAAGGGGATTGGTCCAGTGGTTGGCACGTTGTGGTACTGACCATGATAACATGTCAATGTAGGAAATGTGATAGGATTGCTGTAATATAATATGCCATTGTGAATGTAAATATGTATGTATGGATATATATACACCCAAGGCTGTTGTTAATTTCAGATAGTTAAGGGGTGTAAATGACTGAGCAGAAGAGATAATGTCGAAGGTACCTCAAAGATGCTACCTCACTAGCTGACTGAAGAGGCTGAGACCGACAGACGCAAGGAAGATTGGGAATCTGATGGGTAGAAGATACAGTCAGCGAAGACAGATACCAGCCAGAACCAACCAAGGGAGTAATAGTTAGTAACATTCACTATCATTCAATAAACAAAACTCATAATACACATAGATAGAGATAAATATCATTTTAATGGCTGTAATTACATACATAGACATCAGTACATTCTTATGATCATGATCATCATGCCATGTATATTTGTAATCAATATGCATGTAATGGTAATAGTAATTGTAACAATATTGATTGTACTATTACCTGATTGTAACACAACGTATAAAATGAATGTCGGTAGAAACTGATAAATGATCGCAAAGGGAAAAAAAGAAGAATCGACATCTACTAGAGCAGGAAGGTTGACAGTGGGTCGAAAACCACGATACATCACAGATGACACCCATAACATAAAAGGAAAAGAAGAAGAAGGTAAATGAGACATTACTACCATTAATACATATTGTCACAGAGATGATAATGATGGGCGAGTGAAAGTTTGAACAGTGCTTGCAATATTACATGTGAGTCCAATTGTATATATTATTCAGGTTTTGTGACAATATTGTATATTGGAGAGACAAACATGTACAATTGGTAGGAGAAATTTAGCTGATGGTGGTAACATATACATAACATAAGAATAGGTTGAGTGACAGTGAAGAGAGAGAGAGAGAGAACAGAGTACAAGTACAGGTGAAAGAAAGAATACAAGGATAGTGGAGTAGGATTATTAGCAGTACCATTGATAATAGTACCAAGTGGTAGTACTTTGTACATATAATATGTTAACATGTAGTACTTTGGCATGGTAGTAGATGTATATCAAGGTATATAAGGGTCATGGTATTAGGAACACGACAAGGAAAAAGTTAGTAGCAAGAACACCAGGGATAAACAGAAGGCAAATAAAGGGAAGAGATAGCCACAGAGCACAAGTAACTAATGGCAGCCAACCACGCACACACGTTGACAAGACATATACAAGAGTCATAGGTACTCGCACCAAAGAGATCCACAGTCGTAGCATAGACTACTCAGGAGCAAAATAGAGCTTAAACAAAATATGGGTGAAATTGATATGTCTGCAATACACACGTTCCTGCACCCAGGGCTTAAGGGCTGGGGAGGGTGTCAGTTGCTTGTACCGAGGTATAAATGAGGAACCTTATGGGAATGTCCGGGGTGGGACATTGGGACTCATAGTAGGTTGGTCCTCAACTTGCCGAAAACAAAGGGGGTTGAGGCCACACGAGGTCTATTTGGGAATAGACGGATATTCGTGTCCGACATTATAATTTGTGTGAAGGTATGGCAGAATATCAACGTAACACAGAGGGAAGTTAAAGGGAACTGAGAAGCAAGCTCAAAGGCATGAGGCAGTAGACAGATATGTGCGACCAGGGACAGGCATGTGCGACCAAGCTGACTCATGTCAAGTGTAGAGATAAGGAAGAACCCAAAAATGTAGAACATTTTTGAAATTGCGGGGGGCATATGCCATGAGTCAGATTACTTAAGACCTGGTTAACAGCAACATAGATTGTTGAAACATTATTAATGATAAATAATCACGGAGAGTGATAAGGAAAAAGACACCGGTAACGGGCTAAAGATAGTGGCCAATAGAATTGCGAGGAGGAGGCCACGTGATTAGGAGGGTCGAGCAGGGCGCACGGACAAAGGGAGTCAGTCGGAGTTGGGAAGCCATGACAGACAGATCACGAAAGCAGAGAAGTGTGTCGGCTGAGAACTGAATATCCCTTGTGGCAATGAAACGCCGAGAATCGTCGACGGCAAGTAACTGTGTACGCTAGATAATTCAAGTGTGTACCGATTGATGAGAACAGCGTTGCCGCGACCAGGCGGGTGGACATGTTACAGCACGGAGTCGAGTCGTGTGCTGTGGGCAGAGGTTGCCGGCCTGTGAATGTAGGCGCCATGCGACCATGTTTAGCAGGACTGTAAGTAGGATAGAAGAGTGTATGTGTAGACCATTGTAGTTGATTAGATAGCCTGGATAGCAGGACGTACTACAATCAGTGTGTGAACAAATGTCGTGGGTGTATGTGTACCTTTGAATATCCCAGTGATTGTGTCGCATGGAAACAATACATGATGCCATTCTATCACTCGATGGTGACGAGTTGTGTTCACGGTGTATCAGTGTGTAATTCATAAAGAGTGTCAACGTAGCCGCATCTCAATACCCCTAGTTACGTCAGAAAGGGCTCGTTGGCAAGTACATACACGTGAACATCACATAAACTTGAAGTACATAGTCACATACACGTGAACATCACATAAACTTGAAGTACATACATGTGAACATCACATACACGTGAGCATCACATACACTTGAAGTACATACACGTGAACATCACATAAACTTGAAGTACATACACGTGAACATCACATAAACTTGAAGTACATACACGCGAACATCACATAAACTTGCAGTACATACACGCGAACATCACATAAACTACACGTGAACATCACATAAACTTGAAGTACATACATGTGAACATCACATAAACTTGAAGTACATACATGTGAACATCACATAAACTTGAAGTACATACATGTGAACATCACATACACTTGAAGTACATACATGTGAACATCACATAAACTTGAAGTACATACATGTGAACATCACATAAACTTGAAGTACATACATGTGAACATCACATAAACTTGAAGTACATACATGTGAACATCACATAAACTTGAAGCGCCACAACATGAACATCACATAAACTTGAAGTACATACATGTGAACATCATATAAACGTGAAGCACGTACATGTGAACATTACATAAACTTGAAGTACATAACATGAACATCACATAAACTTGAAGTACATACATGTGAACATCATATAAACTTGAAGCACATACATGTGAACATCACATAAACTTGAAGTACTTACACATGTGTCTACAGGATTACTACACTGTCCATGGTGACGATGCCATGTTTGTTGCTAAGGAAGTGTTCAGGACCACTGGTGTTGTCAAGTTTATTGGAGGTGAGCATCTCTGGTCTGAAGATTGCTGAACAAACATTTGTTTGTTGTATGGAGGTGATCATCTCGTGGTCTGAAGATTGCTGAATGAACACTTGTTTGTAGTATGGAGGTGAGCATCTCTGGTCTGAAGATTGCTGAATGAACACTTGTTTGTAGTATGGAGGTGAGCATCTCTGGTCTGAAGATCTCTGGTATGAAGATTGCTGAACGAACACTTGTTTGTAGTATGGAGGTGAGCATCTCTGGTCTGAAGATCTCTGGTCTGAAGATTGCTGAACGAACACTTGTTTGTTGTATGGAGGTGAGCATCTCTGGTCTGAAGATTGCTGAATGAACACTTGTTTGTAGTATGGAGGTGAGCATCTCTGGTCTGAAGATCTCTGGTCTGAAGATTGCTGAACGAACACTTGTTTGTTGTATGGAGGTGAGCATCTCTGGTCTGAAGATTGCTGAATGAACACTTGTTTGTTGTATGGAGGTGAGCATCTCTGGTCTGAAGATTGCTGAACGAACACTTGTTTGTTGTATGGAGGTGAGCATCTCTGGTCTGAAGATTGCTGTATGAACACTTGTTTGTTGTATGGAGGTGAGCATCTCTGGTCTGAAGATTGCTGAACGAACACTTGTTTGTTGTATGGAGGTGAGCATCTCTGGTCTGAAGATTGCTGAATGAACACTTGTTTGTAGTATGGAGGTGAGCATCTCTGGTCTGAAGATCTCTGGTCTGAAGATTGCTGAACGAACACTTGTTTGTTGTATGGAGGTGAGCATCTCTGGTCTGAAGATTGCTGAATGAACACTTGTTTGTTGTATGGAGGTGAGCATCTCTGGTCTGAAGATTGCTGAACGAACACTTGTTTGTTGTATGGAGGTGAGCATCTCTGGTCTGAAGATTGCTGTATGAACACTTGTTTGTTGTATGGAGGTGAGCATCTCTGGTCTGAAGATTGCTGAACGAACACTTGTTTGTTGTATGGAGGTGAGCATCTCTGGTCTGAAGATTGCTGAATGAACACTTGTTTGTAGTATGGAGGTGAGCATCTCTGGTCTGAAGATTGCTGAACGAACACTTGTTTGTTGTATGGAGGTGAGGCATCTCTGGTCTGAAGATTGCTGAATGAACACTTGTTTGTTGTATGGAGGTGAGCATCTCTGGTCTGAAAGATTGCTGAACGAACACTTGTTTGTTGTATAGAAGTGAGCATCTCTGGTCTGAAGATTGCTGAATGAACACTTGTTTGTTGAATGGAGGTGAGCATCTCTGGTCTGAAGATTGCTGAATGAACACTTGTTTGTAGTATGGAGGGTGAGCATCTCTGGTCTGAAGATTGCTGAACGAACACTTTGTTTGTTGTATGGGAGGTGAGCATCTCTGGTCTGAAGATCTCTGGTCTGAAGATTGCTGAACGAACACTTGTTTTGTTGTATGGAGGTGAGCATCTCTGGTCTGAAGATTGCTGAACGAACACTTGTTTGTAGTATGGAGGTGAGCATCTCTGGTCTGAAGATTGCTGAACGAACACTTGTTTGTTGTATAGAAGTGAGCATCTCTGGTCTGAAGATTGCTGTATGAACACTTGTTTGTTGTATGGAGGTGAGCATCTCTGGTCTGAAGATTGCTGAACGAACACTTGTTTGTGTGTATGGAGGTGAGCATCGTCTGGTCTGAAGATCTCTGGTCTGAAGATTGCTGAACGAACACTTGTTTGTTGTATGGAGGTGAGCATCTCTGGTCTGAAGATTGCTGAATGAACACTTGTTTGTTGTATGGAGGTGAGCATCTCTGGTCTGAAGATTGCTGAACGAACACTTGTTTGTTGTATGGAGGTGAGCATCTCTGGTCTGAAGATTGCTGAATGAACACTTGTTTGTTGTATGGAGGTGAGCATCTCTGGTCTGAAGATTGCTGAACGAACACTTGTTTGTTGTATGGAGGTGAGCATCTCTGGTCTGAAGATTGCTGAATGAACACTTGTTTGTTGTATGGAGGTGAGCATCTCTGGTCTGAAGATTGCTGAACGAACACTTGTTTGTTGTATGGAGGTGAGCATCTCTGGTCTGAAGATTGCTGAATGAACACTTGTTTGTTGTATGGAGGTGAGCATCTCTGGTCTGAAGATTGCTGAACGAACACTTGTTTGTTGTATGGAGGTGAGCATCTCTGGTCTGAAGATTGCTGAATGAACACTTGTTTTGTTGTTATGAGGTGAGCATCTCTGGTCTGAAGTATTGCTGAACGAACACTTGTTTTGTTGTATGGAGGTGAGCATCTCTGTGTCTGAAGATTGCTGAACGAACACTTGTTTTGTGTATGGAGGTGAGCATCTCTGGTCTGAAGATTGCTGACTGAACACTTGTTTGTTGTATGGAGGTGAGCACTCTGGTCTGAAGATTGCTGAACGAACACTTGTTTGTTGTATGGAGGTGAGCATCTCTGGTCTGAAGATTGCTGAATGAACACTTGTTTGTTGTATGGAGGTGAGCAATCTCTGGTCCTGAATGATTGCCTGAACGAACACTGTTTGTTGTATGGAGTGAGCATCTCTTGTCTGAAGATTGCTGAATAGAACACTTGTTTGTTGTATGGAGGTGAGCATCTCTGGTCTGAAGATTGCTGAACGAACACTTGTTTGTTGTATGGAGTGTGACATCTCTGGTCTGAAGATTGCTGAACGGAACACTTGTTTGTTGTATGGAGGTGAGCATCTCTGGTCTGAAGATTGCTGAACGAACACTTGTTTGTTGTATGGAGGTGAGCATCTCTGGTCTGAAGATTGCTGAACTGAACACTTGTTTGTTGTATGGAGGTGAGCATCTCTGGTCTGAAGATTGCTGAACGAAACACTTGTTGTTGTATGGAGGTGAGCATCTCTGGTCTGAAGATTGCTGAACTGAACACTTGTTTGTTGTATGGAGGTGAGCATCTCTTGGTCTGAAGATTGCTGAACGAACACTTGTTTGTTGTATGGAGGTGAGCATCTCTGGTCTGAAGATTGCTGAACGAACACTTGTTTGTTGTATGGAGGTGAGCATCTCTGGTCTGAAGATTGCTGAATGAAACACTGTTTGTTGTATGGAGGTGAGCATCTCTGGTCTGAAGATTGCTGAACGAACACTTGTTTGTTGTATGGAGGTGAGCATCTCTGGTCTGAAGATTGCTGAATCGAACACTTGTTTTGTTGTATGGAGGTGAGCATCTCTGGTCTGAAGATCTCTGGTCTGAAGATTGCTGAACGAACACTTGTTTGTTGTATGGAGGTGAGCATCTCTTGGTCTGAAGATTGCTGAATGAACACTTGTTTGTTGTATGGAGGTGAGCATCTCTGGTCTGAAGATTGCTGAACTGAACACTTGTTTGTGTATGGGAGGTGAGCATCTCTGGTCTGAAGATTGCTGAATGAACACTTGTTTGTTGTATGGAGGTGAGCATCTTCTGGTCTGAAGATTGCTGAACGAACACTTGTTTGTTGTATAGAATGTGAGCATCTCTGGTCTGAAGATTGCTGAATGAACACTTGTTTGTTGTATGGAGGTGAGCATCTCTGGTCTGAAGATTGCTGAACGAACACTTGTTTGTTGTATGGAGGTGAGCATCTCTGGTCTGAAGATTGCTGAACTGAACACTTGTTTGTTGTATGGAGGTGAGCATCTCTGGTCTGAAGATTGCTGAACGAACACTTGTTTGTTGTATGGAGGTGAGCATCTCTGGTCTGAAGATTACTGAACGAACACTTGTTTGTTGTATGGAGGTGAGCATCTCTGGTCTGAAGATTGCTGAACGAACACTTGTTTGTTGTATGGAGGTGAGCATCTCTGGTCTGAAGATTGCTGAATGAACACTTGTTTGTTGTATGGAGGTGAGCATCTCTGGTCTGAAGATTGCTGAATGAACACTTGTTTGTTGTATGGAGGTGAGCATCTCTGGTCTGAAGATTGCTGAACGAACACTTGTTTGTTGTATGGAGGTGAGCATCTCTGGTCTGAAGATTGCTGAATGAACACTTGTTTGTTGTATAGAGGTGAGCATCTCTGGTCTGAAGATTGCTGAACGAACACTTGTTTGTTGTATGGAGGTGAGCATCTCTGGTCTGAAGATTGCTGAATGAACACTTGTTTGTTGTATGGATGTGAGCATCTCTGGTCTGAAGATTGCTGAATGAACACTTGTTTGTTGTATGGAGGTGAGCATCTCTGGTCTGAAGATTGCTGAACGAACACTTGTTTGTTGTATGGAGGTGAGCATCTCTGGTCTGAAGATTGCTGAATGAACACTTGTTTGTTGTATGGAGGTGAGCATCTCTGGTCTGAAGATTGCTGAACGAACACTTGTTTGTTGTATGGAGGTGAGCATCTCTGGTCTGAAGATTGCTGAATGAACACTTGTTTGTTGTATGGAGGTGAGCATCTCTGGTCTGAAGATTGCTGAACGAACACTTGTTTGTTGTATGGAGGTGAGCATCTCTGGTCTGAAGATTGCTGAATGAACACTTGTTTGTTGTATGGAGGTGAGCATCTCTGGTCTGAAGATTGCTGAACGAACACTTGTTTGTTGTATGGAGGTGAGCATCTCTGGTCTGAAGATTGCTGAATGAACACTTGTTTGTTGTATGGAGGTGAGCATCTCTGGTCTGAAGATTGCTGAATCGAACACTTGTTTGTTGTATGGAGGTGAGCATCTCTGGTCTGAAGATTGCTGAATGAACACTTGTTTGTTGTATGGAGGTGAGCATCTCTGGTCTGAAGATTGCTGAACGAACACTTGTTTGTTGTATGGAGGTGAGTATCTCTGGTCTGAAGATCTCTGGTCTGAAGATTGCTGAATGAACACTTGTTTGTTGTATGGAGGTGAGCATCTCTGGTCTGAAGATTGCTGAACGAACACTTGTTTGTTGTATGGAGGTGAGCATCTCTGGTCTGAAGATTGCTGAATGAACACTTGTTTGTTGTATGGAGGTGAGCATCTCTGGTCTGAAGATTGCTGAACGAACACTTGTTTGTTGTATAGAAGTGAGCATCTCTGGTCTGAAGATTCTGAATGAACACTTGTTTGTTGTATGGAGGTGAGCATCTCTGGTCTGAAGATTCTGAATGAACACTTGTTTGTAGTATGGAGGTGAGCATCTCTGGTCTGAAGATTGCTGAACGAACACTTGTTTGTTGTATGGAGGTGAGCATCTTGGTCTGAAGATTCTGGTCTGAAGATTGCTAACGACACTTGTTTGTTGTATGGAGGTGAGCATCTCTGGTCTGAAGATTGCTGAACGAACACTTGTTTGTTGTATGGAGGTGAGCATCTCTGGTCTGAGATTGCTGAACGAACACTTGTTTGTTGTATAGGAGTGAGCATCTCTGGTCTGAAGATTGCTGTATGAACACTTGTTTGTTGTATGGAGGTGAGCATCTCTGGTCTGAAGATTGCTGAATGAACACTTGTTTGTAGTATGGAGGTGAGCATCTCTGGTCTGAAGATGCTGAACGAACACTTGTTTGTTGTATGGAGGTGAGCATCTCTGGTCTGAAGATCTCTGGTCTGAAGATTGCTGAACGAACACTTGTTTGTTGTATGGAGGTGAGCATCTCTGGTCTGAAGATTGCTGAATGAACACTTGTTTGTAGTATGGAGGTGAGCATCTCTGGTCTGAAGATTGCTGAATGAACACTTGTTTGTAGTATGGAGGTGAGCATCTCTGGTCTGAAGATCTTGGTCTGAAGATGCGAACACTTGTTTGTTGTATTAGAGGTGAGATCTCTGGTCTGAAGATTGCTGAACTGAACCACTTGTTTGTTGTATGGAGGTGAGCATCTCTGGTTCTGCAAGATTGCTGAATGAACACTTGTTTGTTAGTATGGTAGGTGAGCATCTCTGGTCTGAAGATTGCTGAACGAACACTTGTTTTGTGTTGTCTGAAGGTGAGCATCTCTGGTTTAGATGCTGAATGAACACTTGTTTGTTGGTATGGAGGTGAGCATCTCTGGTCTGAAGATTGCGAACTGAACACTTCGTTTGTTGTATAGAAGGTGAGCATCTCTGGTCTGAAGATTGCTGAACTGAACACTGTTTGTTGTATGGAGGTGAGCATCTCTCTGGTCCTGAAGATTGCTGAACTGAACACTTGGTTTGTGTATATGGAGGTGAGCATACTCTCTGTCTGAAGATTGCTGAACTGAACACTTGTTTGTTGTATTGAGGTGAGCATCTCTGGTTCGAAGATCTGCTGCCGAAGATTGCCTGAACGAACTGTTTGTGTCTGGAGGTGAGCATCTCTGGTCTGAAGATTGCTGAACGACACTTGTTTGTTGTATGGAAGGTGAGGCATCTCTGGTCTGAAGATGCTGAATTGTTTGTTGATGGGTGACATCTCTGGTCTGAAGATTGCTGAATGAACACTTGTTTGTTGTATGGAGGTGAGCATCTCTGGTCTGAAGATTGCTGAAGAACACTTGTTTGTTGTATGGAGGTGAGCATCTCTGGTCTGAAGATTGCTGAATGAACACTTGTTTGTTGTATGGAGGTGAGCATCTCTGGTCTGAAGATTGCTGAATGAACACTTGTTTGTTGTATGGAGGTGAGCATCTCTGGTCTGAAGATTGCTGAACGAACACTTGTTTGTTGTATAGAAGTGAGCATCTCTGGTCTGAAGATTGCTGAATGAACACTTGTTTGTTGTATGGAGGTGAGCATCTCTGGTCTGAAGATTGCTGAATGAACACTTGTTTGTTGTATGGAGGTGAGCATCTCTGGTCTGAAGATTGCTGAACGAACACTTGTTTGTTGTATGGAGGTGAGCATCTCTGGTCTGAAGATTGCTGAATGAACACTTGTTTGTTGTATGGAGGTGAGCATCTCTGGTCTGAAGATTGCTGAACGAACACTTGTTTGTTGTATGGAGGTGAGCATCTCTGGTCTGAAGATTGCTGAACGAACACTTGTTTGTTGTATGGAGGTGAGCATCTCTGGTCTGAAGATTGCTGAATGAACACTTGTTTGTTGTATGGAGGTGAGCATCTCTGGTCTGAAGATTGCTGAACGAACACTTGTTTGTTGTATGGAGAGTGAGCATCTCTGGTCTGAAGATTGCTGAACGAACACTTGTTTGTTGTATGGAGGTGAGCATCTCTGGTCTGAAGATTGCTGAAGATTGTGAACAACTTGTTTGTTGTATGGAGGTGAGCATCTCTGGTCTGAAGATTGCTGAAGAACACTTGTTTGTGTATGGAGGTGAGCATCTCTGGTCTGAAGATTGCTGAACGAACACTTGTTTGTTGTATGAGGTGAGCATCTCTGGTCTGAAGATTGCTGAATGAACACTTGTTTGTTGTATGGAGGTGAGCATCTCTGGTCTGAAGATTGCTGAATGAACACTTGTTTGTTGTATGAGGTGAGCATCTCTGGTCTGAAGATTGCTGAACGAACACTTGTTTGTGGTATGGAGGTGAGCATCTCTGGTCTGAAGATTGCTGAACGAACACTTGTTTGTTGTATGGAGGTGAGCATCTCTGGTCTGAAGATTGCTGAATGAACACTTGTTTGTTGTATGGAGGTGAGCATCTCTGGTCTGAAGATTGCTGAACGAACACTTGTTTGTTGTATGGAGGTGAGCATCTCTGGTCTGAAGATTGCTGAACGAACACTTGTTTGTTGTATGGAGGTGAGCATCTCTGGTCTGAAGATTGCTGAACGAACACTTGTTTGTTGTATGGAGGTGAGCATCTCTGGTCTGAAGATTGCTGAATGAACACTTGTTTGTTGTATGGAGGTGAGCATCTCTGGTCTGAAGATTGCTGAACTGAACACTTGTTTGTTGTATGGAGGTGAGCATCTCTGGTCTGAAGATTGCTGAATGAACACTTGTTTGTTGTATGGAGGTGAGCATCTCTGGTCTGAAGATTGCTGAATGAACACTTGTTTGTTGTATGGAGGTGAGTTATCTTGGTTGAAGATCTCTGGTCTGAAGATTGCTGAATGAACACTTGTTTGTTGTATGGAGGTGAGCATCTCTGGTCTGAAGATTGCTGAATGAACACTTAGTTTGTTGTATGGAGGTGAGCATCTCGTGGTCTGAAGATTGCTGAATGAACACTTGTTTGTTAGTATGGAGGTGAGCATCTCTGGTCTGAAGATTGCTGAAGGAAACACTTGTTTGTTGTATAGAAGTGAGCATCTCTGGTCTGAAGATTGCTGAAGGAACACTTGTTTGTTGTATGGAGGTGAGCATCTCTGGTCTGAAGATTGCTGAATGAACACTGGTTTGTTGTATGGAGGTGAGCTATCTCTGGTCTGAAGATTGCTGAACTGAACACTTGTTTGTTGTATGGAGTGTGAGCATCTCTGGTCTGAAGATTGCTGAATGAACACTTGTTTGTTGTATAGGAGGTGAGCATCTCTGGTCTGAAGATTGCTGAATGAACACTTGTTTGTTGTATGGAGGTGAGCATCTCTGGTCTGAAGATTGCTGAACGAACACTTGTTTGGCTGTATGAACACTTGTTGGTTGTATGAACAGTTGTTGGCTGTATGAACAGTTGTGGCTGTTTGAATAGTTGTTGCTGTATGAACAGTTGTTGGCTGTATGAATAGTTGTTGGCTGTTTGAATGCAGTTGTTGGTCTGACAGATGTTGCTGTATGAACAGGTTGTTGGCTGTTGAAAGTTGTGCTGTATGAATAGTTGTTGGCTGTATGAATATTTCTTTGCTGTATGAAGTTTGTTGCTGTATGAATACGTTGTTGGCTGTTGTTGTATGTTGAGTTGTTGAGCTGTATGATAGCTGTGTTTGCTGTATAATAGTTTGTTGCTGTATGAACAGTTGTTTGGCTGTATGAAGCTTGTTGGCTGTATGAACAGTTGTTGGCTGTATGAACAGTTGTTAGGCTGTTGAATAGTTGTTGGCTGTATGAACAGTTTGTTGGCTGTATGATAGTTGTTGCTGTCAGATGTTGTCTATACTGACGCAGTGTTGGCGTCAGATGTTGACTATATGAACAGTTGTTGGCTGTCAGATGTTGGCTGTATGAACAGTTGTTGGCTGTATGAACAGTTGTAGGCTGTTTGAATAGTTGTTGGCTGTATGAATAGCTGTTACCTGTTTGCTGTATGTATAGTATGTGTTTGCTGTATGTATAGTCTGTGTTTGCTGTATGTATAGTCTGTGTTTACTGTATGTATAGTCTGTGTTCCCTGTTTGCTGTATGTATAGTCTGTTGTTTTGCTGTAGGTATTGTATAGTCTGTGTTTTCCAGTATGTATAGTCTGTGTTAACGAGGGTTTGCTGTATGTTTGTCTGTGTTAGCGTGTATGTATAGTTCTATGTTTTGCTATATGATAGTCTGTTGTTGCTGTATGTGTAGTCTGGTGGTTTGCTGTATGTATAGTCTGTTTTCACTGTTTGCTGTATGTATAGTCTGTGTTAGCTGTATGTATAGTCTAGTGTTTGCATATGTATAGTCCTGTGTTAGCTGTATTATAGTCTGTGTTTGCTGTATGGGTATAGTCTGTGTTTGCTGTATGTATAGTCTGTGTTGCTGTAGTATAGTCTGTGTTTGCTGTCTGTATAGTCCTTTGTTCACTATTTGATGTATGTATAGTCTGTGTTTGGCTGTATGTATAGTCTGTGTCACTGTTGCTGTATGTATAGTCTGTGTTTGCTGTATGTATAGTCTGTGTTTGCTGTATGTATAGTTGTGTTCACTATTGCTGTATGTATAGTCTGTGTTCACTATTTGCTGTATGTATATTCTGTGTTTGCTGTATGTATAGTTTGTGTTTGCTGTATGTATTTTCTGTTTGCTGTATGTATAGTCTGTGTTCACTATTTGTTGTATGTATAGTCTGTGTTTGCTGTATGTATAGTTTGTGTTCACTATTTGCTGTATGTATAGTCTGTGTTCACTATTTGCTGTATGTATAGTTTGTGTTTGCTGTATGTATAGTTTGTGTTTGCTGTATGTATAGTTTGTGTTTGCTGTATGTATAGTCTGTGTTCACTGATTGCTGTATGTATAGTCTGTGTTCACTGATTGCTGTATGTATAGTCTGTGTTCACTGATTGCTGTATGTATAGTTTGTGTTTGCTGTATGTATAGTTTGTGTTTGCTGTATGTATAGTTTGTGTTTGCTGTATGTATAGTCTGTGTTCACTGATTGCTGTATGTATAGTCTGTGTTCACTGATTGCTGTATGTATAGTCTGTATTTGCTGTATGTATAGTCTGTGTTCACTGATTGCTGTATGTATAGTCTGTGTTCACTGTTTGGTGTATGTATAGTCTGTGTTCACTGATTGCTGTATGTATAGTCTGTGTTCACTGTTTGGTGTATGTTTGGGCTGCGTTCACTGTTTGCTGTATGTTTAGGCTGCTTTTACTGTTGTCTGTACTTCAGAAATAATTTGCAGTTACTTTGTGCTTGTGTCATCAGGCAGCCGAAAGTTGCAGTCAGTCAGCATGAGTAAGATGAACTTTGAGGCTCTGGCACGAGACCTTCTCTTGGTTCGTCAATACAGAATAGAAGTATATTCCAACAGGGCTGGATCCAAGTCTAATGATTGGTCGCTGTCTTTCAAGGTTAGACAATATTTAACCTCATATTTGTTCATCCAGTTCTAATTGTGATCACCAAAATGTGTGAAGTGGAACATATTGTATTGTTTGCCAAGTGCTCAGATACTGTATGGAGTTTATTAGCTGCGGCTGCACATATACCTTTGGGTGTTTGCTGACAGCTGCAAGTGGGTGCTCATGGACACTTGTATGAACAAATAATCTGTGGCAGTCTTCATGTACCGGAACTTCTATTCTAGTCCGAGATGTGCCTCTCACATCAGCTGTAGTTTGTCAGTGCCAGCAGTTTGCGGTGATCTGTACAACTGACCGATGATTTGTCATTCTGGATCAAACAGCATGCATTCTGGCAATTGATGGTGGTTAGTCAGTTTATATCAAACGGCTCATCAATCCTTCTTCATATTTGAAACATAATATTCTACAAGGGGGCATCAAATGAAAACCTTAAAAGTGTGATAGAAATTACAATAACTATGCCATTGTCTTGTAACCTGTTAATATTGTTGTTAAGGATGTCAAAAGTGTTAACACATAACGTCTTGGTGCAGACGAACACATGACATCATAAGGACAGCTTAAAGATGACCACCCCACTTTTGACATGCACCAAATAAGAGCAGCATTCTGTTATCTTTTGTTTGATCATTGAAGGTTTGAAACCTATAGAAATTCATTGGCGAATGAAGGTCCTGTATTGTGATGCATGCCTATCAGTCCAGCAAGTGTATGAATGGAGTAGACAGTTTCAAAACGGCGTGACTTGTGTGACAGACTGTTCACGACCTGGTCAGGCACACCGAGTAATAACCAGAGTCGATTGCAACCGCTGAAGGCCTTTTACAGGAATACCTCCAATTGACTGAGTAACATTGCCGCACATCTTGACATCAATCAAGGTTCAGCACACCACATTATCTATGATGTGCTACAATAGCGCAAAGTGTCTGCAAGGTGGGTGCCACTGCAGCTTACTCCAGAATTGAAATGACGATGCATCGATGCTTGTGAAGAACTACTTTTGCAGTGCTTTGAAGCAGAAGGTGATGGTTTCCTATCAAGAATTGTTACTGGAGATGAAACCTGGGTTCAGAGAGCAAGCAAGGAATGGCGCCTTGCCTCCAGCTGGGTTCAGAGAGCAAGCAAGGAATGGCGCCTTGCCTCCTGCTTGGTTCAGAGAGCAAGCAAGGAATGGCACCTTGCCTCCTGCTGGGTTCAGAGAGCAAGCAAGGAATGGCCCCTTGCCTCTTGCTGGGTTCAGAGAGCAAGCAAGGAATGGCCCCTTGCCTCCTGCTGGGTTCAGAGAGCAAGCAAGGAATGGCCCCTTGCCTCTTGCTGGGTTCAGAGAGCAAGCAAGAAATGGCGTCTTGCCTCCTGCTGGGTTCAGAGAGCCAGCAAGGAATGGCGCCTTGCCTCCTGACTGAAACCAAAGAAGTTTTGCATGCAGCCATCTTCAGGGAAGGTTATGCTGACACTCTTTTGGTATGAATGAGGCGTGTTCTTAGAGCACTACATGCCAAGAAGGAAAACTGTGACCAGTGATACGTATACAGATCTTCTCAGGAAATATCTTCGAACCTCGTAATCAAATCCAAAAGATGTGGACTTCTGAGTATAGGTGTCCTTGTGCAACATGACAATGGTCAACCCCATGCTGCCCGTGTGACGGTTGAAACCATCGAAAACCTCCGCTTTCAGTGTGTACCACATCCCCCGTACTCGCCAGACCTAGCCCCAAGTGATTCCCACCTGTTTGGACAACTCAGAGTCACCGGGAGGAAAGACTTTTCGGTCCGATGAAGAGGTACAGCAGGGGATACATACGCAATCAAGAGAATCTGTTTCTACAGGAATCCAAGCACTTTATCGGTGCTGGAGGACTTGCTTTGAATGCAGTGGTGACTACATTGAAAAATGATGCATTTGTTATTTACTTTTTCAGAATATATTCACCAAAAAAAAAAAAAAAAACATTTAAGGTTTCATTTGAAGCCCCTCACGTAGGTACTTAACACTGAATGAGTATGTGAGTTTGTTCAATGTTGTCAATTACACCATTCTGAATGAGTATGTAAGTTTGTTAAATGTTGTCAATTACACCATACTGAATGAGTATGTAAGTTTGTTAAATGTTGACAATTACACCGTACTGAATGAGTATGTAAGTTTGTTAAATGTTGACAATTACACCATACTGAATGAGTATGTGAGTTTGTTAAATGTTGACAATTACACCGTACTGAATGAGTATGTGAGTTTGTTAAATGTTGACAATTACACCGTACTGAATGAGTATGTAAGTTTGTTAAATGTTGACAATTACACCGTACTGAATGAGTATGTGAGTTTGTTAAATGTTGACAATTACACCGTACTGAATGAGTATGTGAGTTTGTTAAATGTTGACAATTACACCGTACTGAATGAGTATGTGAGTTTGTTAAATGTTGACAATTACACCGTACTGAATGAGTATGTGAGTTTGTTAAATGTTGTCAATTACACCATTCTGAATGAGTATGTAAGTTTGTTAAATGTTGACAATTACACCGTACTGAATGAGTATGTGAGTTTGTTAAATGTTGACAATTACACCATACTGAATGAGTATATGAGTTTGTTAAATGTTGACAATTACACCGTACTGAATGAGTATGTGAGTTTGTTAAATGTTGTCAATTACACCATACTGAATGATAATGTAAGTTTGTTAAATGTTGTCAATTACACCGTACTGAATGAGTATGTAAGTTTGTTAAATGTTGACAATTACACCATACTGAATGAGTATGTGAGTTTGTTAAATGTTGACAATTACACCATACTGAATGAGTATGTGAGTTTGTTCAATGTTGTCAATTACACCATTCTGAATGAGTATGTAAATTTGTTAAATGTTGACAATTACACAGTACTGAATGAGTATGTGAGTTTGTTAAATGTTGACATTTACACCGTACTGAATGAGTATGTGAGTTTGTTAAATGTTGACAATTACACCGTACTGAATGAGTATGTGAGTTTGTTAAATGTTGACAATTACACCGTACTGAATGAGTATGTGAGTTTGTTAAATGTTGACAATTACACCATTCTGAATGAGTATGTAAGTTTGTTAAATGTTGACAATTACACCGTACTGAATGAGTATGTGAGTTTGTTAAATGTTGACAATTACACCGTACTGAATGAGTATGTGAGTTTGTTAAATGTTGACAATTACACCATACTGAATGAGTATGTAAGTTTGTTAAATGTTGACAATTACACCGTACTGAATGAGTATGTAAGTTTGTTAAATGTTGACAATTACACCGTACTGAATGAGTATGTAAGTTTGTTAAATGTTGACAATTACACCGTACTGAATGAGTATGTGAGTTTGTTCAATGTTGTCAATTACACCATTCTGAATGAGTATGTAAGTTTGTTAAATGTTGTCAATTACACCATACTGAATGAGTATGTAAGTTTGTTAAATGTTGACAATTGCACCGTACTGAATGAGTATGTAAGTTTGTTAAATGTTGACAATTACACCATACTGAATGAGTATGTGAGTTTGTTAAATGTTGACAATTACACCGTACTGAATGAGTATGTGAGTTTGTTCAATGTTGTCAATTACACCATTCTGAATGAGTATAAGTTTTTTAAATGTTGACAATTACACCGTACTGAATGAGTATGTGAGTCTGTTAAATGTTGATAATTACACCGTACTGAATGAATATGTGAGTTTGTTAAATGTTGACAATTACACCGTACTGAATGAGTATGCGAGTTTGATAATTGTTTAATGGGTCAAATTTTTTGTTTGCATATCCTTTACAGGACATTGCTGTCAACATCAGCATCTTTCAGCTGATTTGTTGATTTCTTGGCAAGATTATGCTCAGTAGTTTGCCATTGCTTTCTGAGCGGCTGGCTCACATACCCCGTAAGTTACTTATGCGATTCGAACCACTGCTGATTCTCACCGTCGCCACGTTACTTACGAGAGTATATGAGATTACGGAGAAAATTCGCTAACCTCTAGGCCAGGAAGCCGGCGTTTAATGGATAGTTGTTATAATATATCCACAACTTGGATGGTTAGTATATACATGCGATGTTCCACAAACTTTGTCTACGACAGGCCTCTCCTGGTAACCTGGCCCAGTTTGAAGACATCTTGTTCAGTAACACAGAAATATCATCATCTGCAGGGGCCATTGGTATCAAGGTGGCTAATGATGATGGACAGCTGGCAAGTATTGTCAGTGTTGTCTGAGAATTAAGTCTAACTATGTGTTGTCAATGTTTTCTGACAGATGGTTCTTGTTATGTCTTATAGATGAAGTATAGTCTGTTGCAGTTTTCTGAGAGATGGATATGTTTATGTGTTATATTAGTTTTCTGAGAGATGGTCGATATAGATGAGAGGTGGTTGTTGTTATAGATGAGAGGTGGTTGTTGTTATAGATGAAGTATAGTCTGTTGCAGTTTTCTTAGAGATGGATATATTTATTTGTTATACTACTTTTCTGTAAGATGGTTGTTGTTATAGATGAGAGATTGTTGTTGTTATAGATGAAATATAGTCTATTGCAGTTTTCTTAGAGATGGATATGTTTATGTGTTATATTAGTTTCCTGAGAGATGGTTGTTGTTAGACTTCTGGTCGCCAACATGGCGGTTAGGCATTGAACCGTTAAGGCCTGTGGCATGTTTATGTTTGTAGCTACGGTTTGCAATCGCATTTTCCTCATGTTGGACTGGTAGTACATGGTTCCGTCACCCTGCTACTGAGTGAGTGTGTGGGCGACGCTGTGAAATTCGCGTGGAATGCTTTTACATCTGTCCTGTACAGTGACCTACATGTTTGGAACAATGGCTACCGGCTGTTGCTGAATTGACTGATTTGCCTTTTCGGTTCACTACTGCATTTTTCAGGAGACTCCTGGGAGTTGGCACTGAAGCTGCAGAGTTCGTGCTTTGTGCGTCGCTTTCCGCGGGTCGCCCTGCAGTAAACGACCGAGCCATGTGAGAAAATCCGGGTCAGCGTCTTTCTGGTGACTGCAGAGTCCATCGACGATGAACTGTGGAATTCGTGGATTAATCTTGTGTTGGCATTCTGGCGGCGGCATTATTCACAGTGTACCTGTGTGGCTGTTGGATTGCAGCGACTCCTGTCTATTCCACTTTTCTCATTGGACAGAGGGGAGCATTTTGTGTGATATTCACTGGCACAGGAATGGAGTATAATGGGGATGACCTGTTGCCGTGAAGTTGGAACCCCGACTAACTGACTAACTGATGGTTGTTGTTATAGATGAGAGATGGCTGTTGTTATAGATGAGAGATGGTTGTTATTGATGAAAGATGGTGGTTGTTATAGATGAAAGATGGTGGTTGTTATTGATGAAGTATAGTCTGTTGCAGTTTTCTTAGAGCTGGCTTGGTGTTATAATAGTTTTCTGAGAGAATGTTGTTATAGATGAGGTTGTGTGCTACAGTGAGGGTGTATGCTACAGTGATATTGTGTGCTGCAGTGAGGGTGTATGCTACAGTGAGGGTGTGTGCTACATGAGAAGTGTGCTACAGTGAGGGTGTGTGCTACATGAGAAGTGTGCTGCAGTGAGGGTGTGTGCTACAGTGAGGGTGTGTGCTACATGAGAAGTGTGCTACAGTGAGGGTGTGTGCTACAGTGAGGGTGTGTGCTACAGTGAGGGTGTGTGCTGCAGTGAGGGTGTGTGCTACAGTGAGGGTGTGTGCTACAGTGAGGGTGTGTGCTACATGAGAAGTGTGCTACAGTGAGGGTGTGTGCTACATGAGAAGTGTGCTACAGTGAGGGTGTGTGCTACAGTGAGGGTGTGTGCTACATCAGAAGTGTGCTACATGAGAAGTGTGCTACAGTGAGGGTGTGTGCTACAGTGAGGGTGTGTGCTACAGTGAGGGTGTGTGCTACATGAGAAGTGTGCTACAGTGAGGGTGTGTGCTACAGTGAGGGTGTGTGCTACAGTGAGGGTGTGTGCTACATGAGAAGTGTGCTACATGAGAAGTGTGCTACATGAGAAGTGTGCTACAGTGAGGGTGTGTGCTGCAGTGAGGGTGTGTGCTACATGAGAAGTGTGCTACAGTGAGGGTGTGTGCTACATGAGAAGTGTGCTACAGTGAGGGTGTGTGCTACAGTGAGGGTGTGTGCTACAGTGAGAAGTGTGCTACATGAGAAGTGTGCTACATGAGAAGTGTGCTACATGAGAAGTGTGCTACATGAGAAGTGTACTACAGTGAGGGTGTGTGCTACAGTGAGGGTGTGTGCTACAGTGAGGGTGTGTGCTACATGAGAAGTGTGCTACATGAGAAGTGTGCTACAGTGAGGGTGTGTGCTACATGAGAAGTGTGCTACAGTGAGGGTGTGTGCTACAGTGAGGGTGTGTGCTACATGAGAAGTGTGCTACATGAGAAGTGTACTACAGTGAGGGTGTGTGCTACAGTGAGGGTGTGTGCTACAGTGAAGGTGTGTGCTACAGTGAGGGTGTGTGCTACATGAGAAGTGTGCTACATGAGAAGTGTACTACAGTGAGGGTGTGTGCTACAGTGAGGGTGTGTGCTACAGTGAAGGTGTGTGCTACATGAGAAGTGTGCTACATGAGAAGTGTGCTACAGTGAGGGTGTGTGCTACATGAGAAGTGTGCTACAGTGAGGGTGTGTGCTATATGAGAAGTGTGCTACAGTGAGGGTGTGTGCTACATGAGTGTGCTACAGTGAGAAGTGTGCTATATGAGAAGTGTGCTACATGAGAAGTGTGCTACAGTGAGGGTGTGTGCTACAGTGAGGGTGTGTGCTACACTGAGGGTGTGTGCTACACTGAGGGTGTGTGCTACATGAGAAGTGTGCTACACTGAGGGTGTGTGCTACATGAGAAGTGTGCTACAGTGAGAAGTGTGCTACAGTGAGCGTGTGTGCTACAGTGAGGGTGTGTGCTACAGTGAGGGTGTGTGCTACATGAGAAGTGTGCTACAGTGAGGGTGTGTGCTACAGTGAGGGTGTGTGCTACATGAGAAGTGTGCTACATGAGAAGTGTGCTGCAGTGAGGGTGTGTGCTGCAGTGAGGGTGTGTGCTACATGAGAAGTGTGCTACATGAGAAGTGTGCTACAGTGAGGGTGTGTGCTACAGTGAGAAGTGCTACATGAGAAGTGTGCTACAGTGAGGGTGTGTGCTACAGTGAGGGTTGTGTGCTACAGTGAGAAGTGTGCTACATGAGAAGTGTGCTTCAGTGAGGGTGTGTGCTACAGTGAGGGTGTGTGCTATATGAGAAGTGTGCTACAGTGAGGGTGTGTGTTATATGAGAAGTGTGCTGCAGTGAGGGTGTGTGCTATATGAGAAGTGTGCTACAGTGAGGGTGTGTGCTACAGTGAGGGTGTGTGCTACAGTGAGAAGTGTGCTACAGTGAGGGTGCGTGCTACAGTGAGGGTGTGTGCTACAGTGAGGGTGTGTGCTACAGTGAGGGTGTGTGCTACATGAGAAGTGTGCTACATGAGAAGTGTGCTACATGAGAAGTGTGCTACATGAGAAGTGTGCTACAGTGAGGGTGTGTGCTACAGTGAGTGTGTGTGCTACATGAGAAGTGTGCTACATGAGAAGTGTGCTACAGTGAGGGTGTGTGCTACAGTGAGGGTGTGTGCTACATGAGAAGTGTGCTACAGTGAGGGTGTGTGCTACAGTGAGAAGTATGCTACAGTGAGGGTGTGTGCTACATGAGAAGTGTGCTACAGTGAGGGTGTGTGCTACATGAGAAGTGTGCTACAGTGATATTGTGTGCTACATGAGAAGTGTGCTACAGTGATATTGTGTGCTGCAGTGAGGGTGTGTGCTGCAGTGAGGGTGTGTGCTGCAGTGAGGGTGTGTGCTACAGTGAGAAGTGTGCTACAGTGAGGGTGTGTGCTACATGAGAAGTGTGCTACATGAGAAGTGTGCTACATGAGAAGTATGCTACATGAGAAGTGTGCTACATGAGAAGTGTGCTACATGAGAAGTGTGCTACAGTGAGGGTGTGTGCTACATGAGAAGTGTGCTACAGTGAGGGTGTGTGCTACAGTGAGAAGTGTGCTACAGTGAGAAGTGTGCTACAGTGAGGTGTGTGCTACAATGAGAAGTGTGCTACAGTGAGGGTGTGTGCTACAATGAGAAGTGTGCTACAGTGAGGGTGTGTGCTACAATGTGAAATGTGCTACTGTGAGGGTGTGTGCTACAATGAGAAGTATGCTACAGTGAGGGTGTGTGCTACAATGTGAAATGTGCTACTGTGAGGGTGTGTGCTACAATGAGAAGTATGCTACAGTGAGGGTGTGTGCTAATTGTTGTCAAATGCTTATGATGGTAAAAATCTGTATTGATTGTGCAGGTTGTTGGGATTGGCTATGTGGAACCTATCTTACACACCTTCACAGTCAGTGAATTTGCTGACAATGAGCAGTTTTCTAATCTAGAGGTATGTACTAGCTACTTGTTGACCTCTTTGTCTAGGGGTAGTGTGTACTTGCTAATATTGACCTGTCTGTCTAAAGCTAATAATACATGCTAATGTTGGCCTGTCTGTCTAATGCTAGTAATTGTCTAAGGCTAGTTGTGTACATGCTAATGTTGACCTGTCTGTCTTAGGCTAGTGTGTACATGCTAATGTTGACCTGTCTGTCTAATGCTAGTGTGTACATGCTAATGTTGACCTGTCTGTCTAAGGCTAGTGTTGACCTGTCTGTCTAAGGCTAGTGTGTACATGCAAATGTTGACCTGTCTGTCTAATGCTAATAATACATGCTAATGTTGGCCTGTCTGTCTAATGCTAATAATACATGCAAATGTTGGCCTGTCTGTTTAGTGTAGTGCTAATAATACATGCTAATGTTGACCTGTCTCTCTAATGCTAATGATACATGCTAATGTTGACCTGTCTGTCTAATGCTAATAATACATGTTAATGTTGACCTGTCTGTTTAGTGTAGTGCTAATAATACATGCTAATGTTGACCTGTCTGTCTAATGCTAATAATACATGTTAATGTTGACCTGTCTGTTTAGTGTAGTGCTAATAATACATGCTAATGTTGACCTGTCTGTCTAATGCTAATAATACATGCTAATGTTGACCTGTCTGTCTAATGCTAATAATACATGTTAATGTTGACCTGTCTGTTTAGTGTAGTGCTAATAATACATGTTAATGTTGACCTGTCTGTGTAATGCTAATAATACATGTTAATGTTGACCTGTCTGTTTAGTGTAGTGCTAATAATACATGCTAATGTTGACCTGTCTGTCTAATGCTAATAATACATGCTAATGTTGACCTGTCTGTCTAATGCTAATAATACATGTTAATGTTGACCTGTCTGTCTAATGCTAATAATACATGCTAATGTTGGCCTGTCTGTTTAGTGTAGTGCTAATAATACATGGTAATGTTGGCCTGTCTGTTTAGTGTAGTGCTAATAATACATGCTAATGTTGACCTGTCTGTTTAGTGTAGTGCTAATAATACATGCTAATGTTGACCTGTCTGTCTAATGCTAATAATACATGCTAATGTTGACCTGTCTGTCTAATGCTAATAATACATGTTAATGTTGACCTGTCTGTCTAATGCTAATAATACATGCTAATGTTGACCTGTCTGTTTAGTGTAGTGCTAATAATACATGCAAATGTTGGCCTGTCTGTTTAGTGTAGTGCTAATAATATATGCTAATGTTGACCTGTCTGTCTAATGCTAATAATACATGCTAATGTTGACCTGTCTGTCTAATGCTAATAATACATGCTAATGTTGACCTGTCTGTCTAATGCTAATAATACATGCTAATGTTGACCTGTCTGTCTAATGCTAATAATACATGCTAATGTTGGCCTGTCTGTCTAATGCTAGTGTGTACATGTTAATGTTGACCTGTCTGTCTAAGACTAGTGTGTACATGCTAATGTTGACCTGTCTGTCTTAGGCTAGTGTGTACATGTTAATGTTGACCTGTCTGTCTAAGGCTAGTGTGTACATGCTAATGTTGACCTGTCTGTCTAAGGCTAATGTTGGCCTGTCTGTCTAATGCTAGTGTGTACATGTTAATGTTGACCTGTCTGTCTAAGACTAGTTTGTACATGTTAATGTTGACCTGTCTGTCTAAGACTAGTGTGTACATGCTCATGTTGGCCTGTCTGTCTAAGACTAGTATGTACATGTTAATGTTGACCTGTCTGTCTAAGACTAGTGTGTACATGTTAATGTTGACCTGTCTGTCTAAGACTAGTGTTACATGTTAATGTTGACTGTCTGCTAAGACTGTGTGTAATGTTAATGTTGGCCTGTTGTCTAAGGCTAGTGTGTACATACCAATGTTGCCTGTCTGTCTAAGGCTGGTGTTAATGCTAATGTTGCCTGTCTGTCTAAGCTAGTGTGTACATGTTAATGTTGCCTGTCTGTCTAAGGCTGGTGTCTATAGCTAATGTTGGCCTGTCTGTCTAAATGCTTTAAAGTTGACCTGTCTGTCAAGCTAGTGTGTACATGCTAATGTTGACCTGTCTGTCTAAGACTAGTGTGTACATGCTAATGTTGGCCTGTCTGTCTAAGGCTGGTGCCTATATGCTAATGTTGGCCTGTCTGTCTAAGACTAGTGTGTACATGTTAATGTTGACCTGTCTGTCTAAGACTTGTGTGTACATACCAATGTTGGCCTGTCTGTCTAAGACTAGTGTGTACATGTTAATGTTGACCTGTCTGTCTAAGACTAGTTTGTACATGTTAATGTTGACCTGTCTGTCTAAGTCTAGTGTGTACATGCTAATGTTGACCTGTCTGTCTAAAGCTAACGTTGACCTGTCTGGACTAAGGCTAATGTTGACCTGTCTGTCTAATGCTAATGTTGACATGTCTGTCGAAGGCTAGTGTGTACATGCTAATGTTGACCTGTCTGTCTAAGACTAGTGTGTACATGCTAATGTTGGCCTGTCTGTCTAAGGCTGGTGCCTATATGCTAATGTTGGCCTGTCTGTCTAAGACTAGTGTGTACATGTTAATGTTGACCTGTCTGTCTAAGACTTGTGTGTACATACCAATGTTGGCCTGTCTGTCTAAGACTAGTGTGTACATGTTAATGTTGACCTGTCTGTCTAAGACTAGTTTGTACATGTTAATGTTGACCTGTCTGTCTAAGACTAGTGTGTACATGCTCATGTTGGCCTGTCTGTCTAAGACTAGTATGTACATGTTAATGTTGACCTGTCTGTCTAAGACTAGTGTGTACATGTTAATGTTGACCTGTCTGTCTAAGACTAGTGTGTACATGTTAATGTTGACCTGTCTGTCTAAGACTAGTGTGTACATGTTAATGTTGGCCTGTTTGTCTAAGGCTAGTGTGTACATACCAATGTTGCCTGTCTGTCTAAGGCTGGTGTCTATATGCTAATGTTGGCCTGTCTGTCTAAGACTAGTGTGTACATGTTAATGTTGCCTGTCTGTCTAAGGCTGGTGTCTATATGCTAATGTTGGCCTGTCTGTCTAAGACTAGTGTATACATGTTAATGTTGACCTGTCTGTCTAAGACTAGTGTGTACATGTTAATGTTGGCCTGTCTGTCTAAGGCTGGTGTCTATATGCTAATGTTGGCCTGTCTGTCTAAGGCTGGTGTCTATATGCTAATGTTGGCCTGTCTGTCTAAGACTAGTGTGTACATGTTAATGTTGACCTGTCTGTCTAAGACTAGTGTGTACATGTTAATGTTGGCCTGTCTGTCTAAGGCTAGTGTGTGCATACCAATGTTGGCCTGTCTGTCTAAGGCTGGTGTCTATATGCTAATGTTGGCCTGTCTGTCTAAGACTAGTGTGTACATGTTAATGTTGGCCTGTCTGTCTAAGGCTGGTGTCTATATGCTAATGATGGCCTGTCTGTCTAAGACTAGTGTGTACATGTTAATGTTGGCCTGTCTGTCTAAGACTAGTGTGTACATGCTAATGTTGGCCTATCTGTCTAAGGCTGGTGTGTACATGTTAATGTTGGCCTGTCTGTCTAAGGCTGGTGTCTATATGCTAATGTTGGCCTGTCTGTCTAAGACTAGTGTGTATATGTTAATGTTGGCCTGTCTATCTAAGACTAGTGTGTACATGTTAATGTTGGCCTGTCTGTCTAAGGCTGGTGTCTATATGCTAATGTTGGCCTGTCTGTCTAAGACTAGTGTGTACATGTTAATGTTGGCCTGTCTGTCTAAGACTAGTGTGTACATGTTAATGTTGGCCTGTCTGTCTAAGGCTGGTGTCTATATGCTAATGTTGGCCTGTCTGTCTAAAACTAGTGTGTACATGCTCATGTTGGCCTGTCTGTCTAAAACTAGTGTGTACATGCTAATGTTGGCCTGTCTGTCTAAGACTAGTGTGTACATGATAATGTTGGCCTGTCTGTCTAAGACTAGTGTGTACTTGCTAATGTTGGCCTGTCTGTCTAAGGCTAGTGTGTACATGCTAATGTTGACCTGTGTGTCTAATGCTAGTAATACATGCTGATGTTGATCTGCCTGTCTAAGGCTAGTGTGTACATGCTAATGTTGGCCTGTCTGTCTAAGGCTAGTGTGCACATGCTAATGTTGGCCTGTCTGGCTAAGGCTAGTGTGTACATGCTAATGTTGACCTGTCTGCTAATGCTAGTAATACATGCTGATGTTGATCTGTCTGTCTAAGGCTAGTGTGTACATGCTAATGTTGACCTGTCTGTCTAAGGGTAGTATGTACATGTTAATGTTGATCTGTCTGTCTAAGGTTAGTGTTTACATACTTATACTTAACCATCCTGTTGCACAGCTGACACTATCTTAATGAATACAACATTGATATACCACAATCTCTATATATATATTGTTGATACCACAATTTCTGTGAATAAACATTGCTAATACCACAATCTCTATGAATACAACATATCTGATACAATCTCTATGAATAAAACAGTGCTGATAACAATATCTATGAATACAACATCCCCTCTGCCGTGCGTCCACCTTGACGAGGTAGAGGGGCTTGTGCGTCCCAATGACCCCAAGAGCTATGCCGACGGTAGCACAGCTACTGGTAGGGTCACCCATGTCGGACAGGTCAAGGGAGAGGGACCAGACGAAGAGACGTACAAACCTGCTGCCTTGTAGATAGACTGGGGACAGTCAAAGGCTAGGGAAAGCATCCCGAACAAATGCTTGTCGAAATCGGATGTACTGAGCCACAGGCTTGACAAAGAAGTGCAACGTAACTTTATCATTTCATGATGCCACAGATGAAAATTAATCGTTATGGTGCTAATCCCGTGAAGTCCCATCAGGCGGTGATAGTGCCGGGCCCCCTGCCTCGAGGGGGTCCACCCATGACTACTGGTGGTCACCTTCCCCTGTGCTGTGGAGTCAAGGCACAGAGGAGTAGGTTAAGAGCTATTGACCAAACACCCCGGACACTCAACATACTACAATGGAATGCCGAAGGAGTTTATAACAAGAAAGCCTCCCTAACACAGCGTCTTCATAAAGATAGAATAGATGTGGCATGCATTCAAGAGACACACCTCAACGCCAATCGCACATTTTCAGTCGAGGGATATCAGGCCACACGTTTCGACCGCGAAGGACACAAAGGAGGAGTTGTAATACTTACACAAAATACAATACCTTGCAGCGAAGTATCTGTGATCTCTGACAACCAAACGGAAATTATAGGTGTTGATATAATGATAAAGGACGTGAAAATAAGAATTTACAATCTGTATAGCCCGGCAGATAAGGATCTTACACTCTCAAACATGAAAATAACTGACACAAATTGCATTGTTGTCGGAGACTTTAATAGCCGTTCAGAAAGATGGGGATACCCAGATACTGACAAAAGAGGAGATGAAGTGGAGGACTGGGAAATAGACTCAAATCTCCATCTACTCAACAAAGCGGATGACACACCGAGCTTCTACTCCAGAAGATGGATTACCACTTCTACTCCAGACTTAGCTTTCTGCACAGGAGACATCCTCCACAAAATCGATCGCCATGTGCTTGACCAATTAGCAGGTAGTGACCACAGACCAATCAAGCTTGTAATAAATATGGAGTATGTTCCACAGGAGCAAAAGCCTTTGCCCCGCTGGAATTACAAACGAGCAGATTGGGACAGATTTGCCATACTAACAGACAAATATTGTGAAAACATAAATACACGATATGGCAACATGAAGCAAATGGTGGAAAGTCTAAACAGAGCAATAATACAGGCGGCCACTGAGTCTATTCCAAGAGGAGCGAGGAAAAATTACAAACCATACTGGACTGAGGAACTACAAATTTTGGAGGACAAAGTTGAAGATGCTAGGAAGACCGCAGAGAGAGAACAAACAACTGAAGCGAACATCTCTCTCAAAGCCATCTCAGCAAAATATAAAAGAACAGTAAATCAAACAACAAGAGATTGTTGGAGGGAAAAAACAGAAAACCTGAATTTTGACAGGGATGGAAACAAACTATGGAAACTAGTGAAAGCCATGAACAATGAAGGACCTAGAAACAAACAAATAACAATTAAACAAGGAAATGCCTTGCTTACAGGAAAAAAGGCTGCAAATGCACTAATGGAACACTATGCCAGTGCAAACCACATTGATATTACAGCCGAACAGAAGAAAGCAATCAAAGATAAACAGATACATCATAGATATACAGAGACAGCAGCAGAATATATGATGGCAAATCTAACAATGGAAGAAATGGAACAGGCAATGAATACCCTAAAAAAGAAGACATCTCCAGGAAAGGATGGAATCACAAATGAAATGCTAATAGGACTAGGCACTAAGGCAAAAAAGAAACTACTAGCAGTCCTAAATTACAGCTGGAAGAGGGGAATAGTCCCACAGGCATGGAAGGAAGCTATACTAATACCAGTCCCAAAGAAAGGAAAAGACCTGGAAGAACCAAATGGCTATCGACCTATCAGTCTTCTTAGCTGTGTAGGAAAATTAATGGAACGCATTATCAATGGCAGGCTAACATGGCATCTGGAAGAAAACCAACTCTTAACACCTCACCAAGCAGGATTCAGAAAGTACAGATCCACTGAAGATCAAATAACCTACATAGCTCAGGAAATAGAGGATGCCTTCCAAGAGAAAAAGCACACACTAGCGGTCTGGATAGATTTAGAAAAAGCATTTGATAAAGTATGGAAGGAAGGACTGAAAGTAAAACTGCAAAAAATGCATGTTTGTGGGAAAATGTACAAATGGATCAGCCACTACCTTGAGAACAGAACTGCCAGGACAAAAGTACAAGGACAAACCAGCAAAATGATGCTGTTGGAGCAAGGTGTCCCCCAAGGAGGAGTTCTTTCACCAACATTATTCCTAGCATATATAAACGACATCACAGAAAATTTTCCAGCCTTAGTACACACATCATCCTTTGCAGATGACCTAGCCATATGGACATCTGAAGAATATATTAGTACAGCTAACAGCAGAATACAGCAAGCCCTATTAGCGCTAGAGGACTGGTCAAAATCATGGCTAGTGAAGATAAGTGAGGAGAAAACAACATGCACAGTGTTCTCCCTCTCAACTAAAACTCAGCAACCTAAGCTGGTATTGAATGGAAGAATATTGCGCCATGAAGAAAATCCAAACTATCTAGGAGTCACCTTTGATCGTCGCCTGACATGGAAGACACAGGTTGAGAAAAATCGAACAAGAGCAAGGCAAAGAATGGCAATCATGAAAAAGCTTGCTGGTACAACGTGGGGAGCAGATGAGAAAGTTCTCAAGAAGTTATATACTGGACGGGTGAGGCCAGTACTGGAATATGGCATTGCAGCTTGGGCAACAGCAGCTAAGTCAAACTTTAACAAAATAAGTAGAGTCCAAAATCAAGGAATGCGAATCATAACTGGAAGCCTGAAGACAACGCCTATTAATGAATTAGAAAAGATCACTTGTTTACAACCAATGCAGGATAGAAGAGATAGCAGAGCCCAGCAACAAGCTGAAAAATTTAGAAGATTGACAGACCACCCTATGTATAAAAGGTTTAGTGGTTTTGGAAAGGGAAGACTGAAGCGTAGCAACTTTGTAGAAACTGCAAAACGAAAGATTAGGGCAGATCCCATACTTAACATATCAACAGTCAACCCCATTTACAATGCAGACAAGTTCCCAGCTTGGAGACAGCAGCAACTGCCTGAGATGATAGAAAACATTCCTGGTATTGAGAAAAAGAACACTCAGCATGAAACCGAAAGAAGAGAAATAACCCTAAACTACATAAAAGAACATTACCCAAGCAGCAATTGGACCCATGCATATACAGATGGATCAGCCAAAAATTCAGTAGAGAATGGAGGAGGAGGAATTCTCCTAAATTTAAAAAATGGAGTGAAAAAAACACATTCAGTGGCAACTGGAAAGTTTTCAAGTAACTTCAAAGCGGAGGTAGAGGCTCTGAAAATTGCAGCAGAAATGCTCTTAATGGAGGAAAATAAAGAGACGCAAATAGCTATCTTTACAGATGCAAAGTCAGCTGTCTCAATACTGAAGAGCAATAACAGCACAGAAATAGCTGACCTAAGAGCAGCACTCCATGGTCTATGCCAGAAATCCAAAAAAGTTGTAATACAGTGGATCCCATCACATTGCAGTATACCTGGAAATGAAGAGGCTGACAGACTGGCAAAAGAGGGCGGACGACTACCACAGCCTGACATAGACATAACCTATAATGAGGCAAAGAGGTTGATAAAAAGCACTTATAGAACCAAATGGGAATCAGAGCATCCAGGCCACCAGAAGGATGATGCATATTACAAACTCGACCGAAGAGAACAAGTAGCAATCTTCAGACTCCGCACAGGACACAACAGGTTGAAATACCACTTGTTCAACAAACTAAAGATAGGAGATACAGATGAATGTAATTGTGGAACTGGTAAAATGACAGCTAAACATTTGCTGCAAGAGTGCCCAATATATGCAGAACAGAGAAAGATATTTTGGCCCACACCTGCTTCATTCGAGGACAAGCTCTATGGAGATATCAACAAGCTCAAGTCGACTGCAGCTTACTTTAACTGTATTCAGGTTGACATTTAAATGTACATGAAGAAGTATTTAGACTGTCACACTTCATACCACAGGCATGTCGGTTACACAAGCCTCCCAGAGGCATGAAATGGAATATTGCTTGGATAGCAAATCCATTACGTGGAAAGTCCGAATCGAAAGCTCACTGTGTGGGCTTCAAAAAAGGTGGAAAGTGTCCTAGTGGCACAAAATGGAATATTGCTTGGATAGCAAATCCATTACGTGGAAAGTCCGAATCGAAAGCTCACTGTGTGGATGTCATCTGCAAACTGCATTCTTCTGGCTTCTGGAAGAACAGCCTATGGTGAACGGAAGGCCCAATATACGGAAGTGAGGCTAAGCAGCCATGTGCAGGACGTGACGATTCCTTGGGTGAGCCCAGTACCAGAGCGGCTGTGTGATGGCTCTGCAATTATGGAAGCCTCCTTGGATGGCGGGGAATGCCCATGGTCTGCCCCTGCCTTCCCTTGAGGGCCGACCAGGATGCCTTTGGCTGTTCTATATGGGCCAGCTGGGATGGGAGATAACACCACAACAGTGAGAGTCTAACGTCCTAAGAAACCCCCGGGAAGGTTAACCCGGTCAACAAATGCCCGCAGAAGTCGGATGTGTCGGCCTAACGGCGCAAGAACGCAGCTCTGCTGTAAACAGGCACAACGCAATCACGTCCGAAAAAAAACTCCTGGATGAACGAAGAAGAAGAAGAAGAATACAACATTGCTGATACCACAATCTCTATGAATACAACATTGTTGATTTAACAATCTCTATGAATACAACATTGCTGATACCACAATCTCTATGAATACAACATTGCTATACAACAATCTCTATGAATACAACATTGCTGATACCACAATCTCTATGAATACAACATTGCTGATACCACAATCTCTATGAATACAACATTGCTGATACCACAATCTCTATGAATACAACATTGCTATACCACAATCTCTATGAATATATTCCCGATTTAACAATCTATATGAATACCACATTGCTGATACCACAATCTCTATTAATATATTCCCGATTTAACAATCTATATGAATACCACATTGCTGATACCACAATCTCTATGAATACAACATTGCTATACCACAATCTCTATGAATACAACATTGCTATACCACAATCTCTATGAATATATTCCCGATTTAACAATCTATATGAATACCACATTGCTGATACCACAATCTCTATGAATACAACATTGCTATACCACAATCTCTATGAATACCACATTACTATACCACAATCTCTATGAATATATTCCCGATTTAACAATCTATATGAATACCACATTGCTGATACCACATTATGAAATCTATAATTGGTACTGCAATTCCCATCATTAATAACCTTCCATGTTTACTGATTTAAAAAAAAAAAAAAGATTGCGCCTTATTTGCTTCATAATCACCCAAACTTTGATAGAATCTTCAGTGCAATTAGAGATTTTGATTTTCTTGATTGTTGCTAAGGATGTGTGTTGATTTCCATCTTTGTTTGAGGTGACTGTTGATTGTCTTGGTTCAGTTGATTGTTGCTAAGGATGTGTGTTGATTTCCATCTTTGTTTGAGGTGACTGTTGATTGTCTTGGTTGAGTTGATTGTTGCTAAGGATGTGTGTTGATTTCCATCTCTGTTTGAGGTGACTGTTGATCAGCTTGTGTTTTTGTTTCTCTTTTGTGAAGGCTCTGCTGGTTCAGCTTGGTCCTAGAGAGTGCTTGTTGCCATCTGGGGACTCCAGCCGACTGAGTCAAGTGCTTCATCGTAGTGGTCTGCTGGTAACAGAGAGAAAACGCTGTATGTTGTTATAACTTGCTTTCCTTCATCTATAAACGTGCTTTCCTTCAACTTTAATAAACTTGCTTGCCTTCATCTATAAACTTGCTTACCTCTTACCTTTATCTATAAGCTACTTACTTCTTACCTTCATCTATAAACTTGCTTTCCTTCAACTGTAGAATTGCTTTCCTTCATCTATAGAATTGCTTTCCTTCATCTATAGAATTGCTTTCCTTCATCTATAGAATTGCTTTCCTTCAACTATAGAATTGCTTTCCTTCATCTATAGAATTGCTTTCTTGGGAAGGTTAACCCGGTCAACAAATGCCCGCAGAAGTCGGACGTGTCGGCCTAACGGCGCAAGAACGCAGCTCTGCTGTAAACAGGCACAACGCAGTCACAACCGAAAAAAAAAATCCTATGAACGCAGAAGAAGAAGAAGAAGAAGAATTGCTTTCCTTGATCTATAGAATTACTTTCCTTGTTCTATAAAATTGCTTTCCTTCAACTGTAAAATTGCTTTCCTTCATCTATACAATTGCTTTCCTTCATCTTCAACTGTAAAATTGCTTTCCTTCATCTATACAATTGCTTTCCTTCATCTATAAAATTGCTTTCCTTCAACTGTAAAATTGCTTTGCTTCATCTATAAAATTGCTTTCATTCATCTATACAATTGCTTTCCTTCATCTATAAAATTGCTTTCCTTCAACTGTAAAATTGCTTTCCTTCAACTGTAGAATTGCTTTCCTTCAACTGTAGAATTGCTTTCCTTCAACTATAGAATTGCTTTCCTTCAACTGTAGAATTGCTTTCCTTCAACTGTAGAATTTCTTTCCTTCATCTATAGAATTGCTTGAGTCCCTTCAACTGTAGAATTGCTTTCCTTCAACTATAGAATTGCTTTCCTTCAACTGTAGAATTGCTTTCCTTCATCTATATAATTGCTTTCCTTCATCTATAAATTGCTTTCCTTCAACTGTAAAATTGCTTTCCTCCTATGGTAAAATTGCTATCCTTCAACTGTAAACTGGCTTTCTGTCTGAAGTCATAGTTTCTGACACTGGTGTTTAGTTCTGGGTGCAGGTTCAGATCCCTTACACTCCAGATATACGAGAGAAAACTTGGGACAAATGTCCCTTGTATGCTGGTAGACAAAACAGTCCCTGAATACTAAAAAAAAAAAAAAAACAACAAAGAATTGGTTTGTTGAAAAGATATATGTTGTTGCACTTGGTACCCCCAGGAGTGAGAAAGAGGAATTTAGATATGCAGATTAAGCTGTTTGCACAAGAACTGCATAGTACAGTTGACCTCCCCTTCCTGGATAGATATAACTACGCCCCACTACCTGTGTTTGAAAGTATTAGGCTAGCACTTATGCTACACAAACATTTACATACAGTTAGAAATATGGAAGAACTATCAGTTTTAACAAACTGTGTTTATTTACTTTTCATAGTGTTCTTATGATGATGATGGTTTTGATACTAGTTGCATGTTTTAGATGCTGGTGGTATGTAATGAGAGAATGAGGTATGATCCACTGGCAAGTACAACATGTATAAAATGTATACTGAACTTTGTGTGATCCTGGCAAAGACCTTGTGTGATCCTGGCAAAGACCTTGTGTGATCCTGGCAAAGACCTTGTGTGATCCTGGCAAAGACCTTGTGTGATCCTGGCAAAGACCTTGTGTGATCCTGGCAAAGACCTTGTGTGATCCTGGCAAAGACTTTGTGAGATCCTGGCAAAGACTTTGTGTGATCCTGGCAAAGACCTTGTGTGATCCTGGCAAAGACCTTGTGTTCAGGCTTCATGATGAGACGCGTTGCACATTCAGCTTGAAGGATTCTCAATGGGTCCTTACACGAGGATCAACCGCTCCGTTATGTGAGTGGATTGCTGACTGTCCATGGCTCCTATGAGAGCTGTAATGAGACAAACGGATATGGGTAGTACCTATCTGTCTACACATCTCATAACACACGCACACACGCACGCACACACACACACAGACAGAGAGAGAGAGATATAATTCAGAACATACATATATTCTCATAAACATATCTAATAAAGAACACATTTGTATTCACCTAAACATATATAATTCAGAACACATATGTATTCACATTACCCTAGATAAATGAGTGTTTCTCATCATAAGTTCACCTCATTTATTCTCTCTCTCTCTCTCTCTCTCTCTCTCTCTCTCTCTCTCTCTCTCTCTCTCTCTCTCTCTCTCTCTCTCTCTCTCTCTCTCTCTCTCTCTCTCTCTCTCTCTGTGTGTGTGTGTGTGTGTGTGTGAGAAGTCTCTCTCTCTCTCTCTCTCTTCTCTCTCTCTGTGTGTGTGAGTGTGAGAAGTGTCTCTCTCTCTCTCTCTCTCTCCTCTCTCTCTCTCTCTGTGTGTGTGTGTGAAGTGTCTCTCTCTCTCTCTCTCACTCTCCTCTCTCTGTGTGTGAGAAGTCTCTCTCTCTCGCTCTCTCTCTCTCTCTCTCTCTCTCTCTCTCTCCTCTCTCTCTCTCTCTCTCTCTCTCTCTCTCTCTCTCTCTCTCTCTCTCTCTCTCTCTCTCTCTCTGTGTGTATGTGTGTGAGAAGTGAAGGGCTTTACTCACACATTCCTGTCGAAATTCGAAGACTTTCCATGCACCTTTCTTGATGAATGAGTCCTAAATCCTCTGTCTATCTCCATGCAGACATTATCATGCAGACAAGGTGAACTGGTGACATTTCTCCCTCCAAGTGGTTTCACACCAATCTTGGCAAATAATCAATGTTATTTTGGATGCTATCAATAGACTGCTCACCCTCAGGAATTTCTCCTGAGTTGTCAGTCTCCAATGTGTGAGATGTTTGTGTATCTTATAGATAATTGACTGAATGTGTGAGATGTTTGTGTATCTTATAGATAATTGACTGAATGTGTGAGATGTTTGTGTATCTTATAGATAATTGACTGAATGTGTGAGATGTTTGTGTATCTTATAGATAATTGACTGAATGTGTGAGATGTTTGTGTATCTTATAGATAATTGACTGAATGTGTGAGATGTTTGTGTATGTTGTAGATAATTGACTGAATGTGTGTGATATTTGTGTATCTTATAGATAATTGACTGAATGTGTGTGATATTTGTGTATGTTGTAGATAATTGACTGAATGTGTGTGATATTTGTGTATCTTATAGATAATTGACTGAATGTGTGTGATATTTGTGTATGTTGTAGATAATTGACTGAATGTGTGTGATATTTGTGTATGTTGTAGATAATTGACTGAATGTATGTGATATTTGTGTATCTTATAGATAATTGACTGAATGTGTGTGATATTTGTGTATGTTGTAGATAATTGACTGAATGTGTGTGATATTTGTGTATCTTATAGATAATTGACTGAATGTGTGTGATATTTGTGTATGTTGTAGATAATTGACTGAATGTGTGTGATATTTGTGTATGTTGTAGATAATTGACTGAATGTATGTGATATTTGTGTATCTTATAGATAATTGACTGAATGTGTGTGATATTTGTGTATGTTGTAGATAATTGACTGAATGTGTGTGATATTTGTGTATCTTATAGATAATTGACTGAATGTGTGTGATGTTTGTGTAGGTTATAGATAATTGACTGAATGTGTGAGATGTTTGTGTATGTTATAGATAATTGACTGAATGTGTGAGATGTTTGTGTATGTTATAGATAATTGACTGAATGTGTGAGAGGTTCACATGAACCTGTTGGTGGCATGTATGTCATCAGAGTGATTTGGGTAAAGATGTTCACATCAGCCTGTTATTGGCGTGTATGTCATCAAGGATGTGTTTGTGATGTGTAGACCATGAATGACCTACTTGATCACATGCAGCACACATTCCCAACTTTGTTTGCAGCTGAGTTCACTAGCAAGGACATTGTTCAGGATCTCAACAGGCTGCTGAAGGCAAAGAAAGGGGAGAAGATCAACAGTGCCACCTTGGGTGAGTAGATCTAGCATTTGCGTCCACATATGTACAGGTTGTACACTGTATTATGTAGAATTATATGTGCAGCCACATATGTACAGGTATTTTACTGTATTATGTAGAATTATATGTGCAGCCACATATGTACAGGTATTATACTGTATTATGTAGAATTATATGTGCAGCCACATATGTACAGGTATTTTACTGTATTATGTAGAATTATCTGTGCAGCCACATATTTACAGATATTATACTGTATTATGTAGACATAGAGGAGCGGCTGGCCGAGTGGTTAGAACGCCGGTAAGGTTCGATCCCCGGTAAGGTGTGGGATTTTTTTCTGTCGGGGGCAAAAAGAAAATCCTAACCTGCACAGTTCGCGGCGACTGCACTAGCCAGGTGGCCTTTATTCCTCAGGCTCAAAGACCCCTCTGCCATACACCGCAAGGTACTATATTGGCAGTAAATGACAGTTTGACAGTTTATGTAGACATATATGTGCGTCCGCAATGTTCTACGGAGCACCTGCTACATGAGTGCAATGTTCTACAGAGCACTTTCTATTTGTTGAGAGCGGTGTTCTACAGAGCACCTTGCTATACCATGATGTCCATGTATGACAGGTTGTCTGTATTTGATGGACATTTAGACAGTGACAGTAAACATGATCGTTTCAGATGAGGTTGACAAGACTATAGCCATGAGTTGCCTGTCAGCTGTTATTCATTATCTGGAGGTATGAGTGCTAATTTTCTTGTTAGTTTTATAAGTAGTATAGTCTGATGTGATTTAAACATTATTTGTTAGTTTTATAGGTAGTATAGTCTGATGTGATTTAAACATTATTTGTTAGTTTTATAGGTAGTATAGTCTGATGTGATTTAAACATTATATGTTAGTTTTATAGGTAGTATAGTCTGATGTGATTTAAACATTATTTGTTAGTTTTATAGGTAGTATAGTCTTATGTGATTTAGACATTATATGTTAGTTTTATAGGTAGTATAGTCTGATGTGATTTAAACATTATATGTTAGTTTTATAGGTAGTATAGTCTGATGTGATTTAAACATTATTTGTTAGTTTTATAGGTAGTATAGTCTGATGTGATTTAAACATTATATGTTAGTTTTATAGGTAGTATAGTCTGATGTGATTTAAACATTATTGCCTGAGTAATGAGCTCTGCTGACTTCTTGATTTGATGATAAGTAAACAAATATACCACACTGTTGACTTGTCTTTGGTACAATACAGACCATTATTTGATATTAAGTGGACAAACATATCACACTGTTGACTTGTCTTTGGTACAATACAGACCATTGTTTGATATTAAGTGGACAAACATATCACACTGTTGACTTGTCTTTGGTACAATACAGACCATTATTTGATATTAAGTGGATAAACATATCATACTGTTGACTTTTCTTTGGTACAGTACAGACCATTATTTGATATTAAGTGGACAAACATATCACACTGTTGACTTGTCCTTGGTACAGACCATGATTTGATATTAAGTGGACAAACATATCACACTGTTGACTTGTCTTTGGTACACACCATGATTTGATATGTGGACAAATGTATCACACTGTTGACTTGTCTGTGGTACAGTACAGACCATGATTTGATATTAAGTGGACAAACATATCACACTGTTGACTTGTCTTTGGTACAATACAGACCATGATTTGATAAGTGGATAAACATATTACACTGTTGACTTGTCTTTGTCAGTGAATATGTCATCATTTGTGACAATGAGTCAGTGAGTACGTCAAGCTGTGAACACTGGATCTGAATGTCAGACAGTGAACACTGGATCTGTATGTCAGACTGTGAACACTGGATCTGTACGCCAGACTTTGAACAATGGATCTGTATGTTAGCTATGAACAATGGATCTGTATGTTAGCTATGAACAATAGATCTGTATGTCAGGCTGTGAACACTAAATCTGTATGTCAGGCTGTGAACAATAGATCTGTATGTCAGGCTGTGAACACTAAATCTGTATGTCAGGCTGTGAACACTAGATCAGTATGTCAGGCTATGAACACTGGGTCTGTATGTCAGGCTGTGAACTCTAGATCAGTATGTCAGGCTGTGAACACTAAATCTGTATGTCAGGCTATGAACACTGGGTCTGTATGTCAGGCTGTGAACACTAGATCAGTATGTCAGGCTGTGAACACTAGGTCTGTATGTCAGGCTGTGAACACTAGATCAGTATGTCAGGCTGTGAACACTAGGTCAGTATGTCAGGCTGTGAACACTAGATCAGTATGTCAGGCTGTGAACACTGGATCAGTATGTCAGGCTGTGAACACTGGATCAGTATGTCAGGCTGTGAACACTAGATCAGTATGTCAGGCTGTGAACATTAGATCAGTATGTCAGGCTGTGAACACTAGATCAGTATGTCAGGCTGTGAACATTGGATCAGTATGTCAGGCTGTAAACACTGGATCAGTATGTCAGGCTGTGAACACTGGATCAGTATGTCAGGCTGTGAACACTGGATCAGTATGTCTGGCTGTGAACACTAGATCAGTATGTCAGGCTGTGAACACTAGATCAGTATGTCAGGCTGTGAACACTAGATCAATATGTCAGGCTGTGAACACTAGATCAGTATGTCAGGCTGTGAACACTGGGTCTGTATGTCAGGCTGTAAACACCAGATTAATATGTCAGACTGTGAACACTGAGTCTGTATGTCAGGCTGTGAACACTAGATCAGTATGTCAGGCTGTGAGCACTAGATCAGTATGTCAGACTGTGAACACTAGATCAGTATGTCAGACTGTGAACAGATTTGAAATGTTGACTTTTATTTACGATTGACAGCTTCTAGCCAGTGTTTGAAATGTTAACTTGATTTATGATTGACGGCTTCTAGCCAATGTTTGAAATGTTAACTTTGATTTATGATTGACGGCTTCTAGCCAATGTTTGAAATGTTAACTTTGATTTATGATTGACAGTTTCTAGCTAATGTTTGAAATGTTGACTTTGATTTATGATTGACAGCTTCTAGCTAATGAAGACAACTTTGGTCAGTTCAGTATCACAACCTTTGACCTCAGTGTCTATATGAAGTTGGATTCTGCAGCTGTAAGAGCCTTGAACTTGTTGCCAATGGCAAATGAAGGTAACAGAATCTCAGGGTCATGTATTGTATCATATAACATGATAGTAATGTCTGATATAACATGATAGTAATGTCTGATATAACATGATAGTAATGTCTGATATAACAGAATAGTAATGTGTGATATAACATGCTAGTAATGTCTGATATAACAGGATAGTAATGTCTGATATAACAGTATAGTAATGTCTGATATAACAGGATAATAATGTGTGATATAACAGTATAGTAATGTGTGATATAACATGCTAGTAATGTCTGATATAACAGGATAGTAATGTCTGATATAACAGGATAGTAATGTCTGATATAACAGGATAGTAATGTCTGATATAACATGATAGTAATGTCTGATATAACAGGATATCAATGTCTGATATAATATGATTGTAATGTCTGATATAACATGATTATAATGTCTGATATAACAGAATAGTAATGTCTGATGTAACAGGATAGTAATGTCTGATATAACAGAATAGTAATGTCTGATATTACATGATTGTAATGTCTGATATAACATGATTGTAATGTCTGATATAACATGATTGTAATGTCTGATATAGCATGATTGTAATGTCTGATATAACATGATTGTAATGTCTGATATAACATGATTGTAATGTCTGATATAACATGATAGTAATGTCTGATATAACATGATAGTAATGTCTGATGTAATGTGATAGTAATGTCTGATATAACAGGATAGTAATGTCTGATGTAACAGGATAGTAATGTCTGATATAACATGATAGTAATGTCTGATATAACATAATAGTAATGTCTGATATAACAGGATAGTAATGTCTGATATAACATGATTGTAATGTCTGATATAACATGATAGTAATGTCTGATATAACATGATTGTAATGTCTGATATAACATGATAGTAATGTCTGATGTAACAGGATAGTAATGTCTGATATAACATGATAGTAATGTCTGATATAACAGGATAGTAATGTCTGATATAACAGGATTGTAATGTCTGATATAACATGATAGTAATGTCTGATTTAACATGATAGTAATGTCTGATATAACATGATAGTAATGTCTGATATAACATGATAGTAATGTCTGATATAACGTGATACTAATGTCTGATATAACATGATAGTAATGTCTGATATAACATGATAGTAATGTCTGATATAACATGATACTAATGTCTGATATAACATGATATTCATGTCTGATATAACATGATATTCATGTCTGATATAACATGATAGTCATGTCTGATATAACAAGCCAAGCATATGTTCCTGTTCCGAGCACCGTCAGCTTCACCAGTTTCCCCGTCTCCGCTAAATCTGGGCTTTCGTTAGGTGTTGGCATCTGGTCCCCTACGATCGTTGGTTTGTAAACTTAACACGTCAGTCTGGCTGAAAATCTTATCTCTCAGTCCAAGCGTTAGGTGTTAACCTGTGATTTTCCAACCTTTGATAGAAACCAGCCTGCCTTTGTGCATTAGCGCAGATTTTATGGTTGTGGCACAGAATGGCGCAGAGAGTTGTGAGCGCTGTCCGTCATGGTGAAACCTGTATTTTGTATTTTTCACTTTTTTCCTTTTTCTGGCATTTTTATCCTTGGTTTTGGAATTAAAGATACATTTATTCATTTATCTTTCCTGTTTGGTGTGTCCTTTGTTTGGAGAACGATAGAAAAATTATGGGACTATCGAGACGTCTAGTCACACAGGTAATCAGATGATAAATAACAGCATGTTGACAGTTATCTCAGGTAACCAGGTAATAAATGACAGTATTTGAATCATCACAGTAAACAAGAATGAGAGTTTACTTGGGCTGCTGAACCGTTGTCGTACTGCTCAAGGTCAAAGGTTACTAGGTCAGTGGATCAAACAACCACTGATAGACATCAAGAAAATAGGTAAGTAACATAATGAAATTATGGGGAATATGAATTTTGTCTTCCAAATGTCAGTGAGAATCTGTTAGTGACAGATATTAACATATTCATTCATTCATTCATTCATTCATTCATTCATTCATTCATTCATTCATTCATTCATTCATTCATTCATTCATTCATTCATTCAGTAGCATGTCCTTTGCAGAACCTTACTCCCTTAACAAACTTCCGGAAAACTTCTTGGTCATAAGCACGACGCCTTGCATCTTGTACACCCATCTGGAGATCATCTGCCACACCCCGCACCCATCTTCCTTTTGGCCTTTCCTCTTCCTCTCTTCCATGGCTTATACTCCTCCATTTTTGTTCTCTCCAAACTATTATGACGTTTCAAGTGACCAAAATATTTCAACTTTCTTTGCTTTTATTGTCTTAAGTAGCCAACCTTCTTCAGTATTCAGATCTTGTCGTATGGATGCATTTGTTCTTTTCTGTATCCAAAATATTAGAACCTGTCTATAACATTTATAAAGGCATTCATGCGCTGTTCAGCTTGTTTAGTAAGTGTCTAGGTCTCAAAGGCGTACGTTGGAATGGGAAATATGCATGCTCTTAGAAATCTGCATATCGAATCTCTGGTATTATTAACATAAATGCAAGTGAGAATCTGTGACAGATATCAAGATATATAAAAGTGAGAAACTGTGACAGATATTAACAAATATAGAAGTGAGAATCTTTGACATATATTAACATATATTGAAGTGATAATCTTTGACAGATATTAACATATGCAAATGAGAATCTTTAAATGACAGATCTGTGACAGATGTTAACATATGTACAGATGAGAATCTGTGACAGATAGCACATATACAGATGAGAATCTGTAACAGATATTAACATACATAGAAGGGAGAATCTGTGACACATATTAACATATATAGAAGTGACAGATATTAACATGTATAGAAGTGATTGATCTGTGACAGATATTAACATATATAGAAGTGACTGATCTGTAACATATAGAAGGGAAAATCTGTGACATATTAACATACATGCAAGTGAGAATCTTTGACAGATATTAAATATACGCAAGTGAGAATCTGTGACAGATTTTAACATATGTACAGATGAGAATCTGTGACAGATATTAACATTTATGCAATTGAGAATCTTGAAGTGACATATATAAACAAATATATATAGATGAGAATCTGTGACAGAAATCACATATACAGATGAGAATCTTTATTAACATGTATAGAAGGGAAGATCTGTAACACATATTAACATATAGAATGACAGATCTGTGACAGATATTAACACATAGAAGTGACAGATCTGTAACAGATATCAACATATATAGAAGTGAGAATTTGTGATAGATATATGCAAGTGAGAATCTGTGACAGACATTAACATATATACAGGTGGGAGTCTGTAGGTGAACGAGTGATAGCAGTGTGGTATTTCTTTCTTCTTGGAGATGACCATCATTTATGATTACTTACTATGTAATTCCATCTGTGACTACTTACTGTGTACAATAACTGCATCAACTAATTGCTGCAGAAACTGTTAGTTGTCTGAAGTAATGACTATATCTTCTGTATGTCGTATATTGTTCATATGTCATCTGATTACATGTTCTCTCCTATTTTGTACTCGTTGTTGTCAGTGTTGTATTGTCCCATATGTGTGAACTTGTCATGGTGACTTATTCCATGTTTGTGCACCCACCTAAAGTTGAGAGGCCACGGCTGTATTTAACACATGCCATTCCCACAAAATTTGAGAGTTCAGGGCTGTATTTGACACATGCCATTCCCACTAAAGTTGAGAGGTCAGGGCTATATTTGACAAAACCATTCCCACTAAAGTTGAGAGGTCAGGGCTATATTTGACAAATGCCATTCCCACTAAAGTTGAGAGGTCAGGGCTATATTTGACACATGCCATTCCCACTAAAGTTGAGAGGTCAGGGCTATATTTGACACATGCCATTCCCACTAAAGTTGAGAGGTCAGGGCTATATTTGACACATGCCATTCCCACTAAAGTTGAGAGGTCAGGGCTATATTTGACACATGCCATTCCCACTAAAGTTGAGAGGTCAGGGCTATATTTGACACATGCCATTCCCACTAAAGTTGAGAGGTCATGGCTGTATTTGACACATGCCATTCCCACTAAAGTTGAGAGGTCAGGACTATATTTGACAAATGCCATTCCCACTAAAGCTGAGAGTTCAGGGCTATATTTTTTCAAATGCCATTCCCACTAAAGTTGAGAGGTCACAGCTGTATTTGACATATGCCATTCTCACTAAAGCTGAGAGGCCACAGCTGTATTTGACAAATGCCATTCTCACAAAAGCTGAGAAGCCACAGCTGTATTTGACACATGCCATTCCCACTAAAGTTGAGTGATCACACAGCTGTATTTGACACATGTCATTTCCACAGAGGAGCGGTTGAATGTGGTGGAAGCCATGTTGGCAGATAGCCAACTACGACAGACACTGCATGATGATCAGCTGCGGAAGCTGCCAGATTTCCACAGACTTGCTAAGAAGTTTCAGAGAAAGAAAGCAGGTTTGCAGGTAGTACACTGGTATTTGTTATGTGTTCTGTTTTGTATTGTGAGAGATTCTCATGATTTCACTCAGTTATGGTTACAGCTTTGATTACCGTCACAACGGTCACAGTTTTGACTACTGTCATGCATTATACATCACAACACTATCACAACAGTTACTACTGTCACAGATTATACATCACAACACTATCACAACAGTTACTACTGTCACAGATTATACATCACAACACTATCACAACAGTTACTACTGTTACAGATTATACATCACAACACTATCACAACAGTTACTACTGTCACAAATTATACATCACAACACTATCAACACAGTTACTACTGTCACAGATTATACATCACAACACTATCACAACAGTTACTACTGTCACAGATTATACATCACAACACTATCACAACAGTTACTACTGTCACAGATTATACATCACAACATTATCACAACAGTTACTATTGTCACAGATTATACATCACAACAATATCACAACAATGGGGTATGTTTGACAATAATGTGAGAGTTTAGAGTGTCGACGGGGTGTGTTTGACAATAATGTGAGAGTTTAGAGTGTCGACGGGGTGTGTTTGACAATAATGTGAGAGTTTAGTGTCGACGGGGTATGTTTGACAATAGTGTGAGAGTTTAGTGTGTCGACGGGGTGTGTTTGACAATAATGTGAGAGTTTAGAGTGTCGACGGGGTGTGTTTGACAATAATGTGAGAGTTTAAGAGTGTCGACGCGGTGTGTTTGACAATAATGTGAGAGTTTAGAGTGTCAACGGGGTATGTTTGACAATAATGTGAGAGTTTAGAGTGTTGATGGGGTATGTTTGACAATGTTGTTGTCCATTAAGAATGATGATGACCATTAATTTCATCCAGTGGGGTTGAAGGTATGGAGCCGTGGGTTCTAAGATGGCTGATAAGGCCTATTTTGGCTCGAAATGTTCTTTGACAATGTGGGCAAGGAATGCTTGACGTTTCTGGAGGAGGATTTCCTGCAGTGGTTTTTCTGTCCTGCCTTTTCTTCACAGCTCTTGCAGTCCTGGTTGCCTCACATATGACTGCACCCTTGCGTAATGATGCACGCCACGAATTTCGGTCTCTGGCTGCAGCCTCCCAGGTGTCATGATGATTCCAAAAGCCGTCAGTGAAATTTTCAGAGTGTCTTTAAAGCGTTTCCTCTGGCCACCTTGGGAGCGTTTACCACAAAGCAGTTGGCTGTAAAAAAATTCGTTTAGGGAGCCTGTGATCTGGCATGCGAGTCAGGTGACCAGCCCAGCGAATCTGATTCTTCATCAGTAGAGTGTGGATACTGGGCATGGATGCTCTTTCTAGGACTTCAGTGTCTGGGATCTTGTCTTGTTTAATCTTCAGTAGCTTCCTTAGGCAGACTGTGTGGAAGTGGTTTAATTTCCTAGCATGTCGCTGATAAACAGTCCAGGTGTCAGGTTCTTACAATCTAATGAATCTGGCTCGCTGGACCTAACATATGCGAGACATACACAAGTACAGAATGATTTGACTGGACACACGGTAACACTAAGTTTTGATGGTTTTATTTACACTTCACATGCAACACAATCTAATTCGGCATGTGGCCATCACAAGGTGAATATTACAATCTATACACAATACATCAATGCACTCACAAACTCAAACCCACAGCTACGCAGTCTTTCATCTTCTCACAAGAGGTACGAGCAATCAACATTCAGGCACAGAAACACAGGAGCCTCTCTCATACAACGTCCGTCGAGTCCGCTACCCTAGCCGTGTCTGGCCTTTCCCGCTCACAGTGCATACCCTATGGATTCGAGCGCAGCGAGAATTGCATGCGTCACGCTTGTACTGGCTTGACCGCTGACGGTCACTCTCTCTCGTCAGCGAAACCTGTGAATAGGTAACTGGTGTTCGCCTGGCGGGCGTAACGATGTCGCGGCATAGCAATGGGGGATTATGACATCCTCCCCGCGCCTCATCCATGAAAGATTCTATCTTTCATGTGTAGTTTGTGTAAATTCAGGGTTACTATTTTAACCAAGTCAGAATCTTCCCATTGGTTGTCATCTACCTCGGCATAGGTTTAATAGAAATACATACGTATTGCAAATTATATATATTAAGTCATGTGGTGTTCAAACTTTAACACTTGCCAAGTATCCCCCTCTCGATGGATGATCACCTCCGTTGCAATTTTGACCCAGTCAGACCGGTAGCACCAGCATTCAATGCAACTACCTCGCAACCAATAAAAAAACTTATAATATGTTCAAAGACATCAGGTTAAACTGTAAAACGTCCCAATATGAGACGAATTCAACTTTAGAGTTCCAACCAAACTTGGCAGGGATCTCTTATGTTGGTCTACAACTTCGGCAATATATTCCATGCCCAGCTGATGCAATCTTGGAGTGTTGACAATCTGGCAACACAATGGCTATTTTTATACATTACACATTACTATCTATTTCGATTTACCGCCCTTTGGTGTAATCTGTGACACCAATTACATGAAAGGGAAATCATTTCAACAGATGTTAAACACAATAAATTACAATTATTAATATATTTCTCAGCGTCATAGCTTGATACTTCTTTACAATAGCGAAAAAATGTCACTACTGTGAATCAGTTATCAAGATATGATTCTCAGATTACACTACCTTCAAAATTAATAATATACAATTCGCGTATTTCAAATTCGTGTTTCACAAATATTTTACAAGCGTCATTAACTTTTAAGGTTTTGTTCATAGTCTGCTAGATTTTTGTTTAAATTTATAACTTTCCGGAAGTACACACGAATAGCTGATGTAAGCAATAGTTTTTCACACACTTGTTCCGTAAGGATGTAGGAATAATCGGAATGTCAAGTTGTTCTATTCGCTGGTGTTTTCGATGTTTCGTTGGACTTCTGGATTACGATGTTTTACAGTGGAGTAACTGTCACAGTTTATTTCAAACACTCGTTCAATTCACACGGGATAAAATATTGCTGGATAAGTCCAGTTTGCAGGTACCACGGATAACTTAACTTGTTCCCTTGAGGTAAGCTATGACCGCATGTGGCACTGTTCTTAGTTTATAATATTTACAATTAATACTGTTCACTTTCTATCACATACTACGCACTTATACAACACAATTATCACCTTATTTATGAAATACTAGTAATATCTACAGATGGGAAATGATCCCTATCACATTGATATAGTTGACACTCACAGCTTTTCTGAAAAAACCTTCATTACTGGCTGTGCTGGTCTGAGTGTTTTGACACACTGCACTCAGACATGTGTGGCTATTGGGTACCATCGGGACAACGTGACAAAAGATCGGCCAGTGTGTTCAATTTGCCGGGAATGTGTCTCACTTCAAAGCTGTAGTCTTGAAGCAAAAGTGACCATCGAGCTATCATGTGGTTGTTTGGCACCCCAGATGTAATAAATGTTAATGGAACTGTTGTCAGATTCTACTAAAAAATGCCTTCCAAGGAGGAATCTAGACAATCTCGTGATTGCAAACACTAGGGCGAGAGCTTCTTTCTGCGGTGTAGACCAAGTGCGTTCTCTTGGTTTAAGTTTCCTGGAAAGGTAATATACAGGATGTAAAATGCCGTCATGTTCCTGTAATAGTACCGCCCCAATCGCCACGGAGCTCGCATCTGTGCGCAATCTGAAAGGAATATGCAAATTTGGCAATTTGAGAATGGGATTCTCTAAACTATTCTCGGAAAAATAGGACAATACTTTCTCGAATGCAAATTTTAGGCATTCGTTGTTTACAATTTTGTTTGGGTGTTCTTTTTTTAGTATAGTTAGTAAAACTTTCAGTCAGTTCAGCAAAATCTGGTATGAACTGCCTGTAATAATTTAGAAGTCCTAATACACTTCTGACTTGTTTCTTCGTAGTCGGAAGTGATAGTTTTAGAATTTTTGACACGATGTTGTCGTCAGTCGTGACAAAGCCATTAGAGATTTTATAACCCGAAAAGGAGATTTCTTGGTAGGCTATGTCAACTTTGGCAGGTTTAACAGTAAGTCCGTGCTGTCTGATCCGTTCAAACGTCTGCTGTAATGTCGTTATGTGCTCTGTCATTGTCTTTGTGTGTACACAAATGTCGTCCATGTACGAGATGATATTATTTATGTCAGTCTCCCCCGATGTGTCTCCACCTTGCCGTGGTGGGGGAGCTTGCGTGTCCCATCGACCCCATGTGCTTGCCGATGGGTGAAAACTACATATCGGACGGCCCGTGGTATAGGGATCAGACTAAGAGAGACACAACCTGCTGCTCTGCAGGTAAGACTGAGGATAGCAGTCAAAATCAGGCAAACGATCCCTAAATCTCAGTCCGGACATAACCTCTAAGGCTCCCATCCGAGGTGTATGGCTGAACGTCTATAAGCCATAAACTCTCGGAAGCGAGAGCCTGGCCGACACAAACCTACATCAGAATTGTGATGATGTGCTGAGAACGCTACATGCTCGGCGCAGATTCGTTCGATGGCTCTTAGCTGGGGGAATATGAGGTATCCCCGGATGAAAGGGCCTGACCGTTACTCGCCCACAGACGCACGGAGGTAAGGTGCTGAGCCGGCAGCACATGTAGCCTGCCTCGTGAGCGAGTACAAAAAGGTGGAAAAACACCTCATTCGCACGTCTCGCAGACGTAGTCTGTAACCACACTCATGGAGTGAGTGTAGTCAAAGGTGGAAAATTGTCTCGTTGACACGAAATGGAACGCCTGTCTTGCGAATCCATTACGTGGCAGCCCGAATCGAAAGCTCGCTGTGTGGAAGCCGAAACAAGAGTCTCGAAACCCGAGGAAGGCTAACCTCATTAAAAAATGCCCGCTAAAGTCGGAAGTGTCGTCCTACGGGTGGCAAACTAAAAATTGACACTACGCAACTACGTCCGAGTGAAATGTCTCGACCGAATGTCTCTCGTGCTAGGAACAGCTCTGACTACCTAGTTTCTGAATTTGTTCGGAACAGCTCTGACTAGGTAGTTTTCCGAATGTCTGTCGTGCCTGGAACAGCTCTGACGAGCGCAACGACAAGCACATGTCTGAAAACTCGCTGAGTGGATAACGTCTGCAAACCTGTCTGGTTTGTGCGGGAATGGCCCGGGGAAAACGAAATGACCAATATATTGAAGTGAGGATTTGAAGCAGCCATGAGCAGGACGTGACGATTCCCTCGGTGAGCCCAGATCCAGGGCGATATGTGTCGGCCCTGCAACTATGAAAGCAACCTTGGATGGCGGAAAATGCTATGGACTTCCCTGCCTTCCTTTAAGGGAAAACCGTTGTCTTCGACCGTTTTAACTTGGCCAGCATGGTTGTAGATGGCACCACAAAAGTGAGTCTCCCAGGTATGCTACCTGGTCAAAAAAGCATGCTAAAGTCGATGTGTTGGCCTACGGGTTTCGGCCCAAGGGCGCATAACAGACACACCGCAATCACATCTGAAAAAACTCCGGATGAACGAAAAGAAGATTTATGTCAGTAAGTAATAGTCTTGTCATGCGTACGAATGTTGCGGGGGCATTAACAAGCCCAAATGGTAATTTGCACCATTCGTACAGTCCCCAAGGTGTGGCAAAGGCTGTCAGATGTCTGCTCTGTTCGTCTACCGTTATCTGCCAGTAACCTTTTGTCATGTCCAGTTTCGTAAAGTACCTAGAGTCTGTCAGTTCTGTCAGTAGTTCCTCGCAGTTGGTCATTGGTTCTAAATCCAACTGTGTAATTTTATTTAATTTTCTATAGTCTACACAGAGTCTTATTGTGTCGTCCTTTTTGCGTACAATGACTATTGGAGAACAGAAGTGTGATTGCGATCGTCTAATTATGTTGTTCTTTT